>JAJEKV010000014.1:14518493-14947949 GCA_021234155.1 Isoetes taiwanensis | reverse complement strand
TTGTGTACTTCGTTCAGTTACGTATTGCTGTGGATAGTAATGGGAGTAGAATTGGAATTTAAGGTGGAAAATGAGTGATAGGGTGAATATAGGCTAGAATAGGTTTTATTTTTTTATATTCTAAACGCATATCCAAAGGAAATAAATTTTGAGGGCTTTAAGGAGTCTTTTTGATTCTTTAAAAGCCAATTCCCAGCTCATTTGGTCAAGCTTCAAATGCTGGAGGTTCGAGTCAATGAAATACTTTCGAGAAATTTTGGCCCTTTTTGACCTTGGTCAATGGATTGCCCTCAAACTTGGAAATAGTGGAAAATCATACAAAACAAATGGAAAAATGGTGGAAAAAAGCTATTAGTGGTGGGGTTTTAGAAGGATGAGATGATGGTAAAAATCAAACTCCATTTATGCGAGGTTTTTATGATCTTTTGAGGAAGCAATTTACAAGTGATGGTGAATGTCAAAATATAGGTAGTGGAAATGGAAGAGGTATGAAAGGTGGAAGTGGGGTATGGAAAGGTGGAATAGATGAAGGATGAAACCCTTGTACATGATCTTATCTCAAAGCTCAAATCCTTGCTTATGATGAACATAGTTTTGCTCAAGGCCTAGGAGTCTTCCAATCTTCTAAAAAAATCTTCCAAACCAAGGCCAATATAAGGCAAATATCAATTCCCAAGTGACCATCTTCATAGAAATGTGACTCCCTAAACCATTGATTGCAACTCAATTAAGCTCCATATAAATGAATTGAGCAAATGCTGTAGCTCCTTATAACTTGCTATATCCTTTGCGGTCTTCCAAAGAAATAAAAATGTAGCAGAAACTTCCTCAAAGGAAGAATTAGGCTATATAAGCCAACCAGAATCCCAAGTCTTCCAATGTGAGACAAATTTCTTCCAAACTCCTAGCGATCAAAATAGCACTAACTCTTACCCCATGAGTGATAGGAAATAGCAAGATGAAACCTCAAAGCTAACCATGTCTTCCAAACTTCAGCATCCTTCCAATCTTGAAACTCTAGAAATCTCATGTTGAGAAAGTTATGTTGCTTAAAAGGGCAACATCTCCTCAAAAAGGAAAAGAATGAGAATTTGGTCCCTGACCTCAAAGGAAAAATACTGCAGCGGAAGGGTCTTCAAAATATCATCAAAATTGGTGAGGAGGGTGGAATTTTACTCATGAGTGATGGAAAATATGGGAAGCGAGCATATGCGAGGTGATGAAGAGTGAATGATAGGAGAAGAAGATCAAATGGAGGTAAGGTCAACTCAAGGCGAGGGTGAAGATGGAAAAAGTGGATGAACCTACATATGACTAATATGGCACCAGTTAGCATGAGTGGTGGAGAGGATGAATAACAATATAGAGGATTAGCACTCTTGTAGAGGTTCATTAGAACAAAGGGCCTAAATGGAAGACAAAGTCAACTTAAGACAAAATTGAGAATTTAGAACAAGTGAACTGCATGGAAATAATGAAGCATTCTTTGGTACTAAATAAAAGGTGAATAACAATATAGCGGATTAGCAGCACTCTTGGGATTACTGCAAAACAAGGCTAGATGATGGAAAAGAGGCCAACTCAAGACAGGAAATGAAAGTAGTAAGCGAGATGGACTGAAATGACAGCACTCAACTTGTTAAAGCATAGCAAATCTCCACCATATTTAACTAGACCTCCAACTATTCAAAAATCTTACTCCATAGAACCATTGGGAACTTTTTTTTTTTTTTTTTTTTCCAAAATCTTACTCATACAACCATTTTGAATTTTCAAAAGAAATTCCTTACCATCGAGAATCCGAAAACTAATCTGCCTTCTTCTCACATTCCGGGCTCCCGGTAATCTCGAGGCTCCTTTCACGATCATGGCTCATACCCTACCACACACCTCCTGGGACCAGTATAGCAGTGAACCAAACAATTTAGGAGTGTTCCCCACTGCTTGAGATTGATGATCGATGGGTATTCCGATCATATGGGTGTCCGGACCTGTCACCGAATGCATCTGAATCACGAGAATGGGACAATGTCTTAGTGTGAAGAACCTCTTCCACGCTCAAATTTACTCGGTGCACATGCATATAAGAATGATTACATAATAGAGGGGTAAGAATTTTGATTCGAAAAGAAGAACTCTTCAAAGACATGAACCATATGAGCACCATGCAATGTCTTGCTTTCTTGGACAAAACTTACTCGGGGAAAAACTATGACTCTGAAGCGGATATCCGGGACACAAAGGCTCTTTGGGCCAGAATTTTTTCAAGGGAATGCATCTGAGGAGGATGCTACATATACACTACTTCTTATGTAGAAAGCTACCATGGCGGCCGGATACCGGTTATGGGAATACCAAACGAATTATTTTACTCCTCTCCTGGGATGCTATGAGATAACTACCAAAACATCTCAGTGCTTCTTATGATAAAAAGAAATGCATTTTAAACTTCTCTAAGAGAACCTTTGGGATGAAGAACACTATGTATTGTAGCACCATGAAAAGCTTTTTTACCGGGTTCAATAGTCTTTTGAATTTTCTGGAATCTTTGATCCTTCCAAGCGGGATACCTACCATTCATTGACCAATAGCATTGGGGCTTGATGAAAAGATCTAGCAACACAGAACTCATGCAAATAATAACATGTGTAATGTTTTTATTTTTGATCGATGAAAAATCTGGTCTTCTTTTGAAACTTGTCTAATCATGAGCATGGCTTTGCTTAAAATACATTAGTCAACCTCAAAAGAAAATTATCTGTTAACACCCGGTTATAGAGATTTCAATACAACCCACACTAGCAAACTCCTAAGTAAAATTTCCAACTGAAACCAATTCAAATCCGACGCTGCATCCAAATATGCAAATCTATTCCAAAGAAATTTTAAAGTTTCCCTTCATAATTAGCCTAATTTAGAAAGCCAAATAGATAATTATGTAGGAAGCAAATAGGCTCAAGCATGCATCTTTGAGGGCCAATATCTCTTAAGATCTTTGAATGTTAATAGGATTTGGCGGCTCTAAACACATATTAAGATCAATCAGAGAAATATATAAGATGAGCGATGACCTCTCTAGAATCGATAAGGACCTTCCCAGGATTTTCAAATTTAGATAGCTTACCTTCATACACAGCATTCATTTGAGCACAGCTCTAATGGAAAAATTTATCTTGGAGCTTGTGAAACGCCTTAAGGCTTCTTTGCACTCCTAAGCTTTCTTAAGTAGATTGAGATTTTTGCATCAAATCTATCCTCATCCAATTTTATACAAACTTCATACTGTGTTTTAAATGGCCCGATGAAGCTCAGGGTCAATTTGAGTGCCATCCTCGATGAGATTTTATCCAGCGGGAATAGCTGCTTCAACTCATAAACAAAGCTGAAAGGAGAAGCGATAGTAGCGACTTTAGCAGTGATTCTATGGTAAAGGGGGCATCATATAATTTCAAATGTAATCTTTTGGTTTTGCTCGTATCTTCACAAATACCCGCCAGCACTTTGTTAGTAGACTAAACAGCCATTTCCTTGAGGATAATGGTGAGGCACCATACCCAGTTGCAGGACTTGAGGCGAGAAAATTAATAACCTCATTAATAAAAATGCAAGGCCTGTCAGTCAAATTTTTAAAGGGATGCAAACCTAGAGCAAATGTTTTCATGTAAAAATGTCTGGCGATTGGTATATGCATTGCTTTTTTTCTCAAAGTCTTAAAGGCCATTTTAGGTAGAAAAATAGATGCATGGCTACAACAATGTATTCATCTTTGGGCGAGATGGGGATTTATAGGGCCAACATATGAAAATCTAAGTCTAGGCAGAAATGGACTGCAGGGACACAATTCCGATAAGAGAGTAGGGATGCAAAATTTTCTTACCAAATATTTGTGGCATTGGTGACAAGTTTTATGTTATGATAACAATCTCTAAATAAGGGTAAGGGCCCGATATCCGGACCTTAATATCTTCTTGGCGGTTGTGTAATACAGCGCAAAATGACCACCACAAACACCTTTATGATTCTCGGCGTAAGTACGGAAGTGACTCTCATCTTCCATCAACACACCTTAGAAGAACACATCCTGTTTGCCTTGCCTGAAAAATATCTCCAACCAAAGTAAGTCAAACATTTAGTCTAAACTTGTAAGCTTGGCTTTTAGAAATTGAGGTATCTTGATATTGGAGGAATCTTCCTAATAGGTTCTTCCCGCCAACCTTGAAGCATTTATACGAAAAGTCTTGCCCATTTACAACAAGGTTGGTCGTTTCTTCCTCTTTTCTTCCTCATGTTCAAAATAGCGGCCGGGTTAAATACAAAGCCTGGTTGTTTAGGCGGATGGCCAGCTAGCAAATCATAAAAGATTTAGACCTTCCCAAGCCCACTATGAAGCAGGTTTCAATTTCTTACCATACAAAAAGAGCATGGGATTGCTGCATGTAGGCGATTGAGTGCGAGATTTTTGAGAAGATATCACATCTTTCTATCATCAAAAATAAAGCATTTGCACTTCTTTCAATCTTAGCATGCCTATTTGATTTGAGACCATTGTTTATACAAAAGGCAATGGAGTGCTTTTCTGCAAAATAGCAATTCAAAACGACTTTTTTAGTATGATAATATCATTTGTGTGAATGGCGATGAGATCTGGAGTTTTACTAAGCAGCGAGTGGCATGGCAAATAACTTCTACTCATCGCACAAGGCTTTCTCACATTCATCGGTCAAACAACTTGACTTGTATTTACTTTCTTTTCTAACATGGCCTTCTCAGTTAGGTTTGGAAATAGGACTAACATGGTGAGAGAGTGGGCACATAGAATTCTCAAAAGAAGTCATCCCCATAAATTCTTTGACATCTCTAAGTGTCTCTTGGAACTGGAAACTGCAGGCGTGATTTTTTTCAATGACTGCTTGAAGACCGCAGTGAGACTTCATGGCCTAACAGTTGGCCTAGATGATAAAGAGATGCTTCTTGGGATTTAGATTAACTCATTTCAAATACTGTATAAATATCCTTGGATTTCAAATATGGTCACTTACTTGATGCCTAAGCATAAATCATCAAAAAACTCTAAATTGTTAAAGGTCTGCTTGCAAAAACGATATTATCCCATAACCCACCTCACGAAATGTAGCGGTGCATTCATCTAGAGCCAAAAGGCATCCTTTTTCATTGCAAATGTTCCCCATGGATGATGAAGATGTTTTGGGCTGTTGATCTTTCTTTGTTTGATGCTTCTCCGATTAAATGGCCAGATCAAAATGAGTACATGGAATTTACGGCTCTGCATAAATGATTTCTTCTAAAAAGGCAAAAGGATAACAATCTTTAATAGCTGTATGTAGATCTCTATAATCACAAAATTCTCAAAAGAACCACTATCTGGAACAATGCATGAGCAGGGAAGGATTCACAGCTAGGCACCAAACTGGAGATTCACGCATTTTAAGCTCTTGTTGTCAAGATCCAAAGAAGTGAAAAATTAGTGCTTCTCAACCCATAGCAGGTTTGGCATCTTCCTGAATATTTCAAACTCACAAGTCCCTCAACCCCTTCCGATTCACGAATATTACTCCCAAGCAGAAAACATCCACAATCCTCAAATAACTCAACCATTTTACCTTGATCTACCTTCATTATGAAATCTCATTTAGGGGTCCTAGATATACCTCCTTTATGCACTTCAAGCTCTTTTAAGTGATTCCTCTTGGCTGCTAGGTTGATGGATGGATAGGATGGGTGGGAAAGCTCCTCTTCATCTAAGACATCCTCTACTTGAATGGCTCCTTGGACAATGAAATGCTCCATAAAGGGTTTCTGCACTTTTATTAGTCGACTTCAAAGATTTAGATCTAGGAATATGCTTAAAATCTCCCAATGATCAAGTTAATGAATTCTACGGCTTGAGCACTTTCCGAGATCCTCCATGTCTTGATCATTTGGATTGATGTTATATCCCAGATTTGTCTACAAACAAGTTGTGAGTCTCAAAACCAACAATGAAATACTCATACACACGCACTTCTTATGCGGCTTTTCAATGAGGACTTTTTGTATTACTGTTGCATTAGAGAAATATTAGGGTGAATTCTCCCTATCTTAGTCATCAACCAAAATCTCATCTTCAAAATAGCGTACGAGGAAGAAGCGTCCAGTTTTTTTGACAGCTACCTCCATCAAACGGAGATAGGCTTTTTGCCGGATGAGGAGATTCAACATGCATGTAAGCAAGTTGACAACCTCTTCGCTATAGCATCGGGCCTAAATTGCTACCCAAATCTTCTTCACGTAGTATGTCACATCCTATGAACCTAATGTTAGCGAGATGGATCGTTTTGTTTTGCGATTTGTGAGAGTTGCTCCATTGGAAATGGTGCAAGTGGAACCATCTGGTCGGCATCCTTTGTTTTCATCCATCTCAGCCTTCCTAATAATAGATCATAGATATTAGCTTGATGATTAACACATTTTCAAATCAACAGCAACCACCGTCTTGGCGGCCACAATGATTCCCCACGCTATTCACGGATACATTTCTTACTATTCCCTTAGGCACAACTTTAGCATTTGAAGATTTTAGAACAGTAGAGTATTATCTTCTACCTTGAGATCCGATTGCCTTCATGCTGATAAGGCATAACATTAAGAAGAACCTCCATCCAGCAAAACTTTGTCTAGATGGGAAGTTCCTATAAGTAACACTACAAATGGCTTACACAGATCTTAGGTTTGCTTTCAGAATGAAATACAGTATTATTCTGAGGTTCCCAGTGACAACCTCTTCCAATGGAGTGCTTTTTGATCAACTTTTCCACGTATGATGGTGCAATTCTGGTAGTTAATAAATCCATTAACTTAGAATTTTTCACCAAGTAATTCAAATTCATCCTTTCGGAATCTTTTACGTTTATACCTTCAGGCGGGGAGGAGGAATATATTGAGGATCGATTGGAAATGTTACCTTATGAGGGTAAGACGGAACACGTAGATGCATTTGGATGAGCTCAGCGCCCGCGTGTCGCACAACCATAACATCTTGCTCTTCACATTCCTCTGCACAGAATCTCCAATAAAACTTATATTTTGACATTTGTTTACCTTTATCTTGTTTCAAATAAGCCTTAATACTTTCAATACTTCTCCTCGCTGACCTATTTCGCTTGCAAAACCAGCAGGACATTCCAGTGGCCTCTTCTGACACTTAGGACATTGCCTTGCAAAACACTTTCGGCTCTATAGTAGGTTCTGATTTGTGCATTACCGGAGGTGGGGCATGCTTTCTTTATTTTTTTTAATTGATGCAGTTGTTTGGCGCTTCCAAAATGCCTCGGACACTTCGATCTTCCGATTTCATCACTGAAACATGAGATCCAAATTCTTGACCTTGGACTTCTTCTTCTCTTTTATACTTTCGCATAAAGAGCATTAGCAAAAATGTAAATCATGTTGATTCCATGATGAGGAAGATAAAATGGATCTCTGATCTTCATCGGGAAAGATAACAATGATTACTTGAGATCTGACCTTTCACAAATGGTGGATGAGGGAATCCAACTCACCAAATTTTGTAATTTTAATATAACTTCCTATAGTCTAGGTCTAGACATCAAAGCCTACGATAAAACAACTAGGTGCAATGTTGAATGGTAACTGAGATTCATATTACTGCTATCAAAATAAATTAAAATCTCTCCACATCTTGCTTTACCTCTCGCAGGGTCCCCAATGGAAAATGATAGGTTGAGTTCAAGGCAAGATCACAGAGAACAAGTAACCTTACAAACCTTAAATGAAACTTTGTTCCCAATTCATCCCCTTTGGTACCTAGGCTTGACTCAAAATCTGAACCAGAATCTGGCCTCCATCCACGCTATTGCATTTGATGGTCACTGGAAACTGGAACCCTTCTGCTCCCATGTTCTTCATAGCCAATTAACCTAAGTTTTTACAGAAATGGTTGGCATTCATGGAAGAATCACCGCCAGAGGCTTAATTATAGATCAACTCAAATGATAAGTCTTGATGGAGGAAACCGGTGGCAGGAGATTTGATGGTTTCAAAAGTTTAATTTGCTTGAAAGAAAGGAGCACAGAGGAAATATTTGCTTAATATTTATGAAGTAGAATAGAGGCTGGAGTGGAGGGAATATAGGCTGGTTGGGATTATTTGTAGCATTGGTAGTGAATCATTGTACTCTCAATGCTTACTCCTACTGCGTCCCGGATTTGTCTCCTCTCAGGAATGATTGAGACTCTGAGAATCTTCCTTACAGTGTGATGAGTTCAATTTCGAGGTAAAAATCTAGGTAGGACCTCAAGGTATTAGCTGAGCATACGATTTTAGTCCTCAAGGAGGCCTGGAAACTTCTGGCCCCGGGCGTTTCGGGACCTCCGGATAACTTAGGGTGATCAATCCTCGATCATACTCAAAGCAAAAGAACTCAATTTAGAAATACTAGATTTCTCAAAATCCTCTGGTCCACAAATAAAGCTATCAGAACAAAAATGGAGTCTAAGCAGTCACACCCTTTAAGATTTTTAGGTTTGATTTTTGGAGTATAGTTTATAGACAAGTGGAGAGGAAGCTGGTGAAAGTCAGGCTGATTTGGATAGAGGAAGAGATAAGAAAAAATCATGTCAAAAGTTGATCAAAATTTAGTCAATATAAAAGCAGAGAGGCCAAAATTTACCTGGAAATATAGTTTTGGTGATGAATCTTGGAGTTAGATTTTATATAAACATGAAACTAAAATAAACTCTAATTGAATCATGTACATGAGTTTCTCTGACTAAACAATTACTATAGAGTATTTCTGGGAATGGGTAGTCTAGATTTACATCACCGGTTTATAGCAGTTATGGGAAACTATTTTCTTTGTTTTCTTTACATATACAACAAATACTCAGAGCCTTTAAAGAATGGGACCACATTTATTTATTTGGTTCCTTTAAATATCACGGTTTCTATTGGTTTTGACAGTAGAGATAACTTGAAACGAAAGAAGATGGAAACGTATTTGTCAGGCTGATGAATATGCATTCAAATCATAAGATATCGAGGTTTAGAATTCTCAGCCAAGTATCACAAGGGATGTCTTGAGAGCAGTCAGAGCAACTGTCAACTTAAACCCAAATTATGAGAGAAAGAGAAAATAATAAGATAATTTGAGTAGCGATAGGAGTTTGATGTAAAATAAGCCCACAGCAGAGTGGTCAATCAAAATCTGATCAATCTTCAATCTAGAAGGCGGTCATGATTTGAGGTAGGAAGCGGATCAAGAGAATGCTCGAGTCTCTAGAAATGTGGATCGGAGGTATATATCTCTCAGAAGTCATTAATGATGCATTCTTGGATTCTTGCTCCTTCCAAAACGATGATTTAGGTAGTTCAAACCCAATTTGAGGCAAGTTTCTATAGATCAAATTACCCCATGGGAGTTCAGGGAAAGGTCTAGGAGGAATGAATAAAGGAGACAAAGGCTGGGGGTCGTTGGGCATAAATCAGCCGGAACTAGCGGGTTCAGGAAGTTTAGGGTTTACAAAGGCTTCGATAGGCGCGCGCGGGCCTAAATGGCGGATTCTGGAAGATAGGATATAAATTGAAAAGATCAGTCTGACTTATTGGTGCCATGGAAGGGGTTAATGCCGACTCTCGTATTAAGATACCGCCTGGCTACGTGGACCAATGGAAATTTTGGGGTGGAATTCATGAGTGGAAAATAATCGTCACGAGATGAGTATAGATAGAATGGTTTATTTTTTATGTATTCTCTTTGGCCGCATCCCAGGAAATAAATTTAGGGCTTCAGGAATCTTTGATTTTAAAAGCCAGTTTGTCATTTAGTCCCGGCTTCAAATCACCGGAGGTTTCAGGAATCAAACAATTTCAATTTTATTGCCTGATATACGAATCGTGGGTTTTCAGAAGCTTGATAGTGAAAAATCCTTAAAACAAATGGAAAATGGTGAAAAGCTGTGGTGGGGACTTTGAGAGGATGAGATGATGGTAAAAATCTGACCATTTTCTTGGGTTTTGTGATCTTTTTGAGGAAATGAATTTACAAATGATGGTGAAGGTAATAAAAAGTATGGGTAGTGAAATGGAAGGGTAGAAAGGAAGTGAGGTATGGAAAGGGTGGAATAGATGAAGGGATGAAACCCTGGCATGATCCTTATCTCAATAAAATCTGTATGAACATATGGTTTTGCTCAAAATTTCAGAGGTCTTTAATCTTCTAAAAATCTTCCGACTTCAAGGAGGCCAATATAGAACAAATATCAATTCCCAATGATACATGTATGATGTGACTCTAAACCATTGATTTGCAACTCAATTAAGCTCCATATAAATGAATTTAGACAAAATGGCTTTGTAACTCCTTGTATAACTTTACTATATCCTTTGCACAGTCTTGAGAAATAAAAAATGTAACCAGAAAAACTTCCTCAAAGGAAAGAATTAGGCTATATAATAAGATCCAGAGTCCTTCCTACCAATCTTATGAATAAATTTCTTCCAAACTCTGTGAGATCAAAATAGCACTAACTCTTACCCCATGAGTGATAGGAAATAACTTAAGATGAAGTAAAAGCCGCCACATGTCTTTGAAACTTCAACAAATATCTTCCAATCTTGAAACTCCTACCAAAGTATCATATTTGGTCCATATTTACTTAAAAGGGGCAACAAGACGCAATGAGCATAAGAGTCCTCTCGATTCCAATAATCAATTCGAGATCTTAGAATTTTACGTTCATACAGGCTGAAAGAAATCAAGAAAAACAAATTAGGGCACCATAATACATCAAATTGGATTTATTTTAACCTACGCATGGCATCCATTAGGTGTGGGCGGCGGATTAATAACTTCTTCACCAGTTTTTTGGCGTTTGAGTTTTGGAATACTAAAAAGCTTGGAGTAGTCGGAAATTCTCGAGCTTCTTCTCAGGCTATTTGGCGGAGTGACAGCAAAAGGTGAACCGCAGTTGAAATTACAAATTCAAAGTTAAACACCCTTTGGTCAGTCATTGAATTCTGATGCTGCAGGCGGTGAAGGTTATGATTGAAGCAGATGCGCCCTATGTGGAAATTGGCGGGTATAGCATAGGTTACGCTTCAATTGGTGAAGGGTGGAAAAAATAGTATGAAGGTCTTTGAGTCATTTGCGGTCGTGCGTTTTTACTGCCACCCGCAGCGCCTTTCGCCGCGTCCGGCACAAAATTGTTGTACTCATCCATTTTGATCCCAAATTAGTTCTAAAAGCGTCCAAAATGCCCTAGAACAAATATCTCTCCTCTTTTCACTCCACTAAAAGAGTTTGGCCCCCATAGAGCCATGTGTAAACATGATAAAACCCCTCAATTCTACTTTGAAGGAGACACTCCATCATGCCTCAGCTTATTTTGAGGACCGACCCTCAATAAACCAGTTCCATGCCCAAACAAAGTGACCCCTACGAAGCGAGGATGGGATTCTATATGTAAAATCTAAATTGACGATATAAAGTTAAAAATACGTCTTTTTTTTGAAAAAAAATGTATTTACATATGTTTCTACCAAAGTCAGCCGTGAAAAAAATTCATCCTGTGAAAACAACACCATTTCATTACGAAAGTTTTACCGTCCCGGAGTGATGGCTGCTGTCTGTGAAAGTTCATCGCGAAACCGCCACGTTCGCGATCACAGCGAAACTTTCGTCGCAATCAATGGGATTCATTATCGCTGATTTTCAAATTTCCGTCCTTTTTTTTTTTTTCATACCGCTTTCTCCGGTTCCGGTCAGCCCGATTTATGCGTCAGCGTCAGCGGAGATAAATTCGATAAATCACGGATTTTTTTATGCATGAGAACCACCGTTTGCGTCTTGAAAAACTCCGGCGTCCACAAAGCAGAGGGTTCCGGCGAAAAAAAAATTCCCGTTCGGCGTCAAAACCTATTCATCACCTCATGGGTCAGTTGTTTTCGTGTCACGCCACCGAGGCAGCAGGAATTTTTGCCGGTATTTTCTTATATGCCCCTTAATCATAATCTTGGTCTCCTTAACCAAAATATGTCATTATCGCCTGGTTATTCATCGTATTAAGGTATAAAGCGTCGGGATATTGAACCTATCTACTGCTGCAGATGAGCCCTTGGAGGACCCGGATGATGGACCCACCGCAAAAAGCGGCCAGAGCACCGGCAGAAGGGCAAAGTGGTGGGGAGAAGTGCTACACTTGATGGGAAGCATGCCAGGTCCAATCAATAAACCAGCAGAGCAGTGAATTGACTCTTCATGGGTCCCGAGGCGACCGACATCTGGCGGCCCTTCAAGAGATAATGGAATGACGGGGATATTCTTTGGCTTTTAGGCCGGATTGGACTCTCCATCCCTCATGGCCAGCAACACAAAGCAACAATTGGGGAGAGTCTGCAGGCCCTGAAACCGGAAAACCAATCCATAACCTCACGGACCCTCCGGGAGGATTGAAGAATGAGGTTGCCCCATTAACAGAACCGGTCTTGCGGACTCCGTTATTCTGGGCTGGAGCATATATGCAGCACTCCGAAACTTGATCAGAACTTCCGTCCATTGCCAAACAACTATTGTTACTGTGGTACACTTAAGGCCCTTGGTACTGCCACGAGACTCGCCAGTCTGTGTCCCCGACTTTGCACCTTCGGCCCTATCCCAGCCCGCCATGCCCTTGGATGACCTCCAGCAACAATCTTTCACTTCCATACATTGTGCCAGCGAGAAGCACAACTACGGCTCCACGCTTGACAGGCTAGTAATTGTGCCTCCCGTGTGGTCTGCCTCACAGGGTGTCATGGGAGAAGCATGGTGGCAGAAATAGAGATAATCCTCCTTTCGGTTACTCGGGCCATGGGCACTCATCTTCCTCGCCAGAGAGATATAGAACATCACGGTCTAGAACTTCACCCAACCTGCTGGGGATGCGGCAATGGTCGTTAATGGGCACCGGGAAGGAGGTGGTTATGGGTATCTGCCAATGCTACTATTGCAAACCCTTGCACAATCAAATGTCCTATACAAAAGAAGCTGGAAGCCACAATGAGCTTGTGGGTGCATGAAAAACCAATGTTGCCCTCTCTTTGCCGGCTGCTCAATACCAGAGAAAATTCATAAAAGCCACTTTCGGATCTTGATAAGTTTGGACTATCGCGATCTCATAATGACATACCGCGGCTGCATATGCGGTTAGGCCATCCATGCGTTCTTGAGACTTCTCGCGCATAAACTGAAGGTGGAGTGCTGACGTTCGACCCTTTGATTCGATGATGTCGCTTGCATTAGCGGAGAACCTTGCGAGGCATCAAATAACACTGGATCTTGTACACTATGGTAAAGCATCTGCGGTTGCGACATCGCTTTGATGCAATGTTTAGCAATGGACTTACTGAAAGTAATTTGTCTTTATGCCGCAAAACAAAAGAACGAGGGTGGATCCACGGTCTTAATTGTAGTTCACTGTTGTGCGGCAGGATGTCATATGGCGGTCAAAAATTACCGGACCCGAAACGATTAATGGGGATGAGAAGATGAATAGGATCACTGCCGCCTATGCCGCTTTGGCTGGACACGGTGCCCATAGCACCTACTTGAAACTCAGGCTGGCTTGGACTATAATTTATCTGAGCGTATGCCGGGGATGCTGTAGAGATTTCGGGGATTCAGCGGTGCTCCTTAGCAGTTGCCGAAAGGGTTGATTGACATGTTAAGGGACTGTACCGGAGAGTGTTTTGGAGGATCTCCCTCGTGGACCACGGGAACCACCTTCCCACTGGCGCCGGTGATTTGATCACGACTACAAGGAACACAATGCCCGGCCAGCCATTGCGCCGCAGAAGACCCGCTCTATACTTTCGCTGCACCTGAATGTCACCCCATGGCGAAAGTGCCAGAAAGCTGACCGGCTGCGAGAACATCACTTTTAATGAAATGAAGGGAATACTTGCGGCGGCTTTATAGTCCTCGGGAGTGCCCAAACCGCGGTACCATCGAGGGCCGGGCGGTCTTTGGAAATGGCGGAGGCGATATAGTCGAGGGCTTTGCCGTATCGCGCCAATGGAAAACACAAACTTGTGGCATGCGGGCTGGGATTATTTGATGGGCGGGGCCACCCATAGCATAATCCTAACGCTTATTTCAGCAGTTACCAAGAAGGATTCCTCCCCACGATTGGTTTGCTGGTGCTGCATCTACAAGGCGTCGCCCGCGTACGGCCGTTATTGAGCCGATCGCTGGTGATTCGGTGTGCTAAAGCTGTTGTGAAATTTCTCGGTAGCAAATGACAACCCGGTGGTGAAGCGTGAAGTGCGAACCTTAATATAAAGGCGAGTTGGAGAGCCCGTCTTAATCGTTGACCACGTATGTCGGCTGCACGGCAATTCGGGGTCTGAGAAACCGCGCTGCAATGCCCATTGCTTTTACGCTATGAACTTGCCAAAGCCTTTGACCATAGCAGAGAAAATGGGCCCGATTCTGGTAGAGATCGCCGCAGTCTATAAAATATAATTTCTGAGGCTATATGAGAGATACCGGAGGCTAGTTCCATTGAAACGACCCGTACATGATAGTAAATCGCCGGGGTCGCCAGGGGATGCCCTCTGTGGCGTCCCTACCGTATCGATGCGCAGTATACAAGCGGGGAGTTATCCCGCTGGCTCCACGCTGATGGGGCCCCTCACACTTATCCTTTGTGACCGTCTGAGTCCACGGTGGGAAGAGTGAGGATCATTTTACCCGTCTCCCTCCGGGAGCCTACCTAGGCTGCGGGCGTAAACGCCTGCGTCGGTAACACGCAGCATCATATATATCCACCTGAAGGTGGCATCAACTTATCATGGGCAAAGATCGGCTGTCCCCAAAGGAAGTTCCCTGCCCAGGGCTCGGACTCGGGGGGATGGCGGAAAGAGTAAAGCTTGCGATCTCGAATTCAGTCTGAGCCGAGAATCCATGACAATGGATTGGTGGCATGGGAACAGCTTAGGGTTATCCCTCATCCGCCCTCACGGCCTGCACGCTGCGGAGTAGGTTGAAGTGTTGGGACTGGCCCTTGCCCGTTGGGTGCATAGCCAAAGGCTATTCACGGGTCCCGCTCTCTCGGTCCGATGGGGAGCAGGTAGGATCCTCCCTCCGAGATCTACATCAGCAGGCCAAGGTGACTAGAAGAGACCCTTGCCCTTGACCGACTTAGCTTAGCGGAAGGTGGAAGACTCCACCCCGGTGTCAGGCCCATGCCACCACACTTTCGATTGTGAGGCTGATACCAAGACCCTGAGATGCTCTACGGTCTACGGTGAGTGGCACCCGGAGGGATCGGTCAAGGGAGTCGAGGCACCACAGACCTCATTCTAAGCCCGGTCGGCCCTTCACCCTTAGATTGGTCTCATTACCGCAGTAGAAAACTAATGCCACTAAGAGGGATAGGAGCATCATCACCAAGCTTTAAGTCTCTACCCTTCCAATACAATGGAGTCCCACAGTATCGATCCATCCTTATCAACATAAGTAAATAAGAACTAATCTAGATTCATAGAGTTAGGTTCTTTAGTTAGGAATCAATCTCGGGATGCAGCGGCTACTAAAGATTTGATTTAATAAAATTAAAACCTCTTTGGTTGAGAGGAGTTTGGAATACAAAAGGTTTAGGCTATTCAATGAATAATACGATCCACACAGTTCCTCCTCTGATCCGAAGGCGTCCATGTCTGTTACTTAGCCCGGGATGGGTGGATGATCACGACAAGGCTGGTGCCTTGGCGGATCGTGGGAGTTGGAATTGACTCCTCGGCCCGAATCCGGAGTTGAGGAAGGTCGTAGGCGAAAAGGGAAAGGATCAGAAGGTTGGTGCCTTATGTAAATTCTCGGTTAGAGTTTAGGGTTTCCATGACCATGGTCTACCTTTAATGGAGTTAAGATCTAAAATGCACAAATTGCTAAGTGTATTGCACCATTTCATTGCCCTTGCTTAGGTACCGTCCGGGCGTACCGTCGATTGGGGCCGATAATGCAGCGTGGCCAGTCTTGATCTGATGCTCGTCTGGGACGTATCTCTCATCCACAGAACATCTATTCTCCCTGAAATGATGTTGTCCGGCATCGTGGTCCCCACCTTGGAATCTGCTTGCTAGCACTGCAATCAACGTGCATCACGATTATACTACTATAATACTTACACATTTATTAATATTACCTTAAGATAATATTTTTAAATCATTATTATCCATTACATTATCAAATATAACGTAACTTCCTGGCGACAAAGGTACTTATTAGTCTCAGTTATCACAGCATTTTAGTTTTGTCACAATTTAACACTTTCATATACAATTATTATTTAAGGTACTCTTCATTCCTTGCAACATCCCAACAAATTTGTTGTTGCAAAGTCTTGCCTATAAATCTGTATTAATTTTACAATATACAATTGCCCACTATCATAATTATTAGAGTTACTCTAAGGTAATGTTTTAGAACATTCTTCATTATCCAATTAACTTATGACTTTATAACTTAATCCACAAGGTAATTGTAACCTTGCTTAATACAACATTTTAAGTTTTCAAAGTTTATCAATTTCATACAAAATTTACACTTCTAAAGGTACTCTTGCATTTCCTTACAACACATTATAACAAAATTTGTGTTGCAAGTCTTATTCGACCTCCTTGCCCTCGGGCGCTCTGTTAAAGCTGCGCAGTCAACACTCGTTAATTACCATTTAATTATTAATAAAATTTTGGTTATGGTGACCACACCCCACCTATCTACATGAATGCATGTGGCTAATCTCAGTAGGAAGGGATGTTTCTTCATGGTGGCCGTGGAGGCGGTAGCCTATAATGCCTATATGGCTCATTGCTACACCTTTAGTTCCCCACTTGGTGGAGGATAGGTCCTTCCGTTATATGGGGCGTGAAGGCTGAATTCACTCCTATCAAAGCATATATGGGGCTAGAGGGTGCTTTTCCTATCAATGCATTCTTCAATGACCTCCTTTCTCTGGGGTGCGTCACTGCTTAGTGGGACGAGTAGACTTTGCAAGCCTTGTGTAGCGGTCATGCCCTACATTGACATTACACCCGTCTAGAGATCGCAGTAATGATCTCATCGCTAATGCGGTCATCGCATGCAACCCACATACAGCAGGTTGCGTAAATGGAATGTCAACTACACATGAGCTAATCTAAACAAATCATTCGACATGCGAGGCGATTTTCTTTGGCTCCTTTAATGCAATAGCGATTAATATAATTACCTAAGGTAATATTTATGAATTAACATTATCATAATTTTGGATACATTACTTCCGATGAAATGCGATTCATATTTACTCTAATCTTTATAATATTTAGCGACTTTTTAGATGTGATTATTTAAATAATATGCGATTTTTGCATTCTATTATTTACATAGAAGGTTTTAATTATCATACACAAAATTAGATGTGCTTCTTATTCTCTTCCTTGAGTCCTGCATTACCCATGGAGTATATCCCTAGATGCACTTAAGTGTATAAGATTCTATTTTCTATCTATATTTATAGGGACTAGAGGTCTTTCAAGCTATCCTTGAGAGGAATTTGCATTTCTTTGAAGGATTAATTAACATGCTACCTCATTATACGTTGTTGTTGCTTATTTCCATTGTGATACATGTACTCTACGATACCTGATGGGAATTCTATGCAATTATTAGGATCTATATTTAACTTATCTATGAACACATTAAAGCTATAATGCATGTGCGCCTTACCTAGGCTAGAATGCATCCCACGTTAATGGCTTGAGTAATTTGGAGATGACTTGAAGGAGGGTGATTCGTTGCTCCCATAGTTTACTCCATAAATTTGGTGTGAATGCTTCTAAATGGTCTCGCCGTTGAAGACTCTGAGCCTAAGGTATCTATCTATTTATGCTCTATTACAGCCGGCCATTGCGGAGTGAACTCTATTCTGAATTGAGTCAATTCGGTGATACGTTCAATCCTTAAGATTGAGCCCTCCACTTTTAATTGAAAAGAAAAATGGTCACCTTCAATGTGGTGTACACAACGTCATATCTGTCTCTCCCTTAAGGGTTTATCAAGCTGCTTACTTGGCATTAGTTTACTATTTATATGGCTATACATATATAACAGCTCTAGGATGGATGCACATGTTATGTTATCATTTTATTTCAATATAGTTTATGGGTTACCTACTTAGTTAGAGCGATTCTATCCCTGGTTTGTCTTGTGACAATTCTTTTGTCTCAAAGACTATTTGATTATAATTCTTATTTTAGATGTACCTTACATGTACTATTCTTTTATATTCTAGATATTCCCCCTTTCTTAGTTATTTAAACTCTTGGAATATTCCTACCAATCGAATTGATGTCATCGTAACAAGTTGGTCGGTCTTGTTAGATTACTTCTTTTCTTTCGGTTAGATTATTCTTTTGGGGGTACTAGATTTATACATGGTCAACAATTATCCTAGTAATGATTCCTTCTTAGTGAGGAGATCAATCTCACCAAGTGGTTTCAATATATTGGATGTCTGTTAAAAATCGTGTATAATTTTAGTTACTCCTATGCGTTTCCTTCCCAATACTTGACGCTTAGCTCAATATTGGGGCAATCCTTTCGGCGAGAATATCTAACAATGCCTTCTAATCCCAATATGGATGTTACCATCCCTACATTTAACCTACTAGGCCCCATGGCCTTAGATCCTTGACCTTGCTAGAAGCTCATCCACTTTCGTTGCACCTTGAAGTAGCAAGGTGGCGTTCTTCCGAGTCGCTCGATACTTCAGTCTCCTTGACGGTGGCTCCTCTTTGATGTAGAGGTTGACTTTGTTCGTTAGAAACCTCTCATTGCTAGTGGCTTGATGGTGTAGTTGATCACTTGAAATCTTCCATGCCGCTTTTCAAAAGCCTGAAGGTGGCGCCGTTGAAAAAAATCTTTCATCTTGAACTCTTTGTCTTGGCGGCTAAAGGACGACTCTGTATCCGATATTGTTTCTTCGACTCCATCGACGTCTCATACATCGAGTCCTCTTGTTGCCCAAGAGTGTTGAGGATGTTGATTGCTTCACCCACGCAAATTGCGACATCTCTTCCTTTGATCATTTACGCTATGGAGGGGGACAACAAGGAACTATATATGCAAAGCATATAACACATAATTACAATTACTACTAGAGCTATTAGGTCCCCCTTGTGCCTCCCTCCGAGTTGCACACCTACTCCTTGGCAATGTCATCGGTGTTCCTCCCGGTGCAATGGTGTTGACGATCCATATCCTCCTATTTGTACGTCAGCTCGTACTCCGGGGTAACTTGTTGATGTACTTGGGCCCTCCGATGTTTGTCGGCTATGGCACAACACGCTTTGCATCACATTCTAACTAAAGGTGTGGTGGTCGTTGATGCTTCGACATTTCGGTTTGCTTCCTGATCCTGTTCTCGGGCGGTAACTGTTCCCCCCTTCATGATACTTGAAGCTATTTGAAGGCGTCTCTTGAGGTCGTCTTGCGATTCCTTTGGCTATACTCCTCGGAGTTGTGCTCTTCTATGATTGTTCTTTGAATCATCCATCCTTGGGTTCACCAAGTTGCATGCAAGTCCAGCGTGCAAGTCATCGGCTCGCCTCGCTTGGTTGCTTCTCCATCGAAGTTTCCAAACTTCCTTGTTTGATCCCTCGATCACATGGCTTGGGCGTTGTCATGTTCCACGTGCTATCTTTGTCTTCTGTCTTGAGGTACCTTCCGGTGGCTTAGATTGTGCTTTCGTCGGTTTTGATCCTCCCCGTTGCCTCTAGGGAGCTGCGTGGAAGAAGTCGGTTGCTAGCACTTCTCCAGCTTTCGATTCACGGCCTTTGTCCCTCTATGCATGTCGGTCTCTCTACGGCAAGTAAGGCATCATGGCTCTCCTCCACGATGGCTCCATTGTTGGGATGATGGATCCTTATATGTGCGCGACTTTACCCTTGAGTTGAAGAAGTACACGCCTTAGATATACTCTTGTCGTTGGATAGCACGGCTGTTATCTTGAACTCTCTTTTCTTTGAAGGTGCTTCCAGTTGCTATCCTTGTCGTTAAGGTGCCGAATGCTTCTACCTTGGGCATTTGATGTGCCCATGTCGGAGATGTGATTGGCTTCTTCTCTTCTAATTACTGGTAGGAGTACCTGACGAAGCCATCACCTAGTTGTTGAAGGCATATTTCCTCGTCGCAGTGCCTTTCGTAAGTGCATCTCCATCTAATACCCGTGTCATAGGGCATCACCCTATATTACCACAAGGTGGAGCTATGGTCGTCGAGATGTTGCCTTCTTAGTTGGCTCGTTGATGTCGGGTCGTTCCTCCTTCTATTGTTGAGGCCACTCGTGTCATAAGTTAGGTCAAGTGTTGCCGATGTGCGGTGCCGTTGATCACTTGAGTAGGATCACCGGCCGTTTCGCGATCGGGCATTCTTGAATGTCTTGACTCGAGATGATCGTGGTCGGTAGGCATGCCTTGTCATTCCTCCGCGGGTTGAATTTCTCGAGTCACGACACATTTGCTTGGGCTTTGCTCCATTCAGAGTGCATCTCTTGTGCACGGAAGTGTGATCATCTCCATTGCACCTATCATAGCTCCTTTTGGTGGCCTTTTGCGTGATTTGTACCTGCTGGCTAGGTGGTCTCCTTAGATCCTTTGGGTCCTATCCATTCGAGTCTCGTTACTCCTTGGGCGGCGTAGTAAGGTCGTCCTTCCTTTGGTTTCTAGGTGTTTTTGGGTGGGAATTCTTGTTCAAGTGGGATATTCTCCTCCTTGATATCGTCTCCTCCCTCTCATGGTCTCCTACTTTTTGGAACCGATGAAAGTTCTCCTTTGGTGCAAGGGGAGGCTGGAAACTTCGTCTCACGGTCGCCGTGGGTGCTTTGTGATTGCCTAGTTTGGTTGCTCCTTTTGTTGGCGTTTCATGACATTAGCTTGAGGCTGGCGGGCTGCAAGGTGGTGGTGGTCTTCCCTCCGGTTTCTATATGCTCTGTGTAGCCATGACTTCTCTCCTCGACGGAAGATTATGCCCTCTGGCCCTACCTCGTGATGCTAATGCGGCATCGATGTCTAACGTCTTCCTACACTGTATTTTGTTGCCTTGCATTCTTCCATTTGAAACTCATGTGCGTCGAGTCGGTGAAGGCATTGAGATCCTCTTTTACGATGTGAGCTCATGGGCGTGGTAGCCCAGAAGGTTGACATCTAGAAAATTCTTGATGCCGCTGGTTACCAAATATCCTTCCCATTTGATGAAGATTGATGATAGGTTGGTGGTGTCTGTTCTACTCGTTTGTCGGTTGAGGTATTTGTCGTTGTGCTTCCCTCTCTTGGGTCTGCCGCCTTTCGGTCTCCTCTCCTTATATCCATGCGTACATCGGTTGGGACCTTGATGTCTTCAAGAAGTTGCGCCTCTAAATCTTGGGTGGCTCTGTCCCTCAGCTTGAGAGCAACGGCTTCATATATCCTAGAATCTAAGGGTCTACTTGAAGGCTCTCCTACAACATTCTGGGCTCTATAAGCAAGCAAGATGGCTCGAAAGCATTCTGAAGACATATCTATAATCTACAAGTCTATGGACATTAGGACATGTGGTATGGCATGAAAGCGAGGTTTGTTTTGCAAAACCTCCATGATGTTTGAGAGATACTCTAAGGTCCTAGCATAGTTGGTTTGGAGGAGTCGAATGTCTACACATGGAGTGACTTGGGTAGCTCTAGACTCTAGCTCCTTTCTAGGTATTCTGGGCAATAGGGAGTGTCAATGTGGCTGCTATATAAGTCAAACTCTATTAGAAGGACACAAAATTAGGTCAAGGTTTATGCCTTGGGCATGGCAGAGGTGATGTACCAACAGTTGGACTTGGGTTGCTATCTTTGAGGTCTAGATGACTTTACAAAGGGGTGTTCTTGAGCACTTCTATCTAGGAGTAAGGCATCAGCTTCGAGGCAAAAAGCAATACTTATAGCTACTAATGGGGTATGCTTCTATTTACAAACAAACCACAATTTGGAAAAACAATTCAAGGGTTTGAGAAATTTTGGTCATTTTGGGCTGGGGTTTGACATTTCTAGCCTAATTTGAGGTCATAAATGGATTCTAGGCTGTCTAACGGTCCTATTGCAACAAATTTCAGGCGATTTGGAGCTCTGTAGCTCAAGTTATGGAGGTTCAAAGTTTGGAGGTCTCACAGGTAGCGCGCCTCGTTCAAAAGCTGGACTTTAGACGTGTGAGACATCAGTCCCATTTTGATCAAAACATGTCCAATTTGGGTAAACTAAGGGTATAGGGCTAACAAACTCAACAAATCAGGCAGAATCGACCCCTTACTTGGTCGATTTGGAGCTTGTTTAGGCAATTTTGGGCAAGGTCTCACAGGTAGCGCCTCGTTCAAAAACTAAACTTTAGTTTCTTGACCAGGTAGCGACGTGTGAGACACATCGATCCATTTGGATCAAAACATGTCCAAGTAAGTGAACTAAGGGTGTAGGGCTAACAGACTCAACAAATCAGGCAGAATCGACCCCTTACTTGGTCGATTTGGAGCTTGTTTAGGCAACTTTGGGCAAGGTCTCACAGGTAGCGCCTCGTTCAAAAACTAAACTTTAGTTTCTTGACCAGGCGCGACGTGTGAGACATGGGTCCCATTTGGATCAAAACATGTCCAATGTAAGTGAACTAAGGGTGTAGGGCTAACAGACTCAATAAATCAGGCAGAATCGACCCCTTACTTGGTCGATTTGGAGCTTGTTTTGGTCTAGTTTGGACATGGTCTAAGTATGAAGGTCTCACAGGTAGCGCCTCGTTCAAAAATTAAACTTTAGTTTCTTGACCAGACGCGACGTGTGAGACATCACACTTTTTGGTTTGAAAATGTCCTATTTTACTAAAACAAAAACTACTACTTGTTAACTCGTCCTAATTAAGCAAGATTTGACACATAAACTACTCAAAATTATCTTGTATTAACAAAATTTTTGATTATTTACAACATATCTACTGGGGATCCCCCTTAATTAAATTAACTAATTGCATGTCCTTCCTCATGAGGGTTACTCGCTTTGCATGAACAGTGCAAGCTGTCAAGTCTTCAAAATGTTGGACCAGCTTCTGCTCTGCTGCTTCTTGAACCTTGGTCTCCTGCTCTCGTTCTGCCCTCTCCTCTTCTTGTATCTCCTTCGGCCTCCTTGGCCTTTGGCTGTTTCGCCTTGTCGAGGAAGTCGAGCAGTCTGTTTGGTGCGCGCCATGTTGATCGGAGGTCGGGCGCCCTAAAATCGCCTTAGCAAGGGGGAGCGATTTTTCCAAAGAGGAACGTAGAAATGGGGGGGTTCTAGGTCTACTTATAGATGTCTTTTTAGTCTTTTTAAGTCTTTTAGTCTTTTAATCTTATTAAGTTCCAATTCACTTAACTGTTACTAGCTTAGCACAAACTACAAAAATGAGAAAACATTTTCCCACTTTTCGAGGTTTGAGGATCCTATCAAGTTAGTACTACTGGGAGCATGGTCAGTGCTTTGCACTTGGTCTCCAAGAACATTGCTCGATACCACCGTGGCGTCCCCCTACTGTTATCATGATGCCCGCGACCGTATACAAGCGAGAGTTCATCCCCGCACCAGCCCACAACGTCTGGGGCCCTCCACATATCATGTGGACCGTCTAGAGTCCACAAATGGGAAGAGTGAAGGGGTCATTTTACCCGTCTCCCTCGGGGCCTACCTAGGCTGCGGGCGTAAACATACACGTCAATAACATAACATCATATATATCCACCTCGAAGGGTGGCACATCAACATCTGCATAGACAAAGATCAGGCACAATACAAGGAAGTTCCTACCCAAGGCTCGGACTCGGGGGATGGCCCGACAAGCTTGGGTCTCCGTTCGGTCTTGAGGCATGTAATCATGACAATGGATTGGGCTGGCATAAGAACATGGCTTAGGGTTGTCCACTCCATCCGCCCCTCCCGTGCATACTTTGCGAGTAGGTTGAAAAGTGTTGGGACTGGCCCTTGCTTCACGGTGCATAGCCAAAGGGGCTATTCACGGGTTACATCTCCCCGATCCCGATGGGGCGGTGTAGGATCACTCCCTCGAGAGATCTACATCTTGACCCAAGGTGACTAGAGGGCCACCGCCCTTATTGACTTAACCCATTGGAAGGTGAACTCCACCCCACGGGTGTCGAGCCCATGCCTTATCCACACTCAGTGGCAAGCCATTAGACCTAGTCACTCTGATCCCCGGTAGGCCTTACACACCAGAGGGATCGGTCAAGGGTCAGAACACGAACCTCATTCTAAGCCCGGTCCGCCCCTTCACCCACAACCCGTGTGGGCTCACATACCTGTGGCGAAAACTAGTAATGCACTAAGAGGGACTAGCTAGGAGCATCATCTACTAAGCTTTAAGTCTCTATCCCCCTTCCCAATACAATGAGTCCACAGAATACATCCGTCCATCATATCAACATAAGTAAATAAGAACTAATCTAATTCATAGAGTTAGGTTCTTTAGTTAGAGTCAATCTCGGGATCCGCTTGGCTACTAAGGGTGATTTAATAGGCTAAACCTCTTTGGGTTCGAGGCTGGAATAAGGTTTAGGCTATTCAATCGACCAAATACGATCCTGGTTCACTCCTCTCGATCCGAAGCCCATGTCTACGCTTACGCCGGGGATGCGGTCGGAAAAGATGATCCGACAAGGCAGGCGCCCGGGCGGTCGTGGGAGTTGGAATTGACTCCTCGGGCGCGCGAATCGGAGCTCGGAAGGTCTAAGGGCGAAAAAGGGAAAGTTAGGGTTTGGTGCCTTATGTAGGCTATCAGTTAGGTTTAGGGTTTCCATGACCCTTGGTCTACCTTTAATGGGTTAAAGGTCTAAAAGTGCGCACATTGCTAAGTGTGTGCACCATTGCAAGCTGCCCCCTAGGGCGCCCTTGCTTGGGTACACGTCGGGCGCATTACCGCCGATTGGGGCCGGCGGTAATGCAGCGTGGCGGTCTTAAAGATGATACGCCCCGGGACCAGATATCTTTGTCTTTGAACGTCACACCCTCTCTCTTCAATACTATTTGGACTCCATATGGTTCAACTCGAGTGGGGGCTTGCCGACAATGGTGGGGACGAGATTCAACTGTTGCACCAGGTTGCCAGACAACTAATATACACGACTGATGTGGACCTTCTAGCCTACACCTCGGCGGACATCCAATGCCATCTTGCTGCCTTGGATACATTTTGCCAGGCGATGGTCATGCACGTCAATTTGGAAAAGACTAAGGTGGTCCTCATATCGTCATCGTTCCAGCCAAGGATCCCTTCCATCAGTTATCGCGTACAAAATATAGAGATGACACCAAGTTATAAGTACCTGGAAGTGGAGTGTCCTTCTGCCATGTACTGGGACACTTCCATTCGGCTACGGGTGACAGCAGGCTGGAAGGCACTTTATGCAATGCAGAACAACAACCATAGAGCGGAGCTATATGACTGGGCTCATCAGTCGCACCTATTCAGGGTTTTGGTGGAACCTGTCCTTTTATATAGGGTTGAAGTCTAGGGGCTAGTGTTGTCTCTTGCCACCTAGAATGAATTAGATTAAGTGCAAAAAGCCTTCTTAACACGGGCGCCAGGGGTGAGGTCCACGGTCTCATATCAAATCTTGTAACAGGAAACAGACTTCTTCCCTCTTCAGAAGGCAGCCCTTGACCGCCATATCGTCTATTTTTAAAAAATGGTTAGTATGGATGATTCTCATCTCCCCTCACCTGGCCCACATAGTGGCAATGGAGTCGCAACACTTGAAGGCATGCTGGAAAGACAAGAGAGCTCAATGGTTGGCCAGATGGAATGTTCAGGAGCACAGATGCATACAAGTGCAAACAGACACGGATTGCCATAGCTTAAGGCAATATCTTGACGCCTGCTTTCTCAGGAAGCTTTGAGATGTCGGCGCCCTTGAACAGGTATGACGTTCAAGCATAATATACGGTCTGAATATGTATATTATACTACCACGTCATGCGTACATGTCACCATGACAAGTACTTGAGAGCCATAAAGAGTTGCGCCTAGGGGGCAACCTCGTATGTTGCACATGTATATTAAACATATGCAATTAAACCCCTTTGCCAAATAGCAGAGCCCCATTGGTCCCTTCTAACCTAAACCTAAAAGGTCATGTAAAAGGAACAAAAGGGAAAACCCCAAACCCTTTTCATTTTCGCATTTTGGCTTCCTTGGACCATTCCGGCCAAGCCAAGCTGCTAGTCCGTATTGCCAGCGCAGTTAAGCCGCATTTGCACAACAGATCTCTCAGGAGCAGCTGCAATCAGCCCGAACGAAGGCATGGACGTAGGAGCAAGCCAAGGATCCGGTAACCTATGATTCCGTTGTGCAAAGCCGACTTTCAGCCCGACAATGAGCTAGGATAGTATGGTAGATCAGTCTTAGCAGCCTTATAGATCCTAAGATCACCAGCCTTAACGAATGAACCTAACCATGCATGTTTAGGTAGATAGATTAAATATTATTCAGTATCTCAGTTCTTTTATGATGACGATGTTCCATTCTATGCTCTCTGGTGTATGTGGGAAGGGGGGTAGAGGTCCTGAAATCGTCAGTAGCAGATGATTCTAGATAACCTCATTAATTCCCAATTAATGCGGCCCATGTACAAGAGCCCGCCTGGTTGTGAGTGGCGGGGCTAGACCGGTGGAATAAGGAGGACTTGTCCCATCACTGATTGGTCCCTCTGGTGTGTAAAGCCTACCAGGAATCTCAGCGGGCTAGGCTTAATGGTTTGCCATTGCGTGTGGGCAAGGCATGAGCTCGACACCTCTCGGGTGATGTGTCACCTCAAATGAGGTTTAAGTCGAAGACGGGCAGTGGCCCTCTAGCCGCCTGTGATGCGCATGCATGCCTCTGGAGGGGGTGATCCCCATCCTGCCTCATCGGGGCTGGGGAGATGAAACCCCGGCTGTGTACCTGGCAGGCTACAGTCCAGTCCCTAGACTCCTCAACCTACTCTACAAAATGTACACTGGGAGGGGCAGATGGAGCGGACTACCCAACAACGATGTCCTATGCCAGCCCAATCCACTCTTATGAATTCTGTCTGCAATGACTTCTGGAGACCCAAGCCGTTAGTCCACACCATGGAGTCTGAGTCTTGGGTAGGATCTTCCCTGTGATGATGATATTGTTGATGTGTTTATACATGTATGCTATGGTGCAGTCACCCTTCGAGATGACTCTATTTCTATTTGATGTCATGTGCTTACGTTTACTCACGCTTCCGCAGCTAAGACGGTCCCGAGGGAAGACGAAACAAATGACCCATCCATTCTTCCTCATCGATCCATTGCTAAAGGATTGGTGTCAGGTGGATGGCATCTGGCAGTTTGGCTGCCAGGGGGATGAACTCTGTCTTCCAATACGATGGGAGCATCGTAGAAGAAGTAGGGGACGTCATAGTGGTATCAGAGCCATGATCTTGGTAGACTAAGATCGGGCACTGATCATTTCCCTGTTAGGACTAACAGTAGACCTTTAGCCTTGGGAATGACAACCCAAGCATGAACCTCAAAAATTGGGAAAAAAAAATTCCAATCCTCAGAACAGTAAAGTAGGATAATGTTAAGTTAGGAAGAATAGTAGAAACCCTGAAAAATTTTGGCTATTAGGGAGTAACCCCTTCACAGAGTGCGCTCAAGGCAGTTTCAAAAAATTTGAACAAGGGTCTCGCACACTGTGTGAGTGGTTGATCAATTTTGACCTAGATAGATACATAATTAGAATAATCTGATAGCTCAAGGTAGCTTAGTATTTGAATTTAAGCTAGGAAAGTATCTTCTAACACTAAGAAACTTTATAGAAAACTAAAATTTAAAGCCAAAAAGGAGTAACCCCTCACAGAGTGCGCCCAGGGCCTTTTCAAAAGTTTTGAAAGTGCCTCTCGTGCACTATGTGAGTGGTAGAGTATTTTTTGCCTGAAAAAACCTAATGTATTAATCTAGCAAACACTAATATTTTACATAATGGTATAACATGAAATTGCAGGTCCAAACCTAAAACTCCCAGACCTATAAATAGATCCTTAGGATTCTTCATTTTCATCTTTCTTCTCCAGCTAGCTGCTCTCCGGCCAAGAAAGCGATTTTTAGGCGCTCGGAAGGCGATTGACCTATTTCAAAACATGGCCCGCACCAAACAAACTGCTCGAGTGGTTATGCCAGACGGCTCCACCAGCGTCCAAGTTCTTGCAGTAGAACAGAAGGCCAGGGAGGCTCGAGAGCGAGCCAGACAAAAAGAAAACCCTAACCCCAACCCAGATGCTGAGGAGGAGGACCAACAGCATCAAGACCAGCAAGAAAAACCTCAGGACCCTGATAATCAAGAAAACCCAGAGGATCAGGGCAATGGCGAAGAGGAGGAGAATGAGATGGACCAGCCATTATCAGAGGAGCTAGCGCGTCAGCAAAAGAAAATGATCAAGAGGAAGAAAGCAGCAAAGAGAAAGAGAATTGCAGAGAAGGAATAGAAGGAGGAGCACAAGAATGAAATGGTGTTTTTATTGTCAAGCTACTATATCATTCTTCAGAAATTTCCTGTGTTGGAATCCAAAGGGTGTGGATCGGTTTACCAATTTGGGATTCGATTCGATCTTGCCGATGGCAACACCTATCAAAAGGATGGTACTTTGCTTTTAGTGGATATGGGCTGATGAGATCTTGCATCTTGATCACCACCTTGATATTTCCAACACCAAAAGATTTTACTAATGAAGAAAAAAGGCGACAGCTGCATAGAGGATGGAAGACAATGATGATATTTCCAAGACTAAGAGATTTTGACAAATGACTTACTAATAAAGAAAAATGGTAACATAAGAAGCTACCTAGGCTATCTGGAGGATGAAGACAGAGACAAGGCACGACTAAAGTGGGTTGATGACAAAGGGGCAACAAAAACAACCCACCAACTTCGATATATACATATGTGGTATTAAACAACATTGTAAAGACGCGGGTTGTGGGGCCTATCTTAACATGCCACGTGTCATCACACAAAAAGTACTCCTCGGACGCCGGAATGCGGTGGCTATGGCGTCCATTCCAAGCATGCCTCTGTTTCCACCTGCGCCAATTTTGTTTTTTTTCCCCTTTTGATTCTTTCCGGCGCTCTTAAATTTAGGCAGAACGACTCTGTTTTCCGAGCTTTCATCATCAATCCAGATCTTGGAGCGGCATTTCTTGCATTTCGAATTGCTCCCTAATTTTGCGTCGGAATACGCAGATCAAGCATGGTAAAGATGGATAATTCGTCGCCGTCTCCCGCAATGCCGCTCTTGATTCTGGTAATTCTGATCTTTGTTTTGTCAGCGCCTTCGCTTTTTGCTCCGGCGGAGGTAGAAGAAGAAGAACCGCCGGAATCCATTTCTTTGATGCCTCTTGCACTCTTTCTTTTGCCCCTCAGTCTGGTGGTTGCGCTGCAATTTTTGTCCTCGCCTAACAGATCGATCCAATCTGCCATTCCTGGAACTTCCATATCCAGCTCTACGCTCATCACAGGCGGTGTTTTAGGTATGGTTCTCATCCTTGCCTGGGTTCATACTACTATCATACCTGCAACATAAGATTTCTTCCTAGATCCATTTGCTAAAACGATTTGTGTTGGCTTCGAACTGCATAATCTTGTAAATTTGTAAGATCAAGAAGGTAGTTATAAGTTTATAACGGTGCACCCGTATATTTTGATTTGGATCTGCAGGCCCGAAACAAGAAATGTGGGTAGGTTTATCTGACATGCTCTCAAATTTAGTATGTTAAGTTCATAGTTGTTTATATCGGGTCTAAGTGCCTTTATATTCTCCTTGTTTCTGCCTGGTTAGAGGGGTTTCATGTGGGAAAACGGCGTAGCAACACAAGAGGGTTAAAAATCTATTCTATTCTATTCTATTCCAAGTGGTGTTTCCTTGGAAACACTTCACACCCAGGCCGCTAGCTGATGTAAGCTACCAAGGGTTGAAATTTTGGTGTTTATGGCATAGCTCTAAGTGCTTTCACCATAAATTCGCCGAAAACCACCAAAAAATAAATTTTAATATGAAAGGCTAAGAATTTCAACCTGTGCTTTACGACAATCTAAATTTTGTTAAGATCAAGGGACCGTTTATGACATTGCACTTGATTTTTGCTTCTGCAATGAACATATGAGCAAAGGGAGTCCATTGGATGTTTAATATTTACTAGCTTTTTGCGGCTTTTTGGTGCTATATTGGATGAAATAGTACTATCTAACTAATCTAAAGTTCCAAACGAATTACCTTGTTTGGTATTCTAGAAACTTCGCGGTGTTTTTCTTGTGTCCAAAACATCAGAAGATTTGAAATGTTCATGGGTTATTGTATCTAAGGCAAAGGGAAAGATCTGTCAGCAACAAGTCTCCATGGTGGAATGGGGGTGGGACAGTGTGGCCCAAAACATTATGCGCAATGAAGCCTTGTTTATATATTATTGTCATGGTGTCTAGAACTAGTTGGTCTATGCTCCCTAGAAGGCTCTAGAACCCCAAGGATTCACTTTTGTTTGTAGTATATGCAACAATAAGAGTTTTGTTGCAGGGGGGCTTTGCCCCTATTTGGGGTAAAATTGTGTATAGGAGAGGGCCAAAATTTCGTTTTCAAAAATCCGGTATACCAAGATGCTATACCAGGATGCATGTATATGCACATCCCTTATTATAAACAAGCATCCCACATGTTTACAACTTGGTTTTTGCATTAAAGAAATGATACCTGCATTTCTAAACTTCATATGATAGGGTAAAAGTGCGCTAGTAGGTTAAAAATGATCTAAAGCATAGCTCTATGGCTAAATCACTCTAAGTCTAAATCATGGCCATTGAAACCCAAGATAATCCCAGGATTAATGAATTATGATTGCCAGATCTTGAAATCTAAATAAATAAATAGAATAGAATATTTAAAATATATCCAGTCCAAAGAAATGAAATAATACATTTCCAAAAACGTCCCAACATGCAAACTTGGATATAGTTTGCCCAATTCGTGTCATATTTGGAGAGAGTATTTTGGCAATGGTGGGGATTATGATTTTGGTATGGTATTGTATGGAAAAGGGTATATTTAGGCCATTTTGAGGAGCTTAATTGTCTTAAGGGGGAATGTTCTAATTTTGGGTGGGTTGAGTGGACAATTTTTAGGTCTATTTCAAAGGTCCCAAATGGGAAACCATGTGAAGGCGGCCTGACAGCCTTGGTTCGGGAAATTTTTTAGGCTTAATCAGCATCATTCCGACAGTCCCATACCTATCCCGGCAAGCTCCAACACAGGGGCCTCAGTTCATCCGGAAATACCAAGAAAACCTCTAATTTTCAGCCGGATCTCTTCCTACCATTTCAAATCTATCCAGCTAAATCTGGATTTTGTCCAGCAGGTTACAAGGGTTCCGAGGAACTTCCCGACAACGGACAGGAGAGCAGCTGCTGGGCGTGGATATGCCGGATTCGGCGGGAGGAAGCGGGCGGGCAGTTTCTGTCGGATTTTGGCATGGGTCGAGCAGGTAAGCAGCGAAATCTGAAATCTGTTGCAGGATATGTCGGTCGGAAGCGGACCTTCAGTTCTCTCATATCGATTTCGAATCTGGTCTGTGCGACAAATGGAACCGATTTGGAGTTGTTACTGGCTCGAATGCTTTGATTTGGAGCTGAGGAATGCCCTGAAGAATGCCGTGAAGCCACTGAAGGCAATTTGCCTTGAAGCCACTTTGCCCTGAAGCCAATTTGCCCTTAAGCCACTAAGGCCTTTGAGGCCGATTTGCACTGAAGCCGATTTGCCCTGAAGCAGCGGCCATGGAGCCGATTTGCGTTGGAGCAGTGGGCATGAATGGCAGGCCTGGCCTCTGTATTCATTCAGGCAATCCATTGTTTGCATTTTTTGTATTTTTGGGGAACCAACCATTGGTCTGTTTTTCACCATTGAAAGTGTGATGTGCATTTTGCTTGAAAATGTTTGTGTCTACTGATCTGGTGCAAACAACAAAATATTCTATAGATCGACGGCTAACAACAAAACTTGAATAAAACGCAATAATATTTGATATTTATTTATTTAGCTTACTCAAATTCCTTACAAGTCATAAAAAATAAAAAATAAAATAAAAAAGAGGGAGGAGGAGAAAAACATTTGTCTTGGTTCATCTAGATAACAAAATACTACTCATTTACATGCCCCCCTCCCTCCACAAAGGAATCGAATGTGGGCTACATCATATTAGCTATGTGCAAAGAAAAATCAGGAATAACATTTAGAGGATGGCTAGAATTAAAATGTAGGGCAAACCCCCCATCATTGGAGCATGCGACCTAGGATCTCCTCAAGCACTTCAATCTCCTAGTTGCCACCAAAAGAAGACCCACTTATGTTTCTTCATGACCAAGAGAAAGCCATTTGCAAACAAAATACATCATTACAAACTAAGTTTTGCTAAATGAATACTATTTGGTTACATTTCTTTCAAAAGCAAATAATAGATAGATAGATAACAACCGAAAAGAGGGAATGTCTCTCGTGTTTATTGAATGTTACTCTGGGCAATTGACACCTCTAATACATGTTGGAAGTTCTGGTGGCAGTTCTTCTTGGCTAGTGGCAGCTTCGCCACGTGTTGTGTTGGAGGTTCCTCGAGCGAGTTGTTGTCATATGTGCTTGTTGGGTGCTCTCCTAAGTCAGTTGTATTGGAGGCCCTTCAAAAAATCAAATAAGTAGCTCTTGTTCAGAATAATATGGCATATGCTTCACCCCCAATGCATGTTTCCTCGGAACAAGTTTATCGTGTGGTATCTCTCGGATGATGCAACCCTCACATAATGGAGTACCTTCTGGACAAATGTTACATCCAATGCAAGCTGGAGGTTCTTCAGGGCCGAGAAGTTTCTTTCTCTCCCCCCTCTCCCTCTGCAGTAGCCTAGAGTGGCTCCCTCTTCTGCCCCTCCAACTATTTCAACCTCTACGCCTTGGAGGTCCTTTGACACCAATGGCACAAGGATGTTCGTTTTTGAGTGATGTGCAAAGGCTTGTCATCTCCAACCACCTCATCTCATGTCATAAAGGCCATTGCCAACGTGGTATACAACAATAGGAAAGGAGTAACTCCTCTCTTATTGTTGTCCACTATGTTGGCAACTATTGTGTCCTATCTTCAGTAGTTACATGTCAAACAAGGCTCCATGGATATCTAGCTACCACTAGATGAAGTTTTTTAGAAGGTTTAGGAGTGTAGGTCAACCTTTGAGTATTTTGGGACCCCAATGATGCAGATTACTCATAAGGGTCATCGACGCCACGTGAAGCAGTTGGTTGCATGTTCTATCATTTCCACTTTACTAGCCCTTTTTTGGAGATCTTGATTATCTGTGCATCTACATAAATTAGGGCTTCCGGTATATCGACCTATCAAGTCGCCGCTTGAGGAAGGAGAGAGATGTCTTTCATCCACCTCCATTCTCTACTTTTATTTCTTTGGATGCAAGTTCTGAAGAAGGATGCGCCGTTGTGAAAGTTGCTCCTCCGATTGGAGGGCCCTTTTTGTTGGGTTGCCCCTTAGGGGGCAAACCCTTGTTTATGTGGGTTTGTGGCATATCCTAGGTATATGCTGGAATATACCTAAAATATGCTAGAAACTGCTACAAACCTCGCTGTTGTTCAGAAATCGGCGGTCGCCATCGTTGTTTCTGGGGTCACTGCCGGTAAACCCGGCTAACCCAAGAATCGCAAAGATCTTGTTTTTCTTTGTTTTTAATATTCGACCTCTGCATCAAGGATCCTGGCAGGTGTCTCGGGGTGATTTTGCCCCGGATTTGAGATTAAGAAACCAAGATGGCATCTTTGTGAACCTCTCAGATTTGAAGGGGAAACCTCACAGCGATATTTCTATCCGCGCATAACACCTGTGGTGCACTAGAGAGGTCGGTTTTCATATCATTCTATCTAATATACAAATTTACATGTGTCTTTGCCGAGTATATATTTTCTCACAAGGTTTATGCGTTTCACGATTCATATGAGAAATTCAAAGAAGCGTATGTATGATAGGTATAAGTAAGTGGTAATAGCGTGAAAACACACAAGGTCAAGTGTTGTTCTTTTAAACGCTAGTCAGAAGTAGCGTCCATTTGTTGAAATATATATTTTTTGGCAGGCATTTGTTAGCAGGCATGAGTTACCATTTATGCTGATCAGTGATAGCAGAGATAGCATACGCAAGCAATGGAAAATACCTGGTGAATTTTTTGGAGCTTTACCGGACGGCGTATTATATGTGATTGACGTATGGAATTGTGCAAATGATCTTTAACGACCAGTATCATCCTGAGCTTCATGTTGATGCAGCATTAAATGCTCTCAGCACCATGTAAGAGTTAAACTTATGCATAACATAGCACGCATGTTGTTTTGAATAGAGTATCCTTTACAGAAGAGAAATCCTTATCCACTTAGAAAGAGATGTTCTTTATGCGCTAGGATTTTTTTGGGATGAAACAAGAAGGCATAAGGCCAGATGATGCTATATTCCGTTGTATTATCAATGCATATAGTGAACTAATTGCCTTATTGGGACTTGGAAAGTACATTCATGCTTATGTTGTAAGTGCTGGATTTGGAATAGATGTCTTCATAGGAAGTGCGTAGTAACATGTATTCCAGTAGTGGCAGTTCAGATGATGCACGCCAAGTGTTTGATAAATTATCTGCATGGAATATAGCATCATATAATGCAATGATAGCAGGATATGCCCATAATCAAAACTGGCATGCAACAATGAGCCTTTTGGTGACATGTATAAAATAGGCCTGAGGATGAATGGAATCACTTTTGTCAATGTTCTACATGCATGTGATGCTCCAGCATCTTTAGAATATGGAAAATGGATTCACTTCAGCAAACTGGACATGCATCGAATGTTACTGTCGGTACTGCACTTATTGACATGTGCATCAAGTGCGGAAGCATAACCAATGCTCGGCAATTATTTGACGATATGCATAGAAAAAACATCATGTCATGGAATGTTATTATTGCAGGATATGCGCTTACAAGTTTCTGCTGCTGTTTTCAGTATCTATCTTGTTCTACCAACCAAGGTTACTGTCAGAGTTAACAGTTAGATATAAATGAGGATAGCAGGGTTATTCATGTATTGGTCGCTGGTCTTGCGGCTTTATTTTTTGGCTGGTTGATGGTAGAAATCACTCAAATTACACCCTCAATATGAAACTGTTTTCCTACACCCTTGATAACATAGGCCAAAACATTCAGAGCCTTAACAACCAACCTTTTTTGGTCCTTGCACATTGGAATGATAAGCTTCCAGAGAATTGGAACTGTTTTAGACTTGCTATATGATCTGCTACAGCTTCATTGTTTTGGTCAGCCTAGCTATATGAAAAATCTTGACTTGCTGAGTTCATCAAACGTGATGTCTTGCATGTTATTGATTTCCATCAACAATAATCTTATTGGATTTGCTGGATGTTGTAGGGAAACAGGAGGATTAGGTGAAGCCCAAGGATTTGGTGCAGCTCGAAGACGAAAGACTTGAGTCCATTTTGCATTCAAGGCGGATAACTATTCTAAAGAAGGTAACTTAGTTTTCAACCTCGTATTAATTTAAATCGTTGTCTTACAAATTTATATGATTGTGTGTGAATGCTATTTGATCTGGCATTCTATTTTATTTCTTCATCTTGTAAATTCCCACCTCTCGTTTTAGGCTCCCGGATGCATTAGAATTGGTGCGAGCTATATTTTATTAAGGTCTAGTCTGCTTATTCAAGGAGGAATGAGCTTAGCAACATTGAAATGTTATTTAACAGAACATCATTCTCCAGTATTTATTTGACTTTTCTGCCAATGTTGCTGTTAAAAGCAAATCTCGAAGGTGGTCAACAAATCTTGTTTAGGGAAGACTAAAGCAAGGATCATAAGAGAAATATAATGCCATCTTTTGGTAAAATTAACAATTTCAAAATTTAGCAACAGTTTTTCATAAAAGCTGATTCCATGCTTATTTACTAGCAATCAATTGAAGCAATCCATCCATGCGTGGGACATCACTGACGTTTTAGCAACAATAACAAGTTAATCTTTAGATGGTTTCCAAAAGAGAGTATTGTTTCACTCGTTTTAAAATATTTGACTGTTTAAAGTTCGCCAGATGAAGAAACAACGAAATCAAAGCTCGAGACCTGGGGAAAGAAGGATCATTGAATATGACAGATGGAGATCTGGGATGGTCTAGCTTTGTTTATTATGGCATCAAAACTACCATTTTTTACCAATGAACCACAACCAATCAAGGATGACACCAAAAAATATTTCGAGTCTTATGAAAAATGTTAAGATGTTTCCTAAAGCATTTTGTTCAATAGCTATAGTTGTCGACTTTATGGATTTTGGATGTCCTAGCTGGTAGCCTTTTGGTGCTTCCATTAGAATGCAAACAACGAGATATCCATTTGACAAGCCTAGAAGCAAATACAACAACAGCATCCAACTTTGATTCCCATATTTGCCTGCAAAGTAAAAAATAGGAATCAAGAGTAAACGCAACATTGAGGCACAGAATAAACCCACATGTGGTGTCAACTTAGTAGAATCAATAAATGGAAGATATTGAAGATATCGTGAAATAAAGTCCTCTAAGTTAAACGCATTAGCTAATAGAACAACATATCTATATAACATAAAAAAGAAACAAATAGAACAACATACCTGTATGACATAAAAAAGAAACACAATAGTCATTGTTTCTAGCAATTTACAAATAACAACAAGATATCATTCACTTACAATGTGCTTAACTTGTGCTTGCCAGTATCTTCAGCCAAGAATCCAAGAAAAATTGGAAGTGTCAACGCCCAAATAGAAAACAAATCTATAGCATAATCCCGCACCCACAATAGTCATTGTTTCTAGCAATTTACAAATAACAGCAAAGCACTAAAATATGGGCAACAAAAGGTCTTATATCGACGGAGGTAATTTGGTCATGAATATAGAAATTGCAGCAGGCTTCAAATTATAAGCAACATGTGGACAAGTGCTAAGTGGGCCACTTTCCATCCATGCCACCCAATGAACGTGATTTTCATTTGATGGTTCATTCATATAATCAAGAGAAAGCTAGTAGACACATTGTTATGAACAAGGATTTGGCATAGATAAGCCTAAGATAAAGGATAATTTATCAAATCATCTACCTTCTCATAGGCACCTTTTCTCTGAGGGAAGTTGGAATGCTCTTCATAAAAAATAAAATGCAACATCCATGGGTTTGTCAAGATGCTTGAGTGTACATGCCACCTTGTGCCAAAGATGTCATGTTAATTTGTGGCAAGGACTCTTTGAAGGCCTAATGGCTATAAGACGGGCCTATGCTGCCCCTTTTCTAGTGGGGGATTGACTTGAAATCACAAGAAGCAGGCAGGTTTGTTCTAGCTTGTAAAAAAGGATGAGGTAGGCACGTTTGTTCTAGCTCGTGAAAAAGTATGAGCTACTAACATAGTCATAGTCATAGAAATTTGGCAAGTCTCACCCTCTCGTGCTTCTTTCTGAACATGTACATGTCTCTCAAGGTAGCTCTTTGTAAGGTAGGAATACTATCAATGAACTCCTATACAACGCGAACATCCAATTCAAATCATGATTTTCCTAGATTCTAAAATACACTTGCCCCATCCCCCATATATTTTCCATGATTTTTGCGCTCAGAGTTTTCTAAAGCAATCACAACTACACTCCTAATATCTGCTCAAGTGCTTACTCATGTCTATATATGAAGAGATTCAAGTGTAGTTGCAAAGTTTGACTACCTATGAAGTTTTTTCCTACAGTCTTGTATTATCTCATTTCTTGTCCAATTTCTCCATGCATTCTTTAGAGATGTAAAAGTAACTGATCGTTCATGTCATAAGCACAATGACAACCTGCAACAATGAGTGCCTTCTTGGACTAAGAAAAATGACAACCTGCATTCATAGCATTTATATGGCTCCACACAAAGCAAACAAGACCCAACACCAAAGAACGAAACAGAACCCACGAAGACACACTCTTGGGCCACCGGAGGGCAACCCCTCATGCGCAACACCTTGTTTATGTTGAATGGATGAAAACACAAACCTGGTAGATTGAACATATCCTATCTGTTAGTTTTACCAATGCAGTGGACACCCTCAAAGAAGCATTGACTACGATGGATGATCCAGATGTTCATGTTTCTATGCGGGATAGAAGGGTTTAGAGGCAAAGGGAATCACGTGCGAGCTATGTTATTCTAGCTCTGGCATCGACAAGCAGTTATGCTCAGTTAGAGTGGTTTGTCCGCTGGGGTTATAGTCATGTCTTTGCATTGTAGTTTATAGTTTTTTTTATTTGTGAATAAATGTGACGTTCCACGTATTTATATGCCTTTTTAAGTATAAATACATGACACGTCACTATGAATAATTAATGGCGCATTAATTATTCATAAGCTAAGGTTAGCTATGTTAATAATTAATCATTAAAGTGGAAACCTAACCCAAACCCCTAATTCGAATTTAGGGCTTAACCTAATATTAAAAAGGGCTAAAATACCAAATTAGCTAATATTAACGAATCTAGAGTTGCCACCTGGCCCAAATCGATTGGGCAAGTGAGGATTGCTAACTTGGGACCCAAATTGGGGTTTTGTACCCCCATTTGCCCCAATTCGAATTGGGGGAGGTTGATGGAGAAGGAGTTGTTGTTCCACCTTGTTCCAGCCAGAAGGATGGAGAACCCGAGCAATAGTGGACCTAGCTTGATCCCGGTTAGTGCGTAGATAGCTTGGATTTCTAGATAGTCATAGGACTAACCCTTGTATGCTCAGAAGGTAGCTAGGATTAACCCTTGTATGAATAGATGCATGGTTAATCTCTATTTTACATTCTATTCGAAGTTATGGATGGATGGATGTATAAGGATAGCTTTCTTTCTGTTCCTCCCGTGTTGTATGGGTAAAAAGGGGGTAGCGACCTAAAGGTCATCTAGAATTAGAGATGCTCCTAGATAGAACCCTTAAAACCCAGTAAATGCGGCCTGTGCACAAGAGCCAACCTGGCTGTGGATGCTATGATGTGGTTCAGCACCAGATAACGAGTATGAGGGTGAATCGGGGGTGGGGTCTTGCCTAGCGCGGCTACGGGACTCCTATAGTGTGCTAGGCTTATAGCCGGTCACCGTGTGTGGACCGGGTATGGGTTTGACACTCTCTGGGCCGGAGGGTGGGAGCCTATATGGCCGCCCTGGGCTCGAACGGGTTGGTGAGCTGACCTTTAGATTTAGGAGAGTAAGTCGGGTACAGATGCGGGGGTCACTGAGGGGGCACGTGTTCTCTAGCACACCCAGGGATCCGTCATACTTGGGAAGGAGATGCCTCTCTGACCTGCCTCATCGGACCGGGAGATCTAACCCGGAGTAGTCCCGAAGGGTGATTCCTTGGGATTGCGTCTTCGGAGGGCTATAAGCACGTCATAGCATGATTCAACCTATCTGCAAAGTGTGCACAGGAGGGGCGGATGGAGTGGACTACCCTAGCCATTGTCTTATGCCAGCCAATGCCATGTTATACCTCTGTCTGTTGTTATCTTGAGGCCCTGACCGTCAGTCAACCCCATGGAGTCTGAGCCCGGGGTAGAGCCCTTAGTTATGGTGTATTTCCTTTGTTATGTTGGTATTCTGTTGTTAGTTGTATTGATGATGATGGGCCACCCTTCATGGTGGTATATATTATTATTTAGTATTGTTGCTAGGTGCTAACATGTATGTACGCTTCCGCTATATAGGATTCCCATAGAAGGCATGGGACGAATGACACCTCCGTGTCCTTCACCCGGACACTTGGCCATCACAAGTGGTACGAGTCAGACGGAGGGCCTTTCCGTTGTGATGGATTCGCCATGGGAGGGGAATTTCCCGTATTTATACGATGGGAGCATCATATGGATTCGGGGAGCGTCACAATAAAGCTTGTCGTCCTTTGTCAGCTTTTGCCATAGTCAATGCAATGTTGATTCCTTAAGTAATCGATCACCAAAAATGGCCACTTTTCAAATGGACTTGAAAAATATGAAGAAACAGAACAAATGCTATCATAGGTTGCTGAAAAATGCAAGACATTCTGGAAGAAATGGAGTGTTGGAATGTGATTTCCAACACAAATCCAGAAAGTCTAGTGCAAATGCCTTTGAGGAAGAGAGAGCTGAATTTCAAAAGAAAGAAAATCAAGCAATAACAACCATGATTAAGGAAGGAAGGAAGGAAGGAAGGAAGGTACTTTTATCGTCCACGGAGACCAATCGGTCTAGCTTCATTCGACTGAAAGAAATAGAGATTGCTTGAAAAAAAACATTTTTATGGCTTCCTTGGTTGGCGGCCAAGTAGATTGATCAGCATTGCTCTTCTTTACATAGCAATAGCACCACCACGATATAGGTTTTTTAACCTGTAGAAACTGGTCTTAGTACGCTTCCTGCCTTTGATGCATCTACAGATATCTAATATCAATTGTCAAAAGTTCCATCTCTTTATCTTTGCATTTTATGGAGTAGACATGGTCTCGTGTAAGGTTTCCAGCATGTTTACTTGCTACGTCTCCTAATACTATTGCAAGTTGCATGCCTGGAATAGTTTTGAGTCTACTAAGTGCAATATGAGACTACATTTTGATATGCTTCCTCTTTAGAGGACCAAATTGTGTGTATCATTGAACCTTATGTATGACGACGTGCCAAGTAAGTGAGGGTAATGCCTCTCTACTTTCTCACCTCTGTGAGAAGCCATCAATCAATTTGCAAACGCTCTAAATCTGAACATGAATGTGAGTACAACCTTCTTGAATGCAGACTTAGATAAAGAAATATTCATGGGTGCAAAATCGGTACTGGGTAGCAGAAATCACCGTCCGGACGCCGCTTACAAGTGCTTAAAATCGGTGTGTTTTAAACACGACGTGCGTGATTGAAGTATTGACATGTAGGGTGCGCGCCCGTCAAATGACATGCTGAGAGAATCATGAACATGTTTGGTGCCGAAAACATGAATGCCTGTAGCCCGCCATATTCCTGGATGGCGGGCTAACCCATCTTGAATTCAAGCAAAATGGAGGGACTAATTGTTTCCAAGAATTGCCTGAACCGAAATTCAAAGAAATTTGCCCTCACCAATTTTGCAATACAATGTAAACCGATAGATGAAACCCAATTCCTCTCCCCGCTCAATTCTACGAGCCATTGATGCAAAAAGGAAGAGAGATCGAGGCGTAGATTGTATGCAAAGAAGGTAGCAATGAAGAAGAATTCCCCTTCTAAAGATTCGCCTTCAAAGACGAATAAGAAATTGAGACCGAGTGACCAAGAATATAAGAGAAATTTCAGGAGAAATTTATGAAGTATTCAACCAAATTAGTACAAACGTTGATGACAATGACAAAGGCCGATCCTTGATGGTCTTCTTTGAGGGCAAGGGATTTACCAATTGCTTCTATAAAGAAATCTAAGCGTGTTACTATGGCCGAGCAAATGGTGAAGAATTTGAAGGAAACAATGCAAGAACATAAGTTTGAGAGGAATCATGACATGCTTCGTGGCAAGGAAGTCCACCCCGATAATGGCAGCAAAGCAGGTACAAATGGTGTCAAGCCATTGAATCAAGCTGCAGTGGCCGATTGCTCAAGATCCCCGTAAAAACAATTTCAAATGCTTTTCAAAGAAGGGTGCAAGCTAACAAAGGGAAGGACCTTGGTCAATGTTCGTGAGGAGGAAGCGGATGGATAGCATGTTAGATCACAATAGAGAAGTCAAGTATCAAGTTCGACGAAAAATACAAGAGTTTCTCCATACAAGAAAGACGTGAGGAAGTATGTATCGTAGACAGAATAAAGATGGAACATCCAATTCACCTTCTTGAAGTCAGCCAAGTAAGTATTCATCCTATGTTGTAGGGTTCATTATATGTAGCATTTATTTGGCATTCACACGATTTCCTGCAGCTTGCAATTCTACCTCGGGTTTAGAGAGGAGAATCCTCATATCAAAATTGCATTGCGACTTTTGAGAGGTTGAAACCGAAGTTTTGTAAGGAGGATCGCGGAGAGGCATACATGCCGCTGCATTTACCACTTGAAATTTGAATACATCATGCGAGGATTGAACAGCCCGAGAAAATCGGGTGGAGTTCATGACAATTGCAACCGCCATCGTGGAGATTTGTGGCCCCGCCCGTAATGTGCAGCCAAGGAGCATACAATCAAGTGCAAATGCTGATTTATGGAGACAAGTGGTCCGCAAAGAAAGGTGATGATGAGGAGTGGTTTGATCATAACCGCTGATGTTGGCGTGTAAAAAATGTGGGTTGGATAGAATTAGAAAATGTCCACAGAAATGGATGGCATGGGTTCAAGACTAGTTACTTGGAAGACATTTGAAAAGCAACCTCGTGGACCAGTGACGAGAATTCAGGGATCCAAGAAAGGCTTTGAGGTACAAACCCCGCCTTGAGATTAGTACGTATGAGAGAAGTCCCAAAGAGTTTCAAGAGGAAGTGAAGAAGGTAATATCAGATTTTGTTCCACACAATTACATAGCACATTGGCAGTGCCAATCGGTTTAAACAAGCAGTGTGTCATCATTTCCGGAAGATACAATTGTATCCAATTATTGACTTTGCGTAAAAATTACAAAGATCAAGATCCGTAATGAGCCCCAAATAATGCACCGCATACGCACTAAGTTTCTATACTTGTTCACATAACATATAGACATGACAAAAGTGCCGATATTCCTCGTTCCCCGCAACGCATTTAAGAAGACCGGCCCAAAGAAGAGAAAAAGAACACAAGGTTGGAGCAGATCAGAATAGACTCAATAATGGTAGGAAGATCATAAAAGAGATTCACTTTTACATTTCGATGATAAAGTGCATGACTCATTATTTGTGGAACATCGCCTACAAAAAGCATGTTGCATGGCTTAAGGAACAGAAATAGAGTATGAGAAGCATTGGGTTTGGAGTGATGGCTGCTCATCACAATTCAAGTCGAAAACCTTTTTTTTCTTAGGCGTGTACTTCACAATCAATGACAAGGAAATAGTGTGGAACTACTTTGCCACCGCCATGGTAAAGGTAAGCATGATGGTGCAGTGTGTTATCAAGAGGTCGCTAAGTAAGGAACAACTCAAACCCAATGGTGTGCAACCGAGGCATGCTAAAGATATTGTAAAATTTCATGTAACATATTTCAGCCAGCTACCAAATGATGAAACAGATGAGATCAAAAGATATTTTTGGGAAATTGAACCTTTGTTGTGGCAAACATGGAAGAATATGAAATTGAAACACTCAAAGGCACAAAGAAGATTCATCAGATCGACCTGCCAAAGGAGTAGACCAAACAAAGCTTGCTCATAGATGCCCGCCATGTTTCGCTCGCTTTGCATGGATCATAATTGGGACTCCCCGCATCAATACGTAGATTTGGAAAGTGGGAGGTAACCGACTTAAAACCGTGAGTTGAGAAGAAAAAGGAGACTCTTGAACAAGCCAATGAATGGATCAAGAATTTGGTAGAGATAGGTGACAATTTTGGCAAAGAATGCGAGGTAGACAATTCAGAGGGGGTGGGACTTCTACATCCTCAAGTGCACGTAACCCAAATGCACACTTGAAGATTCATACAAAGATGGATGGGGGCAAAAATTTGGAGTGCATGAGGTTATCTTAAGTGGATTGTATTATCAATTCTTGGGTAATTTTAAGTATATGTTGCTCACTAAACAACCCGAAGCCTCCGCGGCAATGCCCATGTGGTAAGATATCCTAAAATTGATATGGAAAAAATAGAAGGCAATGATTATGTACGTAATTTCACAGAGACCCATGAAAAAATTATGGCCAGGTCTCCCAATAACAATGTAATTGTTTGACACTTAACTAAATTGATGTTATTCTTTTCAAGTGATTTGTTGTTCCAAAGACCTAAGCACGTAAGCACATATTTTTATATATATTAACAATAGTGAGGATGCACAAGGGTGGTGTGCATGGACACGCATTGAAAATGAAGATTAAATTGTTGTTTATAAGAATGTAGATTTGTGACATTGGAATAAGGTTCAATTATTTATTTTGGTACCATCACTATCCCAACATTCTTGGCAAAATTATATTGTCAAGGCATTTCCTCGATGTGACATGTGTCAATTCGACCGGTCATAATGGGGCCATTGCAGCCCGTTACGAATTAATTGTTCTCGGCGCTGTGAGGTTTATCGTGATACCGACGCCGCTAAGCAATGTGATTTAAGCAAGAGGGCTTCCTAAGCCGTAAGCTCTTCTCACAAGCTCACGCCCGCAATTCCTCACAAGCTCGCGACTCTACCTCCCAATTCTTCCGCCATTCCGCATTCCGCCCATTCCGCATGAAGCGAGCAAGATCGGAGGGAGCCGGAGGTCACCTCAAGAGGCGCTTACTAAGCGCCGAAGAGGTGTTCCCTCCACTCTTCCCCGCCGGCCGGAAATTCTTGCCGCCTCGCCGCCTCCCTCCTCTCCCCGCCCCACTGCTGCCTCCTCTCTCCTGCCCACTCCCACGCCTCCCGCTTTGAGGAGGGATTTGATTCTCCCATTCTCATCTTCTGATTCCTATGAGGAATCAAAAATGAGGAATCGGAAATGAATTCGCAGGAGTATGTCACCGGGCTGTGGTCAGCAGGTTGGATAGGCTAATCGGGAGAAGAGGATTCGTCCGAGAAAGAAGAAGAAGAAGAAGAGGAAGAGGAAGAGGAAGAGGAAGAGGAAGAAGAGGAAGCCGACTTGGAGGAGTTCAGGGCGGTCCTTAAAGGTAATGCATTTTCATTTGCTTTCTGTTTTCAATTTTTCGTTTGTTTAATATTCCATTTTCATTTGTTGCAGATGGAGAATGAAGATGCAGAAGCAGATGAAGATGAAGAAGACACCCCCTTGAAGAAGACACCCCTCTTGATGAAGAAGACAACCCCCTTGATGAAGAAGACACCCCCCTTTCAAGAAGACACCGGCCTCGTAATGTAAATTTTGTAAAAATTTTGTATATGATTTTTGTGTACACTGGCCTAAGGGACTTTTTTTTATAAAAAATCTTGTTTCCATCAAACTTTTTTGTAACTTTGTTTCTAACTTTGTTTCATTGAAATCTCTTCTTATTCTTCTATGAAATGTTATTTTTGTCTATCTATCAAATTTATGAAGTTCGAATCTCGTGGCGGTCCATTCAGATTCTCGCTTGAATGTAACAAAGGTTTAGCTCTTTCATTAGTTTCAAACACTAAGCATTTTAATCGGGTTTCAAGAAAGCTGCTGAGTAAGCACCGAACACACGAAAGCACTTATGCAATAAACAGCTACTTTTAAACAGCTTATATAGCTTAACAATAAGCATCGCGACCTTAGTCGCGTTAAGCAACTACATAAAAGTAATCACCACTGCATGACAATAAGCAAGATTCCGCCATTAACACTCATACCGCATCTAGCACTTGCGTGCAATTGTTTTAAGCACTTGATAAGTTTACAAAGATCCCTTTCACAAGATTGAAGTATATATAAACAATATAGCAAAAAATTATAGACAAGTCCGCATTGAACTACATAAACAATATAGCAAAACATTCTTAAATTAAGATAAAGATGGTACATGAAAAAGTGTAGGATTCCTTGGCCTAAATAAATGACAAACATGCCAATAATCATGGAGAATGACAATCGCCATCACCATAAACCTTCTCCAATTCCTCCTTCACAAACCCGCAGAATCTGCAAATCGCTTTTCCGTAAAAGTCTTTCCAAGCATAGCTTCATAATCTTTCTATCCGCCTTAGGCCAAGGCTTGTATCCGTGTGTGTTCTTCACCAAGAACTTCATTTTTTCCTCGCCTTTGGCCTCGCAAAGATTTCTTCTATCTTTGGGGTGAGTACCGTAGCACTTCATCATGGACATCCATCTTGAATGCAAAACCCCCGCAGAAATTTCCAGGGACTGCTAAGGTAAGACTTGTATAATGAATCATCAAGAAGCAAAGTCTTACCTTTGAATCTTGGGTATGACTCATGTATTTTCCCAAGTGGCTTCATCATGACTGGACAGCCAGGTTTGTTAGGGTGGTGAAAAACGGTTCGCATACATTTTTCCCCGCCCCCATACAAATTGAAATATGTCCCTCAAATCTGACATAGTACTTTGCAACATCTTCCACATTAGAGAGTTGCATTGATGACCATATACCAACACAACACTTCTGTAACAAAGTCTTCAAGAAGAACACTACTTCTGGTCTGAATATCACTTTCTTTCTGCTAGTGTATGTCATTGTCAATCCTGCTTCCAAGCGTATGTGTTCATTTGCACCAAAAGTTTTTACCAACACACCATTTAAATCCAATACAATGAGTTTATCTTTTGCTGCCAAATCAATACTTAGTACGTTGGAACATCCCCGAATACCTACACAACAGAATTACTACATGAATAAATAGATGAAGATGAAAATGAAAAATGGGTTGAATGTGGAAACCTTTCAGATCAACAGCTAGGATTCTCCTCGACCTAACAGAATCAACCGGTAATCCTACAAAGAATGCAACAAAAGAAAATCAATAATATTCAATGTTTTAAGCAACACTAAGTTGTGGCCTTCTTGGCGCAAAGAATGCCCATACCCCTTTCCGGGGTTATTAATGGCAGCAATCACTTGTTGAAGATCGTGCTCACCTAAAACTTGAGGGCCTGGTTCTCATTTTTTTCTTGAACACACTTCGATATGTGTGGTGTCATGATTGAGACCGCTTCTCTCGCATCTTTTGCATAGCTACTTCTTGTTCTCTTTCTTGTAGTCCGAACAACTTCTTTGCTATCCTCCAGCCTTACCCCTCTTTGTTCTTTTCCTCGCCCTTTCCTTTTGCCAAATATTCACCCAAGTTGCCCTCATCCGATGGAATTACTCCCTCAACTTCCTTAGGTGCTTCAAAGGTGTACAATCGGTCTGTTGTTTTTTCCACAATTGGTGCCGTGTTTACAACCGGTGTCCGTGTTTACGCCTTCTTCTATAGCTTCTTGGACAGCTTCTTGACCGGTGGTGGTGGTTCTCATTGTTGCATTCAAATCACCACAATTGATCAGAACTCTATAGGACTTTGCGGTGTGTTGTGCATCTTCAAATGGCACCATTGTCCTTCTTGAACCCCTCAACGGTGAGACCTCAATTGCGTGATCTGGATTAACACATCCTTTTTGGTGTACTATTTGAAGCACTCCGCAACATGGCCAAAACCTAGCTCGCCAAATACACCCTCCGCACCTTTCCGGGGCAACCATGAATACATTGTCCTCCTCTCAACAATGAACAACAAGCTATATGATACTCATGTTGGCAATTCAGTGCTAAACTTAACCTCGTAAGCTTTAGTCAATTCCGCACCACATGCCGAACATGTATAAAATGGATCTTCCACTAGCAACTTATCTCAGATAATAGTAGAGATGCTAAATGTTGCAGGGAGTATCCATTTTCAGCTTCCACAAATTGTTTATGTAGAAATGCGTAAGTCTCTCGTTCTTCTTCGAGAACTTTTAACTCCTCCTCAAGTTTGAGTTTACGTTTGACCCGCTCATTAACAGTGTAGGGTTCATTGCTTTTTGTACCTTGTTCCCTGTGCCAAGTTTCCATCCGGACACCGCTCCAAATCTTTAATTTCTCGCCTCCAACTCACATGTTGGATTAAGCTTGAACTCCTCCCCGCTTTGTAGCCAAATCATTTGTGGCCTGTCTTAAACCTGCTTTTCAGCCTCTTCCAACATCATTTTCTTCTCAGAATTCGTGAGGCCTTCTCATTGCCTTTCAGCTCACTTCCTATCGCTTCCATTCTTTGTGATAAGTAAAACTGATTTTCCAATCTCCTCAGATTTGATTCTCTAAGGTTTTTATGTTTTCATCACATGCACCGATCTCATTTGATCCAAAGACCACCTTTGGCTTTGCCTTCATTTCAGTTTTCCTAACATGTGCTACAACATCCGCCTCTGTTTTTACTTGTCTATTGTTGTGGTATCTTTGACATTGCACGCGAAAATGCAGCCCAGTTTACTTTGTGTTCCTCGGGTGCAAGTATTGATCTAGTGCAATTTTCAAACGCAAAAGCAAGGGGCCGCTTGCTTTCTTACTTTTTGTTGTGACAATTCTTGTAGATTTTTCTACAGAGTGTTTCCAACTTCTCTTGAAGATGCTCCTTTGCACGCAGTGCCATTTTATCTTTCCCTTGTTCAACTTCTTTGTCCAAACAGAATCCCAATCTCGATCCGCGGACATTATTTTCCAACCAAGCTTCTTCCTCGTGGGGCTTCACCCCGAATTGCAATGCAACTCGATGGTGTGAAAATCATCCGCTGCCCATGCCTCCATCATCAACACCTGAAACACCGATCTGAGTTTTTCGCCTGTGGGAAAAGGAGGGAGAAGGGTGTGATCGCTTCGACGTCCCATGAAGTTTCAAAGACTTAAAGTGCTTAAACGCTTCGCCAAAAGTTGTACCCCACTAGCGATTTTACACCCTCATGCGCGCCAGGTTCTGAGAAAGATGAGAATAAGGTTTGGAAATTGAAAAAAGCAGTCTATGGGCTCAAACAATCCCCTCGTCAGTGGTATTTTTGTATGGATACCTTCCTTAAAGAAGGGGTTTATAAAAATGTAAAATAATGGAAATCTCTATATATTTAGAGACAAGGATCAATTTTCCGTTATAGTTTTGTGTGTAGATGATAATATCATGGTTGCTAATGATGCGAAATGCCTAAATATTTGCAAAGGCATTCTGAACAGAAGGTTTAAAATGACGGATCTAGGTGAATTGAAGAACTTCTTAGGTATGGAAGTAAGTAAGGAACAGAGAGCATAAGAGGCTTGTGTTAACACAAGCAAAGAATATTCAAGGCATGCTTAAAAAGTTTGGATTACGAATATAATTGTGTAGGTTCTCAATTGGCAGCTGGACAAAAGTTCTCGCAAGAAATGCGTCCAAAGAGTGCAGCAGAGATGAATGAGATGATATGTTATATCTTTATAAAGAATTAATAGGTTGCCTATTGTTTGTAGCTAATTGTTGCAGACCTGACATTTCATACATTATAAACTTATTGAGCAGGTTAGCTAATAACCTTGGAAAATCACATTGGCATGCAGCAAAAAGAATTCTGAGATTTTTAAAAGGTACACAATATGTTGGAATAACCTTTTCAAATGACAATGTAAATTTAGAAACATACTTAGATGCAGATTTGGAAGGTATGGATTCCAGAGAACCTACATCAGGTTATGTTTTAAAGCTTGCAGAAGGATGTATAATAGCATGGAGAAGTAAAAAACAAGGATGCATTGCGATGTCTACAGCAGAAGCATAATATAACCCTACCTCTTTGGCTTGAAGCGAAATTGTGTGGACAAGAAGATTGCTAAACGATTTAGGTGCAGTACAAATGAATCCTACTGTTTTATGTATAGACAGTATGAGTTGTTTGACCATCACTAGAAATCCAGTTCTCCATCAGAGAACAAAGCATATTGAGCTTCATGTGCACTTCATATGTGACATGGTTGCAAAGAAATTAATTACAGTAGAATACAAGAGTACAAAAGATCAGATAGCTGACATTCTTACCTAAACATTACCAGCGCATAGGTTCATCAAGGTACATGCACAGTTAGGTGTTCAAGATGTTGTAAGCAATTCTGATACAAGTAGATGATATCATTTTTTTAAATGTTGCAGTTTCACAAATTTATCATGTCACAAGTACGATTTGGTGCTCTAGATGTTATAGAAGAATTTTGAGACAGATATTATACATACAGTGTTAAAAGGGGAATGTGAAAAATTGATTAATATAATATGTGTAATGTAGCTATATATTTGATGATGCATAGGTTAAAGGGGAAGTTTAACCTAAATTATATTGGTTATGATCGGTCCTGTTTTAAAGGTATTGCAATAATTCTATGGTTGAAGAAATATTTGACCAAGTTTAGCTAGTCCATTTGGACGAATAAAATTATCCCTAGTGGTATTTGAGAATAGAATGACCATGATCTACTGCGTCAGTTTAGGCCCATCCCGTCTAAATGGGCTAAAGACATAGTGATCTGTGGCTAATGTTGATCTAGTCGATCCGCCTCCTTAAACAAAGGTATCGGATTGCAAGTTGTTGAATTGAATCATAATGTCATGTCTTTGTGTTTCGGTTCAATATACAACGAATAGGGCTTTAATCATATTTGCTACAGTGTTTAATATGATTTCAAGTAATGGTTCATTACGATTATGCCTATCATACCTAGAACTTGTTAAAATTTCTTCTAGATATTGAACATGCATTGGGTTTGTATTAACTAAATTTGAGTATCATTTTGACCACAAATTGTCTCATGAAGGTTTGCTTGATCCCTCGCTCATCATTCCATACACTTTTTTCATAATTGAGGCCCAAGAACTTGTAAATTTTGGATGTGGGGTAAAAGCATGAAAGGGTGTACGTACATCATACTGAATTGAAGGACGAATTTGTGCTTTTTTGGGGTACATTTTAGATGTACATCAAGATACTATGGTTTGTCGTTTTGTGTCAGATATGCAATGATTGCAAGATCATCCCCCGACAAAGGTTCCCCAAAATTTTTGGTTAACCAATCAACCACCGAACCAATTCAATGGATCCGCCCCTCCCTTCCTCAAATTCTCCCCTTTCACAGATCTAACACCGAACGAATTCCGTAAGCAAACACATGCCAATTGAATCTACAAGAAATACAAATCAATTTCAATCTGCTCATGGAGGGTGAGAATTCCAATGGAAGTGATGGTTCTAAGCGCCAGTATGCCGACATTGGCCGCTGTTATGCCACAAAACAAATAAAGCAAATAAGTTTGACAGTGTCGGTGGATTGCATCCTCGCTTGCCGGGTAAACGCTTCATCCGTGATCAAAGATTAGTTTTTGTGCTCGCTTGTTGCAAGATGACGTGCTTTTTCTTTTTTCAACCTGTAATTGGAAATCCTTCCGGGTTATTGTTATGAAATCAATGATCGAAACTTGAAAGATGGGCTTCAAGAAGTAAAGTCCGCTAATAGCAAAGATAAATTGGCTGCAAAACATTCAATCGCTATCAATGATTGTTGGAAAAAAAGGAGATATAAACAAGAATGTTTCTTCAAAATTGCTAAAGATACACCCAAGAAATTAATCCAAAGCTGCAGCAAGAAGGAAGATAATGTCATTAAGTGGAGCAAATGTATGGGCTTTGGCAGGAAGGATGCCAAGATAAAATAGAATCGATGATTCAATCAAATGTCAGGTTCGTGAATTTTGGCTTGACAATACCAAAGTTTCACCAAAGGTTAGAGATGTCATGAAGAGGAGAACACAAGCAATACAATACCTTGATATCTCACAGGTTTGCTCTTGTAATTGAATCAATTCAGTTTTGGAGATTATGTTTTCTTCCAAAATTCTTTCATGACTTTCTTCTGTACATTCTAGTTCTGTTCCGAGTGACCTGTTAATGAATATGTAGCATAATAACAGGGGGTTTTTTTTTATGTTTTTGTACGATTTTTACTAAGGTTTTTCTATGATTTGGTGCTGTATTTGATGAGGTGTACGAAATGGTATTTCTAGAGTGCTTACCTTGTTTTTGAGTGTTAAATTTCACATTCCAATGGTTTTAACCCTAATTTTTTTTATTTCATTTAATAGCTTAAACTTTATAACATGTTTTTGTTTTCCTCTCGACATGCAGTGGTCGAGCAAACCCCAAATAGGGTTTCTGTCATAAATCGGGAGGAGTCTTGGGCCTTTGGGCCGGTAGAGCTGTAGATCAAATCAGGTATGCACCAACAAATCTTACCCAAACTAGTTGGAGTTGGTGATATCCAAAGAAATCTAGTTGGAAGTTTGCGATGAAGTCCCCATCCGGTTTGAAATTGCAAGCAAGGAAAAAATTAGAGGCTAAAAGAGCCGGGTTGCGTAAAAAAAAAGAGCGATGGATATATTAAAAGTTAGTGGATCTTATCCCCTCTATCATACGCTTGATTCCAATTGAACAATCGTCCCCATTCAACACCGCTCAATCGCGCCATCGTTAGGTAAGTAAAACATATCAATTTCCTCTATCATAATTTCTATCTATTTAACGATCTGTAATTTAACTTGTTGTATTGTATTTCGTAGAATTACTACAATAATGATACCTTGTTTGCCCTGCGGTGTATACCGATGAATTTAATCAGATAATCCCTCCAAATTCTCTATCGCGGAAAATAATTGCACTAAGGTACCATTTCATTGATTCAATGCTTGAAATGCTTTAAAAACAAATTTCACCGTGGGAAAATGTGGCATCCGGAAGAATTATATCTTTGAAGATATAGCAGCAATTTTGAAATGAGAAGCGTGGAAAGTATTTCTCAAGAAAAATATGGCCAAGCAAAAGGCCGCTTCGCTACCATTTTGAGTCGAAAAATGCTCTCATAGACGCAGATATGGTATGCAATTTTTGGTCATGGCCGCCTAATTCTCGGCCCGAAGCATTTCCGTGATGTCGCTTTTAAATGGGACAAGACTTGATCTCGCACAATTTTTATACAGAGTACAACTTCATGATGACGCCATGGCCATCTCATTCCTGGCCTGAAAGCATTTGCAGATGCTGTTTTAAATGCGACAAGACTTGATCTCGCACAATTTTATACGTAGTACATCTTCATTATCACTCGCGGTCTTTTTTTATTTGTTTGACAGAATAATGGTCCTTCTTTTAAGTTGTTTGAATTCTCGCAGCATTTAACCGGCCCAATGCATGTGATAGTATAGATCTGGCTGTGTTTAATAACTTCTTTATCTGACTTTCAGACTTCAAACCAAGACCAAAACATCCATTTTGTTCCTAGTTCAGAAAATGTTTGTTATTTTTGGGATAATGATGCAGAGACGACACATAAATTGCTACCATCCGGTTGGTGCATGCTATAAGCAAATATAAATGATTGCCAGAAATTGCATTGTGTTTTAGAATCTTCACTAATTACTTATCCATTTGTTCTCAAAGAACTCGTAGTATGTCCTAGACAAGTCCAAGGAAATTGGTAAGATCAGAGATAAGGATTTGAACAATAGATCTAAGCATTTTGAGTTGCTTGATTCTGAAATTCTGGGGGAATAGCCCTAATGTTTTCACATTCTGAGTCATATAGTGGATTGGATCTTAGTAGCCCTTATTTGGGCCATCTTGCTGCAGTTATATTTTAGCAAAAAGCATAGTATTTTTTGAGTTTTAGTATTTTAAAAAAATCCCCGTGTAAGTAACTTCTGTAAAAGAAATCTTTGCCGAGGCTTTGGGTGTCGGGATGAATCTCTTTGTATTTGTAAATTTTACTCTTTACTTACGCTTATGCATGTGTATGAAATTCAACTTGATGTTGTTCTGACTACAAGAAAGGGATGGTTTTCAAAATCCAATGGCCGCTTCTGTCTGTTGTATTAGTGTTGTTAATGAAAAATAGGGCGTGGTTTAACTCCCCGCCAAGGTAACGAGCTTTAGAAACTTGTTTGTTTGTTATTTGCCCAAATGGGTTTAGGGTCGAAAAGCTTGCAATTGCGATATTGTTCTTTGTAGTCTAAGAAATAAGACAAGGCATCCTTTTTGAAACCTAAAACTTAGGGGTGTAAGGTTCCATAGCGTAGATAAGGCAAAGTTGGTCAAGCACGCCTACCCATAAAATACTAATTATTTTACATCTTATAACACTAATTCTCGCACTGCTTTTAAAGTTGTATGATATCACTCCTATATTTGTTCTAATAATGCATAAGACCAATGATACACATTGTCTCGAGATGGAAACACTTTCTAAGGTTTCCAATTGCGCCTGGCGCACCTTTGAAACACAGGCATCTACACTCTTGCATCATCTCAACAAGTAAAAAAATCTATTTTGCATGCTTCCTGCATGTTTGAAGCTGTGTCACGGTTTTCCTATGTTCAATTTTGTTAGGGCCCGAAGGGCCCAAAATTTTTTTCGAGATAACAATCAATACACAATTACCATTAACATTAATTAAAACAAACCATTGCATCAAACACATTTGAATTAAAATCCCCCTAAAACCCCCTTTGGTTTGGGTGCATATTCACACGAGGGGTTACGTAAAGCAGCGAGAGCCCCAAAAATATATTTATAATACATGTACAAAATTAACACCATTAAGTACATTCTCTCAAACCTTATAGTATTTTACAAATTTTAATATACAATATACATAAACTTGTACATGCATACCCCACAAACGAGGATCCCTATGTACGGTCCAGATCTTGGAATAAAGGGCAAATATGCCCATCCCACACCTCTCAAGGTTCTTGAGTAACCCCCCGTGTGAATATGCACCCAAACCAAAGGGGGTTTTAGGGGGATTTTAATTCAAATGTGTTTGATGCAATGGTTTGTTTTAATTAATGTTAATGGTAATTGTGTATTTCATGAAATGTATTGCATTTTACATTGTTTACATTTTTACATTGTTTACATAGTAGCAGAAATCTTGCAGTGATGTGCTATTAGGTACTTTTTAGATGTACATCCATTAACACTTACATGTCCATGCAGCTGCATTTACATGTACTTGAATATCAAAATTACATCATTTTACATTTTAGTATACTTTCAGGTAATGAAGCCAAACAAATCATACATATGTACATTAGTTGTACTAATATTGTAACATTAATGTGATGCACTAATATTGGAACATTAATTAGATGTACATTAGATGTACACCGATGTACATTGATGTATGTACAAGAATGCATCGCTGAACCGCTATCGTACATTAGATGTACCGATGTACATTAGATGTACATTAGATGTACAATAACATCGCTGAACCGCTTGGATGGACATTTTATGTACATAGAACATACATTAATTGTACAATAGTATAGTTCAATACTCTTTGGCATCCGGGTTGCCGACATCATTTTGCTAACATGGTCTTTAATGCTTTTGTTATTGCAACCGAGCTTTATCAACAGCTTGTATATCGTAATCCCGATACCAAAATTCGCCTTCGACCGCTCGAAAGTATCCGAAACCCGATTGCATAAGGAAATTGAAGGAGAGAAACACATGTTGTTGTGTCAAACATGAGCAAGCAGATCCGTACGTAAAAGGCCTTCAATGATATGAGGAGATCCCTACATGTTAATTGCACTTGCCGCCGCAGTTGTCCGTGGCATCCCAAAGAAAACAATGGAGTATGTCAAGCAAACAAGAAGACTTTTGATAATGTTAGTATCTTGTGGAGGTCAACAGCTTTGAAAATATGTGACTCGATGAATGGCATAAACTAAAATGCATCAAAGGTGAATGTGATGAATGTGGAGTGAAGAAATTAGACATCCGTCCAAACGAGGAAGATGGAATTCGTAATGTGGACCGGGCAAGTATATGCATATGTCAATGAGCCATCCAAAAAGGTACATCCGTAAGGCTTAGATTAGTTGATCGTAATGACAAAGCATCCGCTTTGTTAAAGAACATATGAAAAATCAGCTTGCTAAGTTTACGATCATAACTTTACAAAGACATTAATCGGCAGAGCAAACAAAACTTAAAAAGATGTGTTGAGAAACTCCTAGTGTGTTGTCCGTTGTTGACTTTGCAGAACTATACATTGAAACCAGGGACGTAAGTGCAATCCGAGCATTGGAATCCCTGATCAAATTAGTATTTTGGTCCATATTTCAATGATGAAAATAGAAGGTAAGCTTAAAAAACAAAGGCATTTCTATGTTTCGTGATGACAAGAAGCATGATACTCATTTTGTGCAACATGGTTTTAAATTACATTTGGGGTGGCTTAAGAATAATGGAGGTGGACACATAAACCTTCATTATATGTGGTCGATGGTTGTGCATCTCAATTCAAATCAAGTAGGGCATGGTATGGAATCAGAGATACCATGTTGAAAATAAAATTCGAAAGTGATATGGAATTTCTTTGATCTGCCATGGAAAGGCACACATGATGGCGAGGGCTGGTATAGCAAAGTTGTGGCTTGAGAGCGAAAGCAGAGAAAACAAAATGGCATGCCGCTGATAAAAGTGTAAAACAAAACTTGTGCAGCTTTTAAGGGCCAAGGAATCGGATTGTGAAAGGGTGTTTTGGGAGGTTGGAAAACAGATGTGAACAAAGCAGCAAAGCATTCAATTGCAAGACTTTACCCGGTACTCAAGCAGATACATTCTCAGGTCAACTATAAACCCAAAGCAGATCCAACAAAGTTGCTATGCACCACCACACTCGTGGCTTTTGTGATGCTTGCATGAACTTCAATTGGTTGAATTGTGAGAACATTAAACATTCGAGAATGGTCTCTAAAAAGTTGGAGCCCACGATCATATTGCCTCGTGTTGAAGCTGAAAAATGATGTGGATGTTTTGTATGCGAGGACGAGGTCGGTTTAGATGACACCGTGGTCGCTTCAGATGTATTTGTGTCTTTTGTAGCACCAGACAATGTGGAAGGTGTTTCATACTATGTTCTCATGTGCACCAGGGAAAAGCATGCATTGGAAGAAGATTCAATTGATGACTATGGAAATGAATACTCTGCTGGCACTAGTGTCATTGAAGGACAATATTATGAACTAATCCCAGGCTGCCATCCTCCGCGTTGCTATTTTTTTTTCTTGTAGTATTGCAGCAAGTTTATCTAATTCTTAGCAAGCCAGAACATCGTCCCAAAACCTGTGGCATCTTTTCCCCATTTTCTCTATTGGCTCTTCCCCAAGAGGTAACTCGTAAATCGCACAAGAGGCATCCTTGATAGAACCATTATTCGAATCCTAAGTTAGCTTCCATGCAGTTTCTATTCTCTAATAACTAATCCGAGCAGAATTCCAAGGAAGAACCCAGGCACTGCCAAATTAGATTCCATTCACTTATGCAATTGAAAGGTCTTCATGCAATGTAGGATATTATGGACCCGTTTATTTGATTTTCCATACAGGCTTAAAAAAAAAAAAGGGGATAACCCAAATTATCATTACTCTAGAACAGTTAATCTTTGGCCATTGCAGAAACTATAAGCCTTTTGTCTTTCCAGCCTCAACTCACTTTCTTACCATCCTCACTAGTTGAGCTTATTCCAAACCATCTATTCCTTGTAAATACATATGTCTAAATTTCGAAAGGACCTACCAGAGCTGGACAACACAGATTCTTCACCGGAAAAGAGCAAGAAAAGCAAAGCAGCTACAGATTTTTTAGATTAAAGAGGGAAGCAATGCAAACTTTGATGCAAACAAAGGCCCGTATGCATAGCCAAATTCAACTAGCAGACTGTATAGAGCATGTAAATTCCAAATTCACTGCATCCTTTTGCTATACCATCTGTACCAAAGTAATCTTACCTCCTTTCTTGATCTCTCCTAACCTGCTCAAGACGGGATAGTGACTATGATTCCCAGATCATAATAATTGTAAATCTAAAGAGGCACTAAATCATAGAAAGGATAGTGCAACCACCAGTGCCCTTATCTAGTTTTATAATTTAAGCATTCTTCATTTTCAGCACTTAAAACAGTAATTAAACGCACCACTTATACTAGTGTTCATCCAATTACACCTTTCTTGCTTAGTGTAAAGATGTAGGTCTGCAGTAAAATGCACAACTCGTCAATTGTAACTACAAATAGACTAAAGAGCTTTCCAAAATTCAGGAGTGAGAATCAATGTACCATATGCAGAATAACATATGCCGAACAACGTCAAGATGTATTTTCCTTATAAATCATAGTCATAAAGAATGATCCTCGTTGCTGACCAAAGAGGGGAGTGATATTTTTGATTAAGAAATGAAGGGCAAAGTGAAGTGAAGCTCAGACCATCTTGATTGGCTTTGTTGATGTCTTTCACAAAACTGTTTGTGCAAAACACATAAGTTAGACTGAGATCTATAAGAGAATTAAAACCTAATGCACCATATTGTGGGCTAGTTTTAACTGTACAAGGGATTATGTCTCATAAACTTGCCTCTCTTATAATAAAATGAGCACCATAGTTTAGAGCAGAATGTTTCACTTATGATGTGCTTCTGAGATAGTTGCATCTGCTATGCAGGCAACATGAAGAAGGAAATATCAAAAACAAGGGAAATTGCTTAACATGGTCGGCTAGAGAATAAATAATTTTGTCATACCTATAGCAATGTCTTGATGTTGTGAACAATATGTAGCAAAATAATAGAGGGTTTTAGGGGATTTAATATGGATGTAAAATTAACAATTCCTGAAACCATAGACCATATATCCCTAAAACAATCGAATAAGTTGTTATAAAAAAAAAAACATAGATTCAAGATAAAAAAATAATCGCATTACCTCACTGGGTATATTAGTTATAGTAGTCTTAGTAAGGACATTGATTTATTTTGATAGAGGCTCGAGCTCCCCTATTTCATTAGGCAAAGTCGTATAGAGGTTCGATATTCCCTCAAAACCTTACGCGGAATCGTATTTCATATTTCAAAAACATAGGCGCCTCCAATCATAAATGACTATAAAATAACAGGGGATTTCAGGGGGATTTGATATGGATGTAAAAATAACAATTCCTGAAACCATAGATCATATATCCCTAAAACAATCGAATAAGTTGTTATAAAAAAAATATTTATTCAACATAAAAAATAATCGCATTAGCTCACTGGGTATATCGGTTAAAGTAGTCTTAGTTAGGACATTGAATCATTTTGGTAGAGATTCGAGCTCCCATATTTCATATTCTAAAATCTTAGGCAAAGTCGTATAGAGGTTCGATATTCCCTCAAAACCTTACGCGAAATCGTATTTCATATTTCAAAATCATAGGCGCCTCCAATCAAAATGACTATAAGCGAAACAAGAGGTGTCCAGGGGCCCCAACATACGATCTGGGCTATAGGATCGACGAATCCGAAGACTATGGTAGTCCAGGGTGCACTTTGTTTAGAATACACAGGATCTGATCTGAGGCAACTGACATATGTGCATGCATCTAACAAAACCCAAAAAGATAGTTGAAATTCGGCAAATCACTTCAGAAAGAGGAGCTTCTGAGAAACATACAGATTGAAGAGACAATACTAAATACCTGCATCAAAATATGGTCGAGCAACTGCGAAGACAGTGCCTTCTCCTGCATAGCATATCCTCTCTGCAACTTGGCAAGTGTCAAGAGACATGCCCACATTATCAGTATTGCCTGATATATCTGTGCTGCAATCCTGATTACTTTACTCCAACAAGGCCCTTAATTGCTACCTGGCCCACAAAATCTGACTTTTGACATAGACACATCCCTATATAAAGAAGATCACCTCCGGCAGATGGTTTGACCTAAGTTGCAGCTATGAAAATGGGGCATGTCCACAGTTTCCTCGGCCGGCTCGATCTCGAAGAACAGAGGATCTGGGGGGAAATGGGAGAAGACCTCGAATTTGTTTTTTCTTGAAAAGTCTCAAGTATACTATTTTGCCCCCTCCTGACATATATGTGTGTTTGGGGACCATTGGACCTATCCTCTCCCAAAAAATAAACCTTAGCCAATTCGTACATATATGTACGGATCACCCCTAAAAAGGACCCTCTTTCGTGCATTCACATGTATGGAGGGTCTCTTTAAATGTGCACCCCCAAGGCCACCTGTCTATGCCGGACCTTAGAGAGGAACATAGCTTGAAGATGATTCCATTTGCCTCTAAACCCTTCTATCCCACGCAGGAACATGAACATCTGGATCATCCATCGCAGTCAACGTTTCTTCGAGGGTGTCCACTGCATTGGTTAAACTAATAGATACGCTATGTACAATCCACCAAGCTTGTGCAATCATCCATTCAACATAAAAAGGGCCCTCCAATCGGAGAAGCAACTTTCTCAACAACGCGTCCTTCTTCAAAACTTGCATCGAAAGAAATAAAAATAGAGAAATGGAGGTGGAGGAGAGACATCCCTCTCTCCTTCACTCGTTGTGCTTTACACATAGGAATCTGCAACGCAAGATTCATTCAATTAACAATTCAAACATGACAAAACTTAAGAAACTCAAGAATTCACACTATCCAATATGAAATCCATGGTCTTGAATAACTAGACGAATGTAATCTTGAAAGCAAGGATAGCCGCCATCTATAGGAGGAATGAAAGCAGGTGTCTTCTCATGATACTTTTCATCGTCAGGATAATCGGCGATGTCCACTGCATCATCATCCTCCATGCTGCTATTTTGTCCACGCTCAAGCTGCTCGGCGATCACATCTTTCATATGATTCCTATAATGAAGTTTTCCCGTGTCCTTTAGGCAGTATTCAAGCATTCCCTCAAAGCAATGTAGACGCATGTCTTTCAATGCCTTACATATAATTACCCCACCAAGTAAACGATGAGACGAATATTGATAACTGTAAGCGTGGTTGCAAGAACACAGAATACACACTGCAAGTGCAAGTGATCAAGTTCTGAACCTCAGTGGACTGATTCCATGGCTAACAAGCAATCTGAATCCAAGAACTCGAATGCTCTACCCATCCTAATCGCTCTACAAAAAGAATTAAAAAAAAAGAATCCCCATCCTTGATCTTATGACCATTGACAATTCTAAAAAATATGATATGTACCCGCGGCATAAACATAGACCAATAGAAAAAATAAAATTAGCAACACTTATATACAATGGAATTTCAACAAGTGACATGTGAACATTACATTAGAGGCAAACCAATATTGCTTTTCACAGAATAGAATAGCATAGAATAGATGTTTTATCGTCCACAGAGACCAATTGGCCTATGGGACCCAAACAAAAAGAGAGCAATAAGCGTATTACTGTCAGGATTAAAAAACCCACGCCCCAAAGGGTTTTTGAGGGAAAAACCTTAGGAGTAACAAGTATGCTGGTATACTGTACAATTGTATAGGACAATTTAGTACTGTCTCGGAGGACACAACTGAGTCCGTGTATCCATAACCTCCTGAACTTATGACCCCAACAATCCCACGGACGCCGTATTCAATAACTCATGCAGTGGCTAGTCAGGCACAACTAAACCGAAAATACCGCGCTCGGATATGGGCAAATGCCGGGCAGATCTGAAGGGCATGACATTTATCTTCAATGGCACCCTGGTGGCAACACTGACAAAGCTTATCCTCTCGTGCTCCCTGAGTCCAACGCCCTGTCTCAATGCAAAGACGATGTGCACTCGTGCGAATGAAAGCTATAAGTCTGCACTTTTTCATGGGCAAATGGGTGCACAAGTATTGGTGCGGGCCTCTCGTGAGCATAGGATTGACTTGCTGCTGATAGTGTGCCATCTTAACATGTGTCAGAGCATCTGCATCCCGGAGCTTGCAAAGGAAACTAGCATCGAGGTACAACTTTAGTGCATTGTGATCCTTCTTTGTTCGTACCTGTACGCATCTGTTTGCCTGTACATCCCAACGTGAGAACTACGGAGCTTGCTTGTCTTTCCAGCAGGCTTTGAGATGTTGGGGACCCATTGCTACGACCAAAGTAAGGTTGGACAAACGTGTATCACCCATAGCGACCACCTTTTGGAAGTAAATAATATGGCGTTCGAATGCAGCTTTTTGAAGGGGTAGAAAACCTATCTCTTGGAGTAGGATTTGGTATGGAACTGTGGATTTACCCCAAGGGCTCGTGCCAAGAAGGCTTTCTGCACCTGCTCGAGGTCATTCCAATTGGTGAGAGATATCACCGGACCCCACACCTCTGCCCCGTACAGGAGAACTGGCTCAATCCAAGGCCCTAAATAGGTGTGACTGGTGGCCCCAGGCATATAACTCTGCCTTGTGGCTGTTGCTCTACATGGCATATAGTGCTTTCCAACCCGCCGTGACATGCAACCTGATGGCAGCATCCCAGTGGATGGTAGTAGAGAACTCGATCCCCAAATACTTGTAGGTCGGAGCCACCTCCACATGTTGCCCCTAGTAAGTGAATGAGGGAAGCCTTGGATGACGGGATGACGAAACTAGCAGCACCTCCTCTGGAGTATAGGCCAGGAGGTCTACATCGTCAGCATTTATGAGTTGCCGGATTATGTGATACATGAGATGGGCGCACGTACCTCCGTGTTTAGAAAGGCAGTCTTCCAGCTGATCAATGTATAGGCCAAAGAGTGTGGGGGAGAGGGGACAACCCCGACATACTCCAATACTACTGACTACCGGTTGTCCTGATGATGTGAGACGTCCTGTGCATATCTTCTATAGCCTGTATATTGCGTTCTGCAAGTCAACAACGGTCCCTAGCTGCCGCAATCTGTCCCATAACTTGTCCCGGGGAACTGTATCAAAAGCTTTTGCGAAATCCACGAAACAACAGTACAGATTTTGCTGGCGGCTATCCTCAATTAGCGTATGCAGAGTGAAGATATGATCAATGATGGAATGCCTGGGTCGAAAGCCTGCCTTTGTTAGAGCACGCACCTCTGCCTCTTTTGCCCATATCATCAGCCGCTGCTCAAGGATGCCAGCCAACAGTTTTGCAAATAGAGAGCTGACCATATATAGTGTGATAGTTGGCTGGGCATTGAGGGTCGCTTGCCTTGTATATGGTCACAACTCTACTAGTGGTCCACTGCGGAGGGAAGCCTTCTTGAATGCTTTATAGAAGCAACCTAAAGTACTTAAGAAGCATTTAAACTTTACATGATAATAAGCTGCAATGTTGCTTTCCATAGAAGCAACCAGAGTTTATAACTGTAACATAGAAGGAGATCCACACCAACCAAGGGCACCTCTAGATCATGCCCCATGGTGTTGGGATGACCAGACACAAAGTTGCTATTGTTGTCAGAGCTTAGAGAGGAGTATAGCTCGTGCATGATTCACTTCGCCTTAAATACCCTTCAATCTTGCACAGAAACTGAACATCTGGATCATCCACTGCAGTCAATACTTCTTCGAGGATGTCCATTGCATCTTCTTTCTTATTTTTGGAGCATCTTGGTATTTGTGCAAGGGAACGCCGCATGTAACGCCACATGCGGCGTTCCCTTCATATTGCAGCCCCCCCTCCGGCATCCAACTTCCCCCCTGCGGTTCCAGTTGATGGAATTAAATGCAAATTTGAATGGGCCGAAATCATTGAATGAGAAAATCCTAGAGAAGGAAAAATTCCGATGGGTTCGTTCTATATGAATTTTTTTGAGCTCAGCTTTCTCCTTTGGCGCCCATCTCATGCTGTCGGGATTGGAAAAACCAGTACCGATTGGAAGCAGATCGAATCTTCTTACTCTTATCAGACACCATACAGGCATCCGAATCATCTCCAAGTGCTTCTTGAAATCTACATACAGGCAACCTGAATCATCTCCAAGGAGCATACCGCAGCAGTAGCTCTGGTCCCCTTTACAGCTGCACAGCTCGCCATCATCGTCGCCATCGCCCAAATAAAGGAGCTGCACAACTTGCCATCAATTCCGGCATGGATTGGATGTTCAGATTGTACTAAAGGAGATTTTTTTTCTCAGAGTTATTTGTTCTGGTTTTGCTTCTGGAGCCGGCCTTTGTTCTCTGATCTTGCTTCTACAGCCAACTTTGGAAGGTAGTAAGCCGTAATGATGCTTTGCTTCATGATAAAATTACTGTAAGACAGCACTGTACCAGCTTTGCATCATTCAAGAATGACTCTAAGATAGTTTTGCATCTGCTTCTAGCTTTTGTATTTTCCAGCTTTTGTCAAAAATACTAAAGAACATTCTTTTCTCAGGGTTTTTTGTTGTGGTCTTGCTTCTGGAGCCGGCCTTTGTTCTCTGATATTGCTTCTACAGCCGACTTTGGAAGGTAGTAAGCCATCAGATAGCTTTACTTCATTATAAAATTACTGTAAGATAGCAAAAATCATGAAGTAGACAATACATGGAGTAGCAAAAATCAGGTTTTTGCATCGCATCTTGATTCTTAAATTATATTGAATGGGATGTTTAGGATAGTCTATGGAATCAGATAAGGACAGATAGGTAGTTCCCTGGTTGCTTACAGGCATTTGCAAAAGTGTTTTCCAGCTTTTACCTTAGTAGTATAATAGAGATCAAAGTAATGGCCTGGGTAATGAAAGCTGATTTCTTTTCTTGCAACTGATGTATGTTCTATCTTGAAAAGTGGCAGCATTGATTGGATTGTTTCCATACGAAAAGCTAGATTACTGCTGCATATGACTGATAAATGCTCCATACTTTATGCAGTTTACTGCTTGACAGGCCCGAATTTCAGCAAAGAGAAGAGGTATGTTCATCCAAACTGGTTTATCTTCTTTATAAGAATATAAACTGAGATATGCTTTGTTGAATACTTTTGGCTTTGCTTAGCATCATGTGTTTTGTGGTTTTGCAGGAGATATTCAAGTTATTGATCTTGCTTCTACAACCGACTTTGAAAGGTAGTAAGCCATAAGATAAGATAGCTTTGCTTCAATACATGGAGTAGCGAAAATCAGGTTTTTGCATCGCATCTTGATTCTTAAATTATATTGAATGGGATGTTTAGGATAGTCTATGGAATTAGATAAGGATGGATAGGCAGTTCGCTGGTTGCTTACAGGCATTTCCAGATCTTTCTTCCATCGCAAACATTGTGGCATTTTATCTTTCTTAAAATACACCATTTGAAGTTTCTATGTAAATCAAGAAATTAGATAATTTTGTCACGATCAACATTGCCTTTAAATGCATTCATGGAGCACTTGGTTGATCTTGCTTCTATTCTTATTGTTTGTAGGACGTTTTTCCCTATACCTTCTTTAGAAGCATTCAAACATCTACTCACTGATATGCCACTCAATATGCTGAAATATTTACAGCCTTCATTATTCCCTTAATAGTATTTAGGAATTCAGACAAGTGATGTCTTAATACACCAAGCAGTTGGAAGTCCTGTTTGGGCAGAAGGATGTTTGCAATTGGGTTTCCACGTATAAAACAACACCTTATGTTCTTCATTTTTCCTTGCTCAATGCGCAAATTAGCCAGTCGATATGACCCACCAACTTCTAATAAGGTCCACGAAATTTGAAGTGTTTTGGTTCTATACATGACATACTTCTGCTTGCAAAGTTAGAAATTGAACTCTGGGTATATTACTTTGGTGATGGTGTCACTATTCTAACATCTAATCCTATCATATATTGTGAACGCATGGAGCATAAAAATTTGAAGGTTGTCAAGGCAACCAGGTGAAGATGACAGAAAATGATCTTGGCTTTCTAGACATGTGCTTATCCATTGTAGACTGGCAATCTGACAAATCTACACAAGACGTGAAAGAAGCTGACCATAATTTGTTAGAAAATGGACTGATTCTTCTAATAAGCTACTCTATCTTGCTGCCCAAGGAAGTTGCTTATTCTGATATACATTTTCGTTTTAGTGACTTTTCGCATAACCCTTGGCTTATTCGGATACACATTTTCGTTTTAGTGACTTTTCGCATAACCCTTGGCTTATTCGGATACATGTTTTAGTTGCAGTGACAGCAATATTCCTAGAAGCAATATTCCTAGAAGACGTAATGTACACAAGCCTCTGTTGCAGCTGGATGTGGAGTGTATTTGCAGCAGAACCCTTTCAGTGCCCGCATGGCTTTGCCTGGATTAGTACAAATGCATTAACAAGCCGAAACTGCATTGGTCCATGCTATGCAGTGAAAACTATCCAACATGATGTGAGACATTAATAATGCAAAGAAGAATATGATCGTATACAAGGGTATGCATTTAAATACCTCTTTGGGTTTAATATGTAGCAGATCACAATAATCGTAAAGAACTATTCTTATGTGGAATATTATATGGCAGTACGATGCAAATCACTAGCCAAGGAGGTCCATTTAGCAGATTCCTTAGATGTTATATACAGGGAGGGAGCAGTACTCCGGTGGTCAATTTCTTTTGTTTCGTAGGAGAATTGACGTTTTATATGGAATAAGAGTGGCATTTGTATCGGATTTGTTAACCTACTGTATTTAATTTGTAAGTTTATAAGTTTGGGGTATTTCATGAATTGTTTTGATCTTCGAAAATCATACAAGTCGAAACATTATTTACTCTCATTTTCCACCACATTTATTGAGTGTCCATTATGTCTATGCAACAAAATCTTATATCTCGGATCTATATAGATCAACACATTTCTTTAATTTAGATGTATATTGTTAACTTCATGGTCTTTTTACATTCAAGGAATCATTCTAACATCTCTGCCATTGCGAAACAAAGCCTTTGATGCTGGGTGATAGTATTCATCAAATTGGTTCATTCTTACAATATGATTGTACATAGTACCCCATGTAGGATTACACTCAACCACCCTTTACGATGCCGACGTTAAACATTGTAAATTTTGGTCAGATGGAAGCTAGATATATAATGCATCAATTACATTTATGCACTTCCATAAAACCAAAGCACTATAAATATACAAGTACCATTACCACCATCCTCACATACGACTAATGCTCCCTTATAAACCTTTTGGAATGTTTTTAACGAATGCATAATCAGTAAGAATTAAATTGAACTGAACTGAGTTGACTTCTATCATCCACGGGCACCAGTGGATCTATGGGATCCAATATAAGGAAAAGAGCACAACAAAACTATACTTTGTAAGATTAAAAGACCCCCACCTCAGAGGGTTTTGAAGGGAAAAGCTTTAACAATAACAGAATTGCTGGTAGATTGTACATTTGTATATTTGTACTTATTAATATGATGACGCAAAATATATTTCATCTTGCATATCGAGAACCTCCAAGATATAGGATGATAATGCCATTACTGTTGGTGTTCGCAGGAGCACATTTAGCAGTCCATAAGGTGTAATTGAGTCATCATATCATGCTCAAATAGTCGCAAACACTGGATGAAGCTATGGAGTATAGCATTCATCTTCAATGGCTCCCACCTAGCAGCATTGACATACCTTGCACATTCCCCATGGTCCCATTTGCCTGTTTCAATTCTGAGGCAGTGTGCACTAGTGCGAACAGATGCGATTCTTCTATGCCTCTTTATGTGCAAATGTGAGCCATTGGAAAGTTTGTAGGAGCATATCCATAAATGTTACATATTACATCTATGACATTCTGTTACATATAAGAACTCGATTGCATCTATCCATCTTACACGTTCATGATAATGCCCGGCATTGCCGGGCACACGTTTCTAGTTGGTTAAACTAACAGATAGGCTATGAACAATCCACCATGTTTGTGCTTTCATCCATTCAACATCAACAAATCGGAGGAGCAACTTCCTCAACAGTGCATCCTTCTGTAGAACCTGCATCCAAAGAAGTAAAAGTAGAGAATGGAGGTGGAGGAGAGACATCCCTCTCTCCTTCGCCCGCTGTGCTCTGCACATGGAGATCTGCAACACAAGATTCATCCAACTAGCAAGTTCAAGCATGACAAATAATAACTCAAGAATTCCTACTATCTAATATGAAATCCATGGTCTTGAATATCTAGAGGAATGTGATTTTGAAAGAAAGGTCGGCTGCCATCTATGGGAGGAATGTAAGTGGGTGTCTCCTCATGAAACTCTTCATCATCAGCATAATTGATGATGTCCCCTGCATCATCATCCTCTCATTGCTATTTTTTTTCTCCGGAAAACAAGGAATGAGAACCAAAAGACGGAATGGAGGCCGTTGGCGGACAATAGCCGTTGTAGCCAAAGAAGAAGATTTCTTCAACACATCCTAGCATTTATTTTTTTCGATTTCAATTTCTCTGGCTTTTTCCCTCTCGCTTCTCTGACCTTTTGCAGAGAAATGGCCTCCTAGCTCTCCGTTCCAGCCCGTTTCTGCCCGCAAAGAAGAAGAAAACTCGTCATGAGCTCTAGATCTCTTCATCAATCTGGTCTGCCTCAAAAAACTAGGAAAAGGAATGAATCATTCTGCTCAAAAGTAAACAATACAGATTAAACACTGTTCTAATCGAAGACAGGAAATATAAACGGAGCAAATATCTCACTATGGCAGACAGGAATGAGAACCAGAAGATGGAATGGAGGCCGTTGCCGGACAGTAGCCGCCATAGCCAAAGCCAAAAGAAGATTTCTTTGACTTCATTTTCTCTGGCTTTTTTCTTGTTTCTCTATTCCCCCCCCCCTCCCCCGGAAATACGTGGCGAGAATCAACCGAATATGCCAAAGGCATCTTACCGATAAGAATTTATATATGTTAAGATAGTGGTACTTGCACTTGAGATTACTAATACGCAAATAAGTGTACACCATGGTGTTATGGACTCAAATATCTAAGGTACAAACTCCATCAAAATATATCAAAGGACAAAAACTCAAGTTAACCATGCAAAATAACATACATTTTTCATTATCATTCTCTAAAAAAAAAATTAACATACATTTTTCATTATCATTCTCTTAAAAAAAAATTCATTCTAATATGTCGTTAGCTCCTACACAACTGTTTCCAACTTGATTCCTATAATCTAACTGCTAGCAATGTTTTATATCATATGCTTAGAAACACCATGGTCTTGTTGTGTAAACTATTTTAAGATCAATTAACTATTTTGTTATGGCAATTGGATGAAGGGGCAAAATAAGGAAAGGACATGTAGAAGCAAGAAAATCCTTGTAACTCGATGGCAAACGGATATTACACAGTTGCAAATTCACTTTATTAAAACATACAGACGGATTTAATCAGGCGACAAACTTGTTCAATTGAATTCTGGAATGCCGATGTCGAATTGAATGAATGCTATGATTTCTAACAAAACTTTGTTTGGTCAATTTGTCAACATCGATTTGGTCTTTCAAAGGCCAAATGATTAGTGATGTCTTAATGGTTCCAGATATTGTTTGAAGTTTAAAGTGAATATATGCATTCAAAGGCTCTATACGAAATAGAAGAAGTCGGCAATTGCTTATTGTGTTGACTTTACTTATCTCAGCAATTCCTTCTCAGCAATTCCTTGCATGTCTTTGCATGTCAGAAAAAGCATTCAATTCAGGAGCCTGATCTGTTTCCTCTGTCAATTGGCCGGCAAGGCTCCGCAATTTATCCTGTGGGAAAAAATTCACACCTGGAAATGTTTCAACGGAGGAAGAGCTCTGGCAAGAAGAGGCCACCAAAGAAGGAGAAGCGAAAGAGGAACTCCAACCTAGACTCAAGGTCTTCTGTATCTATTCGGTTGGAAAAGTACAAACAGTTAAAACTCATGATAAAATAAAACTCGGTGACTTAATTCTTACCCTGGAAGACTGGCTCCAGAAGCAACTCCAAATGCTCTGAATTCCGAAATAAACATTTCTTCATCAGTTTGGAGAAGATCCGACCAAGCAAGCCTATCAATGATATGCTCTACTCACGTTTCCAAGATCTAACCCAGCCTTGGTGCCAAAATGAGAACCAGTTGAAGCGCCAGAATGAGACAGAGAAGAATCGAGAATCGTGGGTCTGGGAAATTTCGTAGAGTAGCAAGCTGGCGCCTCCAAGCACAAATACATCTCCAAGCTGGCGCCCTGCTCGTTCTTCAACTACACAGCTACACAAAAGAAAAAGAATAGTTAGTTTTTTGCACAATCCCAGCAAGCTGAATCGTCCTGTGTGCTTTACCTGCTTCTGATCCGGCCTACTGCAATGAGACGGCAATGAGATGGGCAAATGAGACCGCAGATTTGCTGAGGCGCAACAATAACCTAAACCCAAATTTCGTAGAGAGACTGCCATCCTTCCTTCACTCTAGATTTCGTATTCAATGCTGGCCAGCCAATTCAAATTCCCTACCCCATTTAATTTCGTCAACTATGATGCCGCAAAGGGGAAGATTTAATTTCGTCAACTGGGATCCCGCAGGGGGAAAGCTGGATGCCAGAGGGGGGCCGCAAGACGAAGGGAACGCCGCATGCGGCGTTACATGCGGCTGGCACAAATACCAACACACTCAAAAAATAAGAAAGAAGATAGGCCGTTGGTAAACCTAAGCTTATAAATGAATCATGGCCCTTTCTTTTGTTTGAGATAAGAAATTTTTTATTTTTGATGATGATTCATTTTTAGGGTTTCCTGTTGGTTAAACCCTGGCAAAACCTGCGAGTGATGGCTTCAGGTATTCCAAAGTTGAGCCATCGCATTATCATGTCTGTCAAAATGAATTGGAGATATATGGGTGCTCGTGTAGATGAGAAAATCTTCCCTGGAAACCGCCAGAAGAAGGTGCTTGCCGTTGCATCAACTGTGGAGCTTAAGGTGAAAACCCTCATGGATAAAGCCAATATAGTAGCCGCTGAGAAGATTGCAGAGTTATTGTGGCAGAGGCTGCAGCTCAGAGGAATTAGCCGTGCTGAGTTTGACCTCGACAAGGAACTAGAGGCCATGCATGTACACCATCATGAGAAGTTGAAAGCCCTTGTGAATGCTCTCCAGAGACATGGGCTTGATCTGGAAGTCCCCCCCAAGAGGAAGTAAGTAACTTACATTCTGGTTCCAAATCCTGCATTCTTAGATTTGTTAACAATACTGTAAATCACAGACCCAGGTCTTCATCAGAGGGGAAATGAATGGCTTGGGACATCTCCGTTAGCATTCACTACTGTAAATGTACGTAAAGACGACCTCTTGCCTTCAATTATAACTACTCCGAAAATGTTTTATTTACACTTATTTCTTTGGCATTTAGATTAACAAGTAAAGCCATCTCAATTTTGGTATGTGGAGTATAGTAGAGATCGTGGTGCAAGGGCTTCCGACATGAGCATTTGTTTCCAGCATTATTTGTATCGTTTTCTCTTTTCAGTACCACTGGCAAGTCCATGGTCTTGTTTAGCAATATTCTTCTATTTTTTTTTGTGGTTACTTCTTTGTTATATACAAGAGGACTTAGAAACTTCAAGAACGGACAAACGGCGGAACGAGACAAGTGTCGGAACAGCATCCGAAACGAAATTAAAAACTACTAACAGTTCTAACATCATGAGAGCCAAAATTTGTATTAGCAAGTAGGAGCTCATCTAGCTCAGGTACAATACTAGCAGCCATTCAAAATTGTTCAACATCAAAAAAGAGTACATTTGGCAGCCAATTTCCTATAATTATAGCAGATAGGAACTGATCTAAGATAGGAACTGATCTAGCTTAGGTACAAGTTCAAATCTGGTTTAGGTACAAGTTCAGATCTGGTTTAGGTACAAGTTCAGATCTGGTTGACCTCACAAAAGATTATGTAAGGCAGCATACCTTTGTGCAATTGTAGTAGATAATACCTAAAACTACAGAACACATCGTTTAGAACTAGATCATTCCTCATTTTCGTCTATATCAGATTCTTCGTCTTCTTCTTCATCTTCATCTATAACGCACTCATCTTCTATTTCAGTTTCATAATCTTCCGCTTCCTGTAGCTCAAACGGATCCTCTTCATCTTCAGTTTCTGTATCATCTGGATCTGGGTAGTCAATATCTGCTGCAAGAGTGGATGAAGAAGCTAAATCATATGCACGAGATTGTGACCTGGTGTGAGGAAGATCTGCCTCTGCCATTTCATTTCATGATACAAAAGAGAATATACATCTCTATCTGCTGGCCTGATTATGGGCAGTTTATCAGTGGCGGTTTTGGTGATATCGATCTCGTCTATCACTTGCCTTGCAGATGGCATAAGCTTAAAACTTTCTAACAATTTCAGATTCTCTCTACAATAGATGAGTCTCTCAAGTTGGCTCAACTTTAACTTTGTTATTATTTGCTTAGTTTGTATCGTGGGAATAAGAGCTTCAATTTAGTTCACGGGCACGAAGAACATTTTTTGAGACAAGATCGCCAATGCCAATTCTGCGATTCAGAGTAGTAGCTGATCCATATGCTTCCCACCAGACTATAGGCTTTAACATACTCTCTCTTTTCCGTGCAGCAGGAATAGCAAACAATCCTAGATTGTTTCTAAATGTGCATAGCTGTTCATTAAGTACTTGCTGCGTATTACCATCCTCAAATACCTTGGTGACATATTCATGCCATCCTTGGTTGAGCTCCACATCTTTATATTGAGTTGGGGACCGCCATAAAGGGTGCAAGATGTGCGCAACTGCATGTATTGGTTTATGGAACCAATTCCATCTCTTCTCAACTACCTCATTGATGGCTTTCACACGACTAGATCCAAGAGCTGGGTGAGTATTCTCAAACTGTGTGTGAAACAAGCTTCCGTTAATACCAACTTGAATAAATAGTAGCTTTCAACGACCTAGATATTTTTCTTTGTGGCTTGACCCCTGGACAAATACATAGAAATGACTTTGAATCTTTGAAGGATATGCTGGATATTCACACAAAGCGCTCAAAGATCAGAGTCTTGGCTAGTGTTTGCCTGTTGAGGATGATAAGCAGCACAAAAGCTTTTCGAATCTGTCTATTGCAGCTAAAAGCTCGCTCATGTTCTTTGCCATAGCCTACATTGGGCATGTCAAATTGTCATTTGAATACACCAGTAAGGTATAATAACCTGTCTTCTAAAACATGTGATAGCAGTGGCAAAGTATCAAAATACATATTGTTTACTCTTATTTGTTTCAGTCATGTACTCAAGCTATGCAGGTCTCAAATATTTTGCAGGGTCTTAATGTGCTTTGTGTTTAGTTTGTCATGATCTTCTCTTACTCCTGCTGCCACATGAGATAAATCTGACATTTGTAGCTTTGACCCACAATAGAATAGATCTTTTCTTTGTTTAACAATGCAAAGGTTGTTTGTTTCTCTTTTGTTTCACATAGTTTTTTGGAACCATAAATTCTTAACATCTGACTTTTGTTTGGATTTCTTTACTTTCTGCTGGTTACACTTTTCTCAAGCAAGGACAATTGGTTATTTATACAGAGCCAAACTAGCTCATGTCCAACATGCTTGTAGTCAATTGGCCTACGAGATGGCTGCTGAATACTGCCATGAAGGGCGTAAGTGTTCCTTTCTCTCGCAAAATTGGTTGTACGCTTCACAGTTTGATATATTTCCCCGGACCGATCTTCGATTTTTTTATACCTGCTAGACGGAGAGTCCTTGAACACAGGATTCAACTGTTAGATAGGGGAACCGAGCTCTGAGAGGTGGGGATTAGCGTACACTCCCTTGGAGGAACCAAATGGTAAATGTTATGTTGCTACACTGAAGGCATGTGTTAGTTGTGTAGCAAAAGTAGAGAGTGCAAAAGGAGAGGGAAGGTTTTGAAGACTAGGTTGTCTTGAGAAGGTTATAGATATCCATTTCCAACTTGCAAAGACATACTTGAGCTGGATGCTTTTGTAGCAAACATGCTTGTTAGCACGTACGTCAAATGTGGGAGCATGGCACATGCTTTTCGTGTATTTTGCAAGATGCCGCATCACATTTTAGTGGCACGGAATGCTTTGATGTTTGGATTTACAGTAACTGGAGAGGGTGAACTAGCCCTGCAGTTATTTATGCACATGCAAGATGAGGGTTATACACCTGATTTCTTAACTTATACTGCAAAAATAAAGGCTCATGCTAGTTGCACATCGAAAGAAGAGGCCACAAAAATGGATATACCTTGAGGTAAAGTAATGCGTCTTGAGAATGGCCTAGCTATTCATTCCCAACTTGAAAAGCGTGGGTACAAGTTAATCATTTATGTGGGAAGCACCCTTGTAGATATGAATGCCAAATGTGGGAGTATGATTCATGCCCATCAGCCTTTTGACAGAATGATGTATCATGACGTTGTGTCATGAAGTGCTCTGATATTTGGATATGTCAAGAGTGGAGAGGGAGGATTGGCCATATGCAATTATTTGCCTGCATGCAAGAAGAAGGTTTTGAGCCAGATGCTTTAATCTATGTTGCCATGCTGAAGGCTTATGGCAATATAGCAGCCTTGGATACTGGGATCAAAGTCCACTACCAGATTTGTGTATTATAATTGCTTGAGTGTTTTCCATGGGAAATGTGGATGCATGTTTGATGCTGAGCGGATATTCAATTCAGATATTCAACTCAATAAGCAGACGGGGCTTAGTGGCATGGAATGCCTTGCTAACGAGATATGCACTTCAAGGGGATATGAAGCAGATGCTTGGTGTATGTTTATTAAAATGCCAATTGAACTTTTTGAAGCAGATAACTTCACATTTCTATCCATTTTTACAGCATACAGCTGCACTGGTCTCCATTACAAGATGAAGGAATTTATACTTTACAATCCTTCCTATAATTGAACATTATACTTGTATCATCGATATTCTTGGTCGTACCGAATCATTTGGATGATGCTATGGTCGTAATAAAAGGCATGCCCTTTGAAAGTAGTTTGCCAATATGGAGGATAGTGTGGGATTGGATATGTAATGTATTTGAGCCTTAACTAATGACTGGCCATTTATTTTTGTTAATTAAGGCTCATCATCTGGTTCCATGTCATCTTGCCAGCTTTCTTTATTGTTTATGGATGATTCCATTATTTTAAATTTCTGAGCCACTAGAAGCAAGCATGGAATCATTTGCTATATTTGAAATGAATAGTCACTGCTTCGCAACAAACATAGACTTGCTAATCTACCTCCCATTGATTGTATTAGTACTTTGATCTCTTGTAAATATGCTCAAGTCCTTACAGATAATTTTCGGCGCGGCAGATGGTGCCCCATGACTATATAGTACATTCATCTGATGCTGATGACTCCATTGACATTATTCAGGTAATATTTTGCTCTAGTCCTGGCAGTTTGCAAAGTGGAATTGCTTTTTATATTTGTGATCACTGCAGAATAAATTGCTTATTAGATTCTGCAAGAACTACCAGTAAAATTGTTATTTCTAGCTATAAGAGAGGAGATGAAAAGATATTTAATGCACTTCGATATGCTATGCAATATCTTGAACTTAGAGCATGCAAAGAACATGGAGTGAATATCATTGTTGAAACGTGCCCACATTACCTTGCACTTCGATCTCTGAGGACATTGAGGAAGGTGATGAAGTCTAAGTTCCAATCCGCAGATAACAAATAGAAGCATTGGAGGGCTCTTAGGGTTCATATTTGTGAGCAGATACAAATGAAGCTGTTACAACTCACGTCATTTGAATTTTAGAGTAGGTACCATTAGCATGCTAAGCTATAACCATTCTCCAACACCTCCAAGATTAAAGAATTTTCTGTTATGTAATTGACTCATGATTGTCATTTGAAATCAATTGTGAATCTGTTATTCTAATAGACATAATTTTTTGCAAGTAGATTAAAAGTCAATCAATGGCTCAAGAATACAACCTACTAAGATTATTTTGCTAGCCTAGCTAGTTTTCAAATTCAAGCAGAGGATTTACCAATAATGAATAAATCCAAACAACAAAATCGCACTAGACGTCTAAAAGTACAATACCAAAAATAACATTGTAAGTATGATAATCAATATTGTTAATTTGGGATTTTTCGGTTTGGAGGAAAACTTTTTTGGAATTTTCTTTAGGCGATTTCCCTAAGGTTTTGGGGCTTTTGGCCACCGGAAAAAAATCGATATTCGAAAAATTGGAAAAATTTTCTTGGGCACGATTTCAATTTTGATTTCAATTTTGCCTTTTGAATCTTCAGCATATCGATTTCTCCCCTTTCAATTTCTGCATGCACATCTGCTGCGATCAGCATGGACGACGGGTGGGGTGCCACAGTAATCTGAGACTACTCTATGTTTTTGGTCATAACCTAATCGGCCAATGTCGTGGAGTTTGTAGCCTCTGCTTTTGGTAGCTCAGAGTTCCATCGACTTTCATAACTATGATATGTTGAGGTAATTGTAGTTTTTTTTCTTAGATTGCTTATGGTCTTATGATTTTGAGGTCTTGATTCATCTATCAGCTATCCTGAACTGCATGTGATGATTACTCAAGCTGGATATAATATCGGATTTGATGCAGCTTGCCTGTTTGAGAAGCAAGGAGGAAGCCGTTTTCTGCTTCATGCTTCTAACTTTCAAAGTATTCATGCAAGACCAGTACTGCAGAACATGCGAAAGAGACTTCTCAAACAGTCTTCTTACACCTTTGGTGCTTGCGTGCTTTCAGGTATTGATTAGGCCTGCAGGTCGGCTTAAGGATAGATTTAAGATCTAAGATGTAGGGTTTGTGATTTGTTTCTTTCAAAGGAAAGAAACCCTTTAGGAAGATGTTACTGCCTAAATTCAGTGAAGATGAAGATGAGAATGCGCATGGTAAGATTTTATTCAATGCAGGTGTCCATTTTTTATTTCTAGGGTCGGAATCTGCCCAAGATCTATATCTTTTGCTTGGCGGACTTTGTAAATAGGCTTTTCTCTGGAATTAATCTATTGTAGGGGTTTTGAATGTGTACATTCTAGCTGTTTCAAGGTCGCTTTAACATTTAGACTTGCTCCAAAGCTCCTAAGCTTTTGTATGTCAAATAATACCTTTGTTTCTCTGCTAGCTGAAGAAGGGGTTAGCTTCAATTACTTCTGAAACTGAACATAGCAAGGACAATTATTGTGAAGGATAATCATTAGGATTGTTTTTCGCTTCTCTCAAAGATGGAGATCCTAATTTGGTACTATAATTTATAAGGTACTACATAATATATTGCTCTATGGCTAGATTGATATCTTTGTCATCATGCATGTTTTGATCTAATAAGATGAATGATGTTGCAGATCCTCACGTCTACTCACTTTTAATTTTGCATGCACTAGCTACTGTTCACAGCAAGGCATTGAAATTTAAGAGTTGTTTGGGCATTGGAATTATTTTTTATCTCAGTTGTACAACCCTAACTTGCAGTCTTTGAGTATAAATTACTGGCCAGCCCCTTGAACTAGCATTTCTAGGCAAGTTCATCTTTTATTAGTTTTAGGAGTACACTGCATTTTGTTCTCCAACTTTGTATGTGCCTGATTGAAGCATCTGGAAGCTATGCCATATTTCTTGGGAATTTGTATCAAAATTTTTTATTCTTTCCATTTTAGAAAACAAGCCCTGCTTTGAAAGTATCCAAACAGGTGGGCAATAATCCACTTTCTAATCTCTCATTTTGATGTCAAGTTTGATCTTCTACAGGTTCAAATGCAATCTTCTTCAAGTTGATGATTATCATGGTGTTGATCATTCGGGTGTGGAAAACAAGTTCTACACAAATTAATTTTCATAAGTTTTTCTGATGGTTCGCCTGTCACTCAAGCTAAAATCCTTTCTTTTCTTTTCTTTTTTCCCAGATAGACAAGCTTCAATGCTCTTCAAAGCTCCATCACATGATTAATCTGCTTGAGCCTAATCTTTAGTTACAAGCAAATGAAGCAATAGGTCTGTGTCTCTTATTAACTTAGGAGGTTGCCTGTTCAATTTCTACTCTGTTGATTTAGATCCATGTCCATTATTTGTGTCAATACGAAATCATAGATCTAGGATGAAATCTATAGATATTGGATGAGAAGCAATCTGCTATCCCGTCAAACTTAATAATCATAATGATATGAATTCAATCTCAACCTGGCTCAAATTTATACTAAGGTTTTTCTATAAGCTCTTACATTGTCTTCAGAAGATGTCCTCCAGATTTTGTTGTTCAAGAATATAATGGCTTTCATCTCTACATTTAATAATATATGTCTGGATAGGCAATTTTCTATATAACTGTGATCAAATACATGGCCATCTACAATTTTTGATCATGCACTTGCAGAATGAGTCCAACAAATTGCTATTAATGTGGCCTATTGCATTTCTATCATCCGCCAAAATGCTTTGATTCCTGTTATTAAATGCATGCACCTCCACATTCCGTTGCTTTTATTAACACAAGTTGCTAAAATGCAAATCCCCAACACTTCTTCTTCTTCCCCCCATTCCTGTTGTCCAGTTGCTATAGTGCAGAGACAGTTGGTGCATGAAGTATGTGAACATCCTGTTTCTTGGATTTTTTATATGGTTGCCTTTTTTCTAGCAAGTAGAATTAGTTTTGCTGTCGTAGAATGGCCCAATTCAGATTTCATTAACACTTGGAAGGTTAATAGAGAGGTAGAACATGCACTTATCCTATTTTTGTGATAATTTGCATGTGTATTAAGGTCCCCCTTTTTTTTTTTGTCTAGAGGGTAGAATCCATTTTCTTGTCTAGAGGGTAGAATCCATTTTTTTTTTGTCTAGAGGGTAGCACCCAGTTCACATCTTTTGTAGACACTTGGAAGGGCTATATAGAGGTAAGACATGCATTTGCTTATGGTCACGCGTTTATTCATGCCCATAATCTCTATAGTTCGTGGAGTGCTCATTGTTTATGGGCATGGTCTTAAGAGATTTAATCCTACAAGTGATCTGTTATTAGGGCGGATTTGGGGTCTCAAAATGGCCTCCTATCAGCCATTCCACGTCATATTTCCGCTCCTTTTTTCCCATGCCACCTAGGATACCAAACTCTCATAATTACAGATTTGCTTGGAATATTCTTCCGGAATAAGGGGGATTGCACATTCATGGCGCCATATGTATTTAATTCTGTTGGTTGTCAGACAGACTGATGCAACACGTGGCGCTTCTAAAATGCCACTTGCATTATAGCATACCGGCAACTCATGACGGTGTCTCTTGGTTTGTCAGATACCAAGCGTGCGCGTCACCACCTTCTACATTTCAAAATTTGAATGTGTAGGTTGAAGCTTTGTATCAGATCAGACTTTCATTTTCGAGGGCTGCCAATTGCGCTTTAACCGATCTTCACTTCATCCCTAATACGGGCTTCCCTTGCCCCTACAATTCGAAATTTGAATTTGCTTAATGTATAAAAGCATGGATTGTAGGAGAATGGACTTTTCGATTTCCATATGCACGTTGCAAATTTCAAAAACGAGGTTAGTACGGACGTTCGGCTCACACGAAGCGAATTGTGTTGGGGCATAAAAATTGTACACCTTCATTTCGCGTCGTGCGATCCACGCAGTATGGAAGTTGCTTGTTGTCAAATTAAACTTAAACACAAGTGAGGTCGGCACTTACGTGGTTTTCTCGAGGAGGGTTTGGAGTGTTTTTTTTTTAAATCCCAATTATCGACATAGTGTGACGTAGCATCTTGGTATTAAATAGTATGTTAAATTCGAATTATATCGGTGTTCATTTTCAGGTTAAACTCAAATCATATAGGTTTAGGAATAAGGTTAAAAAAGGAAGATATTGGATATTTAGGAATAGGGTTAAAAAAGGAAGATATTGGATATTTAGGAATAAGGTTAAAAAAGGAAGATATTATATATGGCTCAAATTTCGAGACATGCACATAATGGCATGTAATGATGGTTGATAGGACTGGAATTCGAATCATTCCTACGATTTTCACGTCTAATCCAGCCTATATCTATTCCAGCCTAGATTGGCGCCCATTCTCCCCCCAATCTCCGCCCAATCTTCGCTAGATCCTTCGCCCAATTTCGCTAGTCCATCGCCATGAAGAGATCAGCTACGGAAGAGCCGAAGGTGTCCTCCAAGAGGCGCCTATTACGGCTGGAAGAGGTGTTCCCTCCGCAGTTCCCTCCGCTGCCCACGGTCCTTGCTCTGAATGCCTCTGATTCCTCTGATTCCTTTGACGAGGAATCAGAGAATGAGGAATCAAAGGAAATTTCAGAGCAGGAGTTCATCACAGGTGTTCTTGAAGGCTGGATAGGAGATTCTTCAGAGAATGAGTGGTCTACCGAAGGAGAAGAAGCCGAAGATGATGAAGAAGATGAAGAAGTTGAAGACGAATCCGCTGACTTCGAGGAGCTCAGGGCGTTGTTAAATGGTACATGCATGTTTTCTTTCTTTTCTTAAACATTCAACTAACAATTATTTCTTATTTTTTTGTTTTGCAGATGGTGAAGCAGATGAATGAAATTTGTTAGGGCAGAGCACCTCTTTTTTTTTTCCCTTGTTCTTACACTCCAGCTTGCCTCCAGCTTAGCCTCCAGCTTCTTACCATATGACTGCAAGCCTCCGGGCTTTTTTGTTGTGAATAGTTGAAGCCTCCGGGCATTTAAATTTACAAAATGATGTTCTGATGTAAAGGTATACGGCCATAAAAAATTTTGACTGTAAAAAGTTTTTGCTTCTAATTCCATGTGAATACCTAACTTGTTTTTTTTACTGTACATGTGGTACTGTACATGTGTTTTTTTACTGTACTGTGTTATGGTGTTTGTGTTTAGATACCTCTAATACAAGAAGTCTTTGACTACTTTTCACAACAGATTCCTTTAAAAATGCTTTACCACTCTTAAGTACATAAGTCATTATCCCTTTTCAAATAGCATATTATTTTTCAAGAAGGATCACACCAAGCGAATAGTACATATGCAACAAAAATGGAACACACTAAATTCGCATCGTGTGATCCACTTTCTTATTTGTTGTCAAATTAAAATTAAACACAAGTACCCCTTCTCATTTAATGCTTTACCACCCTAAGTGCATAAAGTTATTAGTCCTTTTCAAAGAGCATATCCTTTTTTAAGAAGGATCACATCAAGCATCCCATTTGCATCTAAAATACTTTACCAACTCTAGTAGTACATAAAGTTATTAGCCTTTTTCAAAAAGCAAACACTTTATCAATAAATGAGCACGTCACATATCCACACTTAACTTCAAATAAGACACACATATATATTTCTTTTATTAAAAGATAATCAAAGTAATTTTACTATAGGAAGTCATCTTTTTCCAAAAAGATCACACCAAGCGAATTTTGTATAAGCTAAAAGATTGGAATATACTAAATTCGCATGGTGTGATCCACTTTCTTGTTTGTTGTCAATAGATAATAACACCAAGTCCCTCATCAATAGTCTCCCATTTGCATATAAAATATGTATCATTCCAAGTTATATTATGTTTTATGAACTAAAATGGCCTCCTATCAGCCATTCCACGTCATATTTCCGCTTCTTGGGGATTTGGGGTCTCAAAATGGCCTCCTATCAGCCATTCCACGTCATATTTCCGCTCCTTTTTTCCCATGCCACCTAGGATACCAAACTCTCATAATTACAGATTTGCTTGGAATATTCTCCCGGAATAAGGGGGATCGCACATTTATGGCGCCATATGTATTTAATTCTGTTGGTTGTTAGACAGATTGATGCAACACGTGGCGCTTCTAAAAAGCCACTTGCATTATAGCATACCGGCAACTCATGACGGTGTCTCTTGGTTTGTCAGATACCAAGCATGCGCATCACCGATTCTTGTCTTGGCTATTTTCATTTTAGAGGCCATGGCCATACAAGCTTCCCCGCCTTCTACATTTCAAAATTTGAATGTGTAGGTTGAAGCTTTGTATCGACTTTTCGTTTATTTAGCGATTAAGCCTTAAAAAGTTCGTGAATCGGATCTTTACTTCATCCCAATACTGGACTTTCTCGCCCCTACAATTCGAATTTTGAATTTGCTTATGTATAAAAGCATGGATTGTAGGAGAATGGACTTTTCGATTTCCATATGCACGTTGCAAATTTCAAAAACGAGGTTAGTACGGACGTTAGGCTCACCGCAAGTGAATTGTCTTTGGGGCATACAAATTGTACACCTTCATTTCAAGGTCGATGCGATCCACGGTATAGAAGCTCCAAATGATGTGTGGATAAGGATCCAACCCGACTCACGAATATGCTCCAGTCTTCAATCGCAAAAGGGAGGTCTAAAAATAAGAACTTAGACCTCGACATGTTTAGTCTTGCGAGGCTCAAAAAGTGTCGACATCCGGGCGGATGGCGGTTTATATCCATTGGATCCGTTGGTGGCAAGAAACCGTCATTTCGGGGCGTTTCAAGTTTAGTCCGATTTTGTGGTGACGGTAACTCGGCCTCTTGGGATATTGTGAGAGATTGAGAGAGGATGAAGGCATTCAGAATCGAATACAGTTCCTTGAGATGAGCTACTTCATTGTCACAAGAGAATTATAACTTAAACCAAAGAGCTCTTTTTCTCTCGCTTCATTACTCCACTTTGTGATGAAGGAAAGGAATGACGGCTTGGGAGGAAACTTCTTTGAGATACTGAAGTGGACAAGTCCAAATTGGTGATAGGGCAGCTGCAAGAAAAGATCCAAGAGCTCGAAAAGAGCAAACTTTGGGCTTCAATGTAGGTTAAAGAATTTGAAGAAAACACCCCTTGGCTTGCGAAAGGAAGAAGCACTATCGACCGATAGAGGAACTGAAGTTTGGATCAGGTGCATTCGACGAGAGGTCCGCGACCACAAGGTCCGTTTACAACACTAGCAAAGGCCAATTAAGATCCGGGGAAACTAGAAGCAATCTTGGTTACGTAGTGAAGAACCTAGCGACAAACGGGGAGATAGTGGACATGATTTGTGAGCCCTACAACTCTTCTCTCAAGAAGATGGTATTGGAAATGGTACTAGGAGAGATCTACAAGAAGTTAGAAGCGGCGGATGTATGTCTGTTTTGTGATGATGTAGGCATCGGTAGGCTTGGTTACCGTTCTCTATTCAAGTCATTCCACGAGCGTTGAAAAGAATGGGCACAAAAAAGTATTAAACTCCACGTCCACAAATTGTCGAGAATACAAGGGTTACTAGGACAAAGATGGTGTATGCCATATTAGGAGAGATGCACCATGTTGAATGTCTTTGGTCTGCCATAGCCATAAAAGATAAGAATGGCAAGGATTGTTGTGATATAGTTGGAATGAATGAACGCAATAATCTTTGGGTTGTCCTGGTTACTCTCTTACAATTCCTTGTCAAATATTATGACTTAACAGTTGCAGAAACTAATGGTGAGATTGAAGTTTGCATAAAATTGGATGAAATGGAACTGACCAAGTTTGAGAAGTAATCATCATGAATAGAGCAATTGAGAATGCAATTGCACATGCTAAATCAAAGAGCAACAAGAATAATAAAAAAGATGTAGAGGTGACGGACGAGGAGAAGAAGCGTGCCGAAAAATGGTTCTCATGTCAATCTGAAGATGACACCTGGTGGTTAGGTCTCTTTAAAGTTCAGAAAGAAACCCACGAGGTATTGAAATGGGTGTTCAATCAAACTGACATCCCGAGTCTAATATCTAGATTCGAGGGAGGGGAAAAATTGCAAGTAGATCACTATAGATCTTACAAAGTAATTTTTCACTTGGCGTCTGATTTAAAAACTGAGAAAGCAATGTACAACATAAGTGGAGGAGGACAAGGTCTTCTATTTATAACAGGGATTGCGTAGTAGCTTGAGTCACACGACGCGAAGGATGCCGTCGGTCAGGAAAATGGACCGTTACTTCTCGCGTCGTGTCAGGAAAAAGGACCGATACTTCTTCTCACGTCTTTTCTTCCAGAGAAATATCACACGACTAAGGACCGTTACTAAAGATAGAACTTCTCATTGAAGCAAAATAGAACGGCATGGAGATCACACGACGCGAAATCCATTGATTGCTACCTAATTGCAAGTAAGGCATTTCGCGTCGTGTGATCTTTTAATAAAACAGAACATACATTGGAACAAGAGGATAGATAGAAGCAAAAAATAGAGAAAACTTTTCTTTGAAGCAAAAAATAGATAGATACAACGGCTAGGGATCTTTATGATCCTCTAGCTGATTTTCATATCTAGCGGTGAAGCCGTGAGTAACAACGTTCTCATCCTCCGCAGCTCGGAGCTTCTTCTCCATATCTTCTAAGGCCTGCGAAATATTGTGAGCGGTTTCAATTGCCTCGGCCCTGCGGCTCGTCCCTCTTGGTACATGGCGAATGTTTCCGCGAGCTCAAGCAGCTCCCTCGTGAAGGCTAATCTGTCGACCGCCTCCATATTCTCGGCGACGAGACGGTTGTTTTCATCATGGATCTCCTTAAATCTCTTCATCACCACTGCAAGGGTGATGTCCACGGGCAGCTGGCTACGGGCGGGGGAGTGCTATCTTGGCGTGGTAAACGCTTGCTAGAGGAAGATGATGATGCCATCGGGCCCGGAAGGTGGAAGGCGAAGCCGGAAGTAGAAGATGAGCGTAAGAAGAAGGCGATCGGAGGTCAGAGTGGACATAGGTCTTCTATTTATAACATAGATTTCGTAGTAGCTTGAGTCACACGAGTTGCTTCTCGCGTCGTATGAGGAATAAATAAATTAACTGTTTTTTCCAATAATATTTCATTTCTTCGAGATAAATATCACCGCGATCACGAAAACCTAGATATGACAGAAAATCGGGACTGATGTATTTGGCATTGATGTGAATAAATACAAATAAAATAATTTTTATTAGAATTTCGGAAGGACAATGCGTACATAAATAATTTTACCGATACAAGTTGGAAAATATATAACTTCCAATTTTTTCAAGCTTAATCGTCAATTTCATGCTCTTTCAATCCCCCTGCCGCGACTGATCCAACAAGGCAATGACTTCCATGTTATCGACCCGGCTTCCAACCTTGGGTGAGTCAAGCCGGCAGCTAAAAAATTTAACATATTGCTTCGCCCGCCGACCGGCAGTGCGTCAAAATATTGTAGCACAACATCCTTAATTGCTATCACCCTTTCGGTGTTTGATGCCAATTGGGAATGGTTCCCGAACATGCATAATGCACGGATGTAATAGACAAACTCTGCACCTTTTGGACTGAAAGTTCTGCTGAAGACGATTATCTCCCCATTAATCGAATCTTGAGATATATCGTAACAATGTAGAGTCCTTCAATCTTTCCTATCCCCAGCGTGCATGTCGGCCAAGAAAAATCATCTACTTCCACAAATAAGAACCCTCAAGCTTATCTTCTTCACATTTCTCCTCATCTATGAGGCTTATCTTTGCCCTTGATTGATTGAAGGGCACATAAACACAGTAGATCCTGTTGGCGCTTTGCACGGAGACGCATTTGGAATTCTTCTTCCGTTGGTAGATTCACCTCCTCTTGAGCAAATCGAGACTCCGCCTCTCTCATAGGCTTCTTTAAGCTTTATAGCATTGCCGGTATAAGAAGACACTTCAAACATCTCTTTGTCCAAATCCTCTTCAAAATCTAGGCCTAGGTTTACCCATTAACCAAGGTCTTGATAAGCTTCGTCTTCCCTAGCACACATTAAGTAACAAAGGCGGGTTCCTCGATTATATCACTTAGCAATAGGTATTCTTTGCCTTCCACTAAAATTGGCGTTATGTCCGGACAACTTCTTTTCATCCTCATCCCCATCCTCATCACCTTGAGAATCATCTCCCCTCCTCTGGTTCACCCAAGGCGGTCGTCCGGCTAAAACTCCTACATTCTTGCTCTTCTTCTTGTAGATCTATCTCCATTTCTCGTCATAGTCAGCATCATCACACATAAGCTGACCCCCTTGGCTTAAAAGATTTCATTGTTTCGATGTATCTTCGGTTTGGCGGCGAATGCAATAACTAGCAAATGCAAGCGGCAAAGAGAAATAAGATACCTTCTTAAGTACAAAGGGCGCCAGGGGAGAGCCCGTTCTTGCGGACATTCTTGAAAAAACATCTTGGTTGTTTGCAAATGGGAAGCCGCCTCCTCTAGAGCTGGTTTTGGAATCCACGAGCCGAGGGGATATACGCAAGGGCGTGTCTTTTGAGACCAAGCGGTCCGGTGAAAGCTAAAAACAACCTCGCGATAGCATCAAGCTCGATGCCATGATGTCCAACTCCTTTCAATAGAAACGGATAAATCGCGCGATCGGCGCAACTTCCTCGTTGTCATGTGGGGCGGATGCATACCATTCGAGAACTTCACATAACAATCCATGGCGAAGCGAATTTACGAAAGCAAGAAGATGTTTAGGAGCGGTGAAAAGTTGTCACTTCTGAACTCAAGTAGCCGTTGTCGATTATGAAAGGGGACATAGCCGTTGTGGGGAGATTTGTCCGTACATTTTAGGGTTAGGGTTAGGGTTAGGGTTGGATCACACGACGCGAAGACTACTATGTCCAACAAAAAAGCACAATGCTTGCCGCGCGTCGTGTGATCCTCGCGTATAACAAAAAAAAAAAAAAAAATACAAAGTGCGAATCTAGGCTTCTAAGAAAGAAATGGACTAAGAGATTAAGCTTATAAAGCCATTACATTAAAGAATTTTATACATATGAAAAAAACACAAAGGCACTTCACGGCCTTTTTTCTGGGGGTCTTTCTTCTTCTTGTATTCAACCATAAAATTTTGACCATAGTACTCGGGATCCCTTATGTGTAAGACGAGGCGCATGTCCTTGGGCATGACAGTCACCCGCTTGGCATGTATTGCTGCAAAACAAGAGTCCTCGAACAGACCGACACCAACCGCTTCGAAGCCATTTGAAGAGCATTTAAGGCAGTTGCTTGAATTACAGAATGCGGTATGATGTATCGCACCACACTCTTGCAGAATCTCTTTCCGAGCACGGCAAATGGGAGGCGGAATGACCATCTCGGTGCTCTTGATACTTCTTAATCTCAGGCGCTTTAATGCGGGGCTTAGTCTTCCGGCCACTACCCTCACCCACCCCATCATTTGGGCACATTTGCTTCGGCCGACTCTTCGGCCGTCTCCTCACCCGCATTTCGCGGTATTTCCTCGGCCCGACTCTTCCGGCCGTCTCCTCACATTCTGGTAGCCTTCCCCTTTAAAGCGTTGGGCCTCCTCCTTTGATTTGAAGGTCCTAAGCGCCTCCACGGGGAGGAAGCGTAAGAAAAGAAGAAGGCGGCTGCCCAATAATTAATCGGCGTCATATTACGCTTTCGCCCGGTCTCTCACATTTTCATCCTCCGTCTCTCCCGAACGGAATGCACCTCCCTACTTACTCCGGGCTGCTTCTCCCGCCAGTCGTCATCACGGTTTTCTTTTTCAGGTCTTACGGTAGGCATGGTGGGAGGAGAATCTCTATCGAGACTTCAGATTCGGATGAAGGAGGCGGACTAATGTAATCACCTGGCCTTACACCACGGATGGATCCTTGCGGTTTGCTTAGTTCTTGCCATGGCTTCTCGGCGGATGGCTTTTATACTCTGAACAACGACAAAAAATAGACAAGCGGCAAGAGATAAATAGTAAAAAGCAGTTAAAAGTAAAATATGATGGTAGCGTTTTTAAATAATTGTACGGACCCTAAAAAAATATCCGGACAAAATACTGAACCCTAAAAAACATCGGACAAAAACACAAATAAAAAATCGAGATTCAAAGCGCTAGGCGATAGACAATTTCTTGTTGATCGCGAACTCACTAAACTTTACATTTCCCTCTTGCACGTAACCAACCCTAATGCCATCAATGAAATAATGGAAGTCGTCGACAATCTCCTCTCTGCTCCATTAGCACTCTTAGCTCGATAATGGCCATTAAACTTTCCATGGTGGTTGTATAAATGACTTCCTCCCCTCTCCATACTCGAATATCCACCCCGAATTGTCTGTTATGGTCCTCAAACGGCTCCCAAAAGTTGTGCGACCTCTCTTTTTTGTTTCCTTCGTTCTAGTTGACAATTAACGTTATAAATATTGTTTTGGAAGAAAGTATCTGAACTTAAAGGAGGACTTAACTTCACAGCGGACCTCTGTTAGTTGACCGGATAATTAGTGGAATCGAACATCCAGTCGGAACCAAAAAATAAGCCATCCACAAAATCGGCGGGGGGGCGCATATATGTCTTGAGCTTTTCGAACTTCTGCGCCATCTGGAATATGTTAGCAAATACCTCAAACGGTGTGAAGATTTTGAAACTCATCCTCACGCCTCCGTTTTGAACATTCCCACTTGCACCTCGTCCATGCGTTTCTTCATTGCAATTACATTGTTCTCATTAGTACGTGGCTTACAAAGTTCACTTAAAGGGGCAATTCAACCGGCCTCAAGCTTCGGTTTTCACGACCTTACGTTATAATCATGTCCGTAAAACCAGATGCCTATACCCATAAGGTGGCGGCATCCATACCTTGGAAAAGGACAATTCCGATGTCTATGTGATACCACGACAAGTACACTACTAATACTTTAGGCGGAATGACATCCACGACGTCGATAAACATAAACACACAATAAATTTGTTTGTAAACACGTGTCAACAAAAGAAATGAAAAGATAAAGGAGATCACACGACGCGAAACTATCTCTACGCAGTTAAGTAGCCTTCGGCGTCGTGTGATCCGATTAAATGGTTACCATTTGCGGGGCAATTTTGGGAAAATTTTTTTTTGGTGGAGATTAGCTCTTTGGCCATATCGAGAAGGGGTATATGCATGTCGTATTGTTATACTTTCCACTTTCCGGCCGCTAGAATTCAACTTGAACTCTTTTATCCTACCTATCCAATGTGTCCCCGTTTGATGCCTTTATTAAACAACTCTATGCTGCGCCCTCGTTGATGGCGGCATACTCACCTGAACCTATTGAGACAAAACCTCCCACTTCTTGACCTTGGAAGTTCTGTAAATGGGGCAAGAACACAGAAATTACAGGAGACATGGATTGCGGATGAGGAGTGAAGGTGGAGAGGATGCGTAGAAGAGGCCGGAGTAGATCGATCTGAGTTTAGCGCCAAATTTGACAAGGGGAGTTGGTGGCCCGGTGATGGCGTGGTCAAACTCACCATTATTTTGAAGCGTGGCGACTCCGAAAAATACAGGGCCATTAAAATGGTTGCAATAAAAAAGCGCAGGCATCCCCTATGAAAATACGCCATGTGGATGCCAAGTAAGCTTTGCTCATCCTTCTACACCGCCAGAAGTATCTTGACTTTTAAAAAAAGGCAAACCTGATTGGTCTGGCCCGAAATCGGCGTGGAAATCTTTAACCCAAGATATGGGCCATTTTCAGACCCCAAATCCGCCCTATTGTTGAAGAAGCAGAATGTCTTCTAGCTTTACCGCCACAATGGCTATATTTTATGTGCCATGAAACCTTCTATATTCAAAAGGTCACGTTTGCTTCATGTTGAAGGCATTGTTTCCATCCTATCAGCATACGTGGAATAAATTCCATCCTGCCAGCATATCATGGAATAAAAAATGTTATGACGGCAAATGCATGAGTTAAATGATGCATGATCTGTGTTATCTTTGTTGTTCTGAATGGTATTGAGTTCGCATAGAGATTGCTAAATGCATGAGATAAATCATGCAAAAATTGATTGATTGCAATTTGCAATTATTGTATTGACTAGGATGAAAGAATTATTTGTAGATCTATGTCATCTAATTATAGTCCTTTTTTTGTGACTATACTACTCGCATTTTATGTTCGGTAATGCAGGAACATGGTAAAACGCCTAGAACAGGATAATATGTCTTAATCCCAAGGGCAATAATAAAAAATCATCAGTGATTTTGATACATTCACATTGAAGATCCCAAGGGCAACAATAAGAAAATATTAGTGGCTTCCATCTGTAATACTGAGGCTGCAAGGAAGGACCCTTACCATTAAGAAAAGCCATTTCCTCGATGACATTTTTTCACAACACAACAAATAGAGATAAAAATGTGGCAATCCCACTTGGGGTGATATTGCCTAGCACTTCACTCTCCCTTCACACTAGAGAGTCCGATCCTCGAGCCGATGGCCCATCTGTGGTAGGGCAAAGCCTTTTGGGGCACATGTCAAAGATATAATTCAAGGCCGGTCGATAACTGGGACTCCCTGGGCTTGATTTCATCTTCTAAAGGCTTTGCATTTTATTTAGGGGAGCATTCTCCAGAAATACACTAGACACAAGTTCTATGTAGACATGGCGAGTCGAGCTTGGCTACATGTTGGTCCTACTAGTTGGTCCCTGGAGTATGCTTTGAATCATATACGAAGTCAAAACTGCATTTCAAGCTCACTGGAATAGCCGAACTGAGGCGACCCTTCATTTCCGTGCATTTAGGGCTTGGCACATCCGTGCGGGGGATGGCCATTTTTTCTTTTCGAAAACGTTCCTTGGGACATGAGGTACCATTTGACGGTGGGATTAGCAGATGGAGCAGCCTTGGTATCCCAATACTTAAACCCTACAAAATCTGTAGGGTTTGTGTTTTGGCAGCCCTCCCTGCCTTTGAAGTGGCTGAGAGCTTGCTTGCAGGGTTTCCTCGAGGGTTCGAAGGGCGCGAGAACAATAAAAGCCCTCCCAGGCACCAGTTCCAAACACCGCTTGGGCCTGATGTAAAATTGTTCCAAGCTTGGACATCGTGACCTCGAGCATGCGAGGAAGACGGGCGACAATACCGGTCTGCGGTGTTGCATCGGAGGAAGCGAGTTACCCCAACACACATGTTTGAGGAGTAGAAGATCGAGCAAAAGTCCGAATTGCCGAGTACATGCTATGTTTATTAGACCAGTGCATTAGACGGGGAGCATATGTTGAGTGAAAGGTCCACTAGTTGCCCATGGCGAGTCGAGTTTGGCTCTGTTGTTCCTACTGGTTGATTTTGGAGTAAATTGGATGCTTTGAACTCATATATGAAGTCAAAACTGCATTTCAAGCTCACTGGAACAGCCGAACTGGGGCGACCCTTCATTTCCCCGTCGTGCGCCTATGGATGTCGGAAAGGGGGAAATTTGGGGCTTGGCACATCCGTGTGGGGGATGGCCATTTTTTCTTTTCGAAGACATTTCTTGGGATATGAGCTACCATTTGAACGGTGGGATTAGCAGATGGAGCAACTTTGGTGTCCCGATACTTAAACCCTACAAAATCTATAGGGTTTGCATTTTGGCAGCCCTCCACCCTTTGAAGTGGTGAGCTTGCATCACGGGGTTTTCTCGAGGGTTCGAAGGGAGGAGAACAATAAAAGCCCTCCGGGCACCAGTTCAAACACTGCTTGGACGATGTCGTGTTCCAAAGCTTGGACATCGTGACCTCGAGCATGCCCGGAAGGCGGAACGACAATACCAGTGCGATGTTGCATCCAGAGGAGCAGAGTTACCCTAACACACATGTTTGAGGAGTAGAAGATCGAGCAAAAGTCCGAATTGCCGAGTACATGCTATGTTTATTAGACCAGTGCACTAGGCAGGGAGCATATGTTGAGTGAAAGGTCCACTAGTTGCCCATGGCGAGTCGAGTTTGGCTCTGTTGTTCCTACTGGTTGGTTTTGGAGTAAACTAGATGCTTTGAACTCATATACGAAGTCAAAACCGCATTTCAAGCTCACTGGAACAGCTGAACTGGGGCGACCCTTCATTTCCCCGTCGTGCGCCTATATACGTCGGAAAGGGGGAAATTTGGGGCTTGGCACATCCGTGCAGGAGATGGCCATTTTTTCTTTTTGAAGATGTTTCTTGGGAGATGAGCTACCATTTGAACGGTGGGATTAGCAGATGGAGTAGCTTTGGTATCCCGATACTTAAACCCTACAAAATCTGTAGGGTTTGCATTTTAGCAGCCCTCCCTGCCTTTGAAGTGGATTGTCGGGCGCATTAACGCTATGACTCCAATTGTTAGGCGTGTCACGTGTGTCATTTAGATGAAATGCCACCTGCAAATAATGCCATATAAGACAAACAACTCAAAAATAATAGCATGAAAAGAATTAAAATATCATGCCATGATGAACTGGATGAAGTGAAATTCATATTCCTATTCTTAGTGGCACAACAAACATTAAACCTTAACATGGGCAAACCTTGTCTGCAAAGCAGCCTAAAGTGGAATAACGCTATTTAAATCTTCGAACAACTTCCTATAAAGATGTTGAAACCACCAATCATTATTTTAATGACCATCACCTTCTTAGAATGGTGGTCGAAGCACTTAAAAAAAATAACTGATGTCTAGACATGCTACAAGCATCCTAGCACATACAAATCTATGGTATTGATCAGATAACACATACTAGCAAATCCTTAACTTGCATAAGGCTTACACCACACAGGTGCATGCATTCCAAGATCTATTTGTGATCTGTCTCTAAACCTTACAAAGCCAAAATCATAGAACTTACGACCAGACCATGGATATACCTCCATGCTGGAAGTATAAGCTAATGCCATACACACAATATCCATAAATATTTACGGAATAAGCAGTAACAAGTTTATTTTTACAACACAGTTATAAGTCTTAGAAGCAATATATAAAAATATAAATGAGCAAACCTGTTTGGAAGCTCATCTATCACAGCATTTTGTTTTGAATCATCATCATTTGGTCCTTGCATAATAGTATCCTTCAAATTTCTTTGTTGGAAGATCTCTCTAGACATTGTAGAACTAGCTACTAAATCCCAATGACGCCAACAGTTCAAAACACGAAGATCCAAAGGATACAGAGGATGGTCAATGGTATGGAAAAATCAGGTACTTTTTTTTGCCACAGAGAAGGCATTGAAACAAGTGTATACTTTGCAGCAGATTATTACAGGTACCACATCCAAGATAATAAAATCCAAGTCGATGAGGCAAGTGGGATGCCTATCCTTGCTTCGACTATGGAGCCATTCAATCATGAATCTATTCTGCAAGTTCAATATATTCTTCGAGAAATATGTCTTCTGCAAATGCGAACGACTAAAGATAAGAGAATGATTGCATTTGAAACTATCACAACAACATTGCCAGATAGGCTTCTTCAGTTGAATAAGTGTGGCATTGTTCCAATCTGGCCTCTTGTGGATGATATTGTGGCAATCCAAGCTATAAAACGGAGCGTCGCACCACATCTAGCATCAAATGATGGTTGCTGGTATGCACGGATTATGCAGTTAACGAGAAGGATAAGAAGGTGAAATTGACATGGCTGGAACCAAAAAATAAGAAGGGACGGCAATGTCTAGCACTTTCATATGTGGAGAAAAAATGGCAGTCTTGGGATTGTATTTTAAGGGTGTTGAACGTCAAGAAGGAAGGCGAGGGAAAACAAATCTGTTTCTTCTTGCTGATTATAATTTGATTACTCATGAATTCACTAACATTTGATAATTTCCATCAACTGCTTAGTTTTCATCAATTCTGCAGGTTGACTGTAGAAAAAGCTTCGCCGTGAAATGGCTCTATAGTCCTGAATGGCAGGCCATTCAGGACTATAGAGCATTCTTGAAATCCAAAAAGCGTGCGTACATTGCAGACCATCAGCAGCGCATGTTTGATTTGTTGATGACCGAGCCGAAAGCCTTCTGGCCTAGGGTGTTGTACAAGAGGCATCAACCACCCAGCAATATTACCATAGACTAGTGGATGCATCGCTTGGAGGAGTTGTATGATCCCCCAGGAGCAGCTGTTGGGGTTCCAGATCAGGTAGGAGAAATGCTGCAGCTCACGGAGGAAGACATCCAACAGGGCCTTAGATACCTGGCTAATGGCAAAACGAAGGACTTGCAGGGACTTCAAGCCGAGTTATTGAAATGGGGTGGGCCAGCTTTGCTAGGGCCTCTGACAGCAATCATTAACCAGGCCATAAGGGAGGGCCTCCCGGGGGAGTGGATGCAAGGGGGCGTCACCTTGTGGAACCTGTCAAAACCACGTGCATCAATGGGAGGGGGCGATTTTTTACCCTTTTCCGTATGTATACTAGGGGTCATAAAGGTTTTGGGATGTTCTTCTAGTTGTAAAACCATACGGAAAGGGGTCAAATTTGCCTATCAGAAACACATATACTAGGGGTTTTTCGGCTACCCTATGCACGCAGGTGGCATATCCCTTATAAAGAAGGTGGATCCCCGGGGAGTGGATGGTTAGCAAGGTCACCCCAATTCATAAGACAGGTAATAAGGATGATTCGGCGAACTACCGCATGATCATGGTGAGCCCATTACTCGCAAAGCTTTTAGCAGGTGTGGTGGAGAAGTTAACTTCGATTGGTGAGGAAGGCTGGGCTAGCGTCTGCGATTGGCCAGCCGGGGGTTTATACCTGCCCCTCCCTGTCGACCATATATTCACTCTCGAATCCTTATGGGCTTCTACTCGCAATTTGGGCGTGACACATCTTCTCTTTGTTTAAGTAGATTTCAAAGCGGCATATGATCTGGTCCCTCGGGACTGTTGTAAAGCGACATTCTTGGTATTTGTATACCCCCCACCAGGACTTACAAAAAGTCATCTATAGACTCTATGATAGGATATATCTTTGCATTGCACCGCATCGGATCGGCCGAGTTGCTAGCACCATAGGGGTTAAGCGGGGATGTCCGTTATCTCCAGCTCTTTGGTCTCTACATTGACAAGTTGGAGACACGGATGCAAGAACATGGGGAGGCGGTGGCCCTTGACTACGAGAGGCATCTGATTATAAGGCAATTGCTCTATCTCGGGGGCGATGTAGACTTGCTATTCCATCTGACCGGGGAGTATCACGGCTGACATTTGGATGCTCTTAGTGGGTTACGTGACACAGCGGGGAATGGCGGTGAACACTGCGAAAAAACTAAGCTCTGGCGGTCCTCTCCTCCTTGACATGATATCCCGGATCTCTATTACAAAGGGGACGAAGGTGGATGTTGTAAGGACCTTCAAGTATCACGGGAATCGACTTTTCTTCTAGCATGTTATGGGATATTTGTGTGGAAAGGCGGGTTAACCCGGGGATGGAAAGCCACATATGCTATCACGAGAATAGGCACTTCTGAGAATAGACCTATGTGGCTTGGGCGTAGAGCACACACATTGAGCACTTTCGTTGAACCCGATATTGTTGTATGGGGTAGGGGTCACCGGGTCGACAATTAGCAAGAACACACAGGATAAGCTAGAGGGATGCAAAAGCCTTTTAACATCTGACCTAGGTATCAAGGACCGCGGTGCCTTATCGATTTTGCTATATGGTGGGTTCGGCCCACCGCAACATTCGCTATCTTGTGAGCGACTTGCATATTTCCACAAGGTCACCGGCATGGATGCACAAGCGTCTTCCCAGGGGCTTTGGTATTGGCACAAAAGCCACAACGGTAGAAGAGGGTATGTCGGGGGAGCTTGCTTGCGGGGTGGTTCGCAATGTGGTCTATCGCGATGCCGGGGGGGCAATTTGGACACTGAATGGCTTTGCCACCACTCGTGGGATCACGACCACTCGTGCAAAGCCTAAAAGCGAGCACTACCACCGCCAAGTTAATCCAACACTGGAACATGGCCCACACCCGTGCTTGAAAGCATATATCTATGAAGAAGCGGAGCTATTGCCTCCATGAGGGCCGGGGTCCCATCATCTCAAGGTTGAAGCAGTCGTTGGACTACAGATGGAGGGAGAGGAGAATCCCCGGCATGAGAGAATATGCGGTGTTGCCACATCTGCGGACCGATGAGGATGGCGCCATGCTTTGCAAAGAGTGTCGACATATCGCATATCAAGGCAACACATCTTGCGATCTTAGATGCTACGAGAACCTTCTTTGCATCAATTCTTGGCATCGCCAATGGTTTGCCGTCTCGCATCCTACATTTTGCACCGTCGAGAAAATCCCTCCGCGGGACAAAGGGATCGAGAGCCTACTACCGGGGTTTTCCTCCCATGTGGGGTTTTTCATCGATAGTAGGGACACATTGTATAGTAGCATTTGTCTTTTTGGTGTGGTTTTATCTGCTTTGTATACTGCATGTACCATCTCATAGGTCAAGTTTGGCCTCCGCGGACGTTAAAATATACTTCCTTCCTTCCTTTAAGCTTTGTGCAGATCCTGAGATGCTCTTCATAGTGACTTTACATTACAGTTTACATGCGAAAGGTTGTCTAAGATGAGTTCCATGATCCATAAGTCCCTAAAATGATAGCTTGTATTCGATTGTGTACAATTAAAAAATAATCATGAACAGTGTTTATATTTATCGCTGAAGTATTTCGTATGCACATTACATTTGATGTTTAATAGTACATGTTGAATTCAACCTTCTGGTATTGTTTAAAATTAAGGACTAAGGTTCAAAGCCGAATAACCAGTGATAGATCAAAATTCAAATTTGGAAGCATGCTAAATCCGAGCTATTTTATTGTCGGATGCTCTAAACCTATTGCTCGATTTCAGAAATGACATGTTGCTTTGTGTGATGTAGGGAAGATATTGTTAATATTAATTGAGAAGATCTTAACAAAACACTTATGTTCTATCCAAGTTATAGCATAAACAAAATATCTCCTTATAGCACTAAGAATAAAATATTCTAGTGTCACCTAGAAATATCAGAGGAATGAAATATCAATTATGGTATAAATATTTGAGAACTTAGCTTCGAAAGCCCAAGCATACTCCTGCAAAACAGCCCGATCAAGTCAGCTTACCCATATGCATTGATTCGCTCCTTCTTATTGTTTTTCTTTTAGGCGGTTCCGATCATATAGATCAACGCGCCCTTCTCTCTTCTCTGATTCAAACCTTTCCTTTCCAGATATAATGTAATATGGCTTCACCTCATTTGACCGATTCCATTGTTTCCGAAACCATTGGGCGACCATAGAGCACCCTTAAGACTAATATTTAACCTTTAACTTTGTGACTTATTTAACCATAGGATATTTCACGTTTTCCCTTTAAATGTTCTGTAGGCTCAAACCTTAAGTTAGATTATCTTGCCTCTATTCTCAGATCACTATAACATGAACCCAAATTTTATCAGATATGGAGAACAACGTAAAACGGTTTCAATAAATTAATTTGAGAGAGTTGGAATGATAAATAAATTGTATTTTGCAACCATTGAAACTTGTCCCTTCCATAAATTTATTACAATCCCATTGCTATAGTAAGTAAATGTATCAATATTTTATTGCTTAAAAATATTCAATTTCTCCAAGCAAATTATAATACTTGTGTCTGGTGCTTCATCGGAAAATATCATAACTTAGAGTTAAGCGAAAATGGAGCGGTGAAAACTTAGTTCCAAGCCTAGCGTTGAACACTGATAATATTCTTGAGTGTCGATTGTGTCGCCACTATGTTAAATGGCTTATATTTATAATGGTTTAAAAAAAAAAAAACATGTGAGTTGTCGCCACTATATATTGAATGGCTTGTATTCCTGGTTTGAAAAAATAACAAAGTCATATATTTATGATGCGATTCTAGACTTGAAGGTCAACGATCGCGTGTTCATGAATCTTTGATCTAGCGAATTTCTTTAATGAATGAACGCTCATGCATATTTGACCTAGCAATTTCATGAGAAAATCATTGGTGCTGATATGACCATTGATACTTATAGCTAAATATAAGTCCTTATCAATCGATCGAATGAAACAGTGCCAAGGAAAATTGTTATTCATAGAGCTCATATGATTTATTGGCGATCCGATCGGATCTGAAAGGATAAATAAGAAGTGCCAACTAGGCATCTACATTTAGCCAAGGACAAGCCGGCTCCATTCCCCTAGAAGTTAATATAATGTGAATATATGCAATTAGGATCATGCTTTGAATTCAAGATTGCTTTTGCATTTCTCGTAACTCTTTATTGCATGAAAGTGAAGCATGTTTCATTCTAAGTTGCTGCCTAGGTGAAGTTCAGTATCTGAACATCTATTGCCTTTTGCTAGATGGTACAATGGGTATGAATATTGTTTGAGTTTAAAAAAAGGATCTTATGTTGGTAGCAAAAGGGTTATTATCTACACCATACCTCTAGAGCTCCTCATCACTCCAATTATGCAAGGGAACCTCTAAATCATGCATGATAAACACTTAAAATAATCCAAAATCCTCTTTCATACAAAATGTGCACTCTATGGATACTAAATCACAAAGAATGCATTGGCAATTATAAGTACAAATATACACTTGGCCCAACATAAAACTATGCTACATATAGTCGTAGAAAACATAGACCACACCATGCAACCAGTAGACAAGTCAATGTACATAACATAAGTTTTACGAATAAGGATCATGCTCTAAAAGGAGTGCAAAAATAGATATAATCGTTGGAATTACTAGTTAATATAAGAAATTATGCTCACTCAAAGTTCATAATGACTTTAAGGATTGAAACAAGTGTATAAAAAACAACATCATAAACCAACATAATAGCCTGCTAAGCATGTGCCAAAAACATATAACACACTTCCAAAATCAAACATGGTTCTTGAACTAATAAAAAAGCTTGGGAGGATTGAAACTAGGTTAAAACCATGTATCTGATCATGCTAACCAGTATGTAAAATCATCATAGATTATAATATTAACAATGTAGGCCAAAAAAATCACCTCCTAAACTAGCAATAATTTTAAGAAACTAGTGTAAGACATAGAATTAGTATAAGAACTATGATCAAACTAGTAGTGACATTACAAAACCATGAAAGTCATCTAGTTTTCATTGACATTACGAGTTGCATGTATTAAAAACCACCCTTATACTGGTTTCCATCATGATTATGAATGCGAGTTACTTTTTGGGGGCCTTGTGACACATCAGCCTTCCAAAGAATTCCAAATCCCATGCTGCCCAAGCTCTGATCCCTTGTTCAACACCACTATTTGCAGGGAAAAAATGCTTAGCCCTTTTAGCCAGATCTCCATCAAGCTTGTTCTTGTGTGCAATATATTCTTCAACAAAAACATTGCCAAGCAGCGGTTCTTCCCCTTTCCTTCCAACAGCCTTCAACAAAACCTTGGCTGCCTCCTTGCATTCTGCTACTCTCATGTTATATCCAGGTTTGCTAACAAGGGAATGTTGGAGCCCTGAAAAAGCAAGCAAGATCTTTTACCTTTGCTCTAATGTAGCTGCAGGGTAATATAAATCATGTGTCCTATCCTTGCACCTTATCAAGGTGAGACTCCCTCGGCAAGACAGTAATATTGCAGACTGATCCAAAACTCCGTTGCATAACCCTAGATACCCATTCTCAATCAAGCGATCTAGCTCGATATTTTCTTCAACAGATACACAAATTCCATTTGCTTGTTCAAGAGCCATAAGAAGTGCAATACATGTAGGCTGCCGGAGGAACCAATGCCCGCGACCATGGAAGCCATCTCGCCATCTACAATTCCACAGATCCCTTTCTTTGAGGCAATATCCTCGAACCAAAAGCGCCTACGGCACCAAGGGCATAAATTTCCCACTTGCATTTGCTTCCTAAAAAGCGACTTCTGAAGAGTTTCTTTCAAAACCTTTTCCTTTAACGGTGATGCCATATCTACCATTCGCGACATCGAGAAAATGAAAAGCTTACCTCTCCTTAATTTGCATGGATTTGAGCTTGATGCATTTACAAATTTAAAAATGATCCATTGCCGAATCATCGAGCCATGATGATGATCAATGTGGGCGCCCAAGGGACAAACCCTATAGGGGGAAGCGACAAATTTCATCTTTAGAATTTAGAAAATTTGCTTCTGTTGCAGCCTGTTTGAGAGTTTGAAGATGGTCCGTCGATGGCCATGAGGTCGAGATACGATGACGGACGCCATCGCAGGCATCTCTGGAAGACCAATGCGAAATGGAATTTTCTTTATTTCTAATTTTCCTAACCGTAGATGCAAAAATAGACAGATCTAACGGCGTAGAATCAATTTGGCCTATGTGGCATGACACGTGGCATAGCTAGAAACGCAGGAAAGTGGGCAGCTCGGGTTAGGCAACCCTGCTAAAAAAAGGAAAAAAAAACCAACCCTACACCATTGAAAAAGGATCCCTCTTTTGCGCACCTTTATTGGGCTTTACACGGTTTTGGGCTCCTCGAGCCATGCCTTTTAGTATAAAGGCTCAAACCAACGGCGACCTTTACTCTCGTATTTGAAAGCCTAGTAAAAAGGTAAAAGGAGAGGCATCGAGATATCAAAGGGGAGAAGCCGCCATAGCTGCTCTCCATCTTCCTTATAAGCCCTCGGAGCTCGATCTGCCTCTAGATCTTCCATTTTTTTTGTGTCGGATTTCATCGCTTTCTTCGATCTCGCCTTCTTCCTGATCAGAACGAACCCTCCTTTGCTGCCGACATGGGTCAGAGTGGTGGATTCCTGGCCGCCTTGACTTCTGGATTCTCGAACTGGGGTTCTACAGTAAAAGGTTATTTGGGCAATGAAAAAGAGTTCCTGGAAGAGCATGAAGGCCTGGAAGTCATCAATCCAGAAGGTGCTCAGAATGATGCTGAAGAATTCGACAGAGGAAGGTTCAGACCAGAAGATCGAGAAAGTTACTGGAAGATGATGTACAAGTACATCGGCTCCGATATTACGTCAATGGTCACCCTTCCTGTTTTCATCTTTGAACCCATGACAATGCTGCAGAAAATGGCTGAGCTAATGGAGTATGCTTACCTGCTTGACCATGCAGACCAATGTGACGACCCATATGCACGAATGGTATTTGCTGCATCTTGGGCTGTTTCTGTATACTATGCTTATCAGCGAACTTGGAAACCATTTAACCCCATTTTAGGTGAAACATTTGAGATGGTCAACCATAATGGAATTACCTTCCTTGCAGAGCAGGTGAGTCATCATCCCCCAATGAGCACAGCTCATGCTGAGAATGAGCATTTTACATATGACGTGACATCCAAATTAAAGACAAAGTTTTTCGGAAACTCCGTGGATGTTTATCCAGTTGGAAGAACACGTGTGGTCCTTAAATCAACTGGACAAGTTCTTGATCTGGTCCCCCCACCAACTAAAGTTCATAACTTAATATTTGGAAGAACTTGGATACATTCCCCTGGAGTGATGGTTCTCACAAATATCACAACGGGGGATAAAGTGGTTCTGAACTTCCAAGAATGTGGTTGGTTTGGCGCCGGTCGGTATGAGGTGGATGGTTATGTGTATAACAAGGATGAAGAACCTAAATTGTTGGTAACTGGCAAATGGAATTCGTCAATGAGTTATCAGCCCTGTGATGCAGATGGGGAGCCACTTCCTGGAACTGAATTGAAGGAGATTTGGAGGGTGGCAGATGTCCCACAACATGACAAGTTTCAATATACATACTTTGCCCATAAAATTAATAGCTTTGAGGCGGCCTTGGATAATTTGCTTCCTTGGTTCTCGCGTCTTATATGCGATCGTTATGCCCTTGAGTATGGGGACTTGTCTAAAAGGCTGGTCTTTGAGAAATCAAGAATGGAAGAAAAACAACGTCTGAGAAAAAAGAAACATAGAGAAGCTTCGGCCGAGATGAATTTACTCAAGATGGTTCAAGTTGGTAGGAAGAAGTTACCACCACACCATGGGGTGACTTAGACATTTATGGGTATCTTGGCAAGTATCATGACCAGCGGATTATAATCGCCTTCGGACCCGGCGGATATTGAGCGTCACGAAGCAAGCGATTCCACCCATGGCAATATAGTGGCGTGGAACACGCCTCTGAAGCTCGAGGAATCTTACGGCGAATCCTGTCTAAACCATTTCACCTATATATTGTCGAATCTGGCGCATATACCATTCTTTTGTTGTATTTTATGAGAAAGCAGCTTATAGCGAAATGCTGATAGATAATTGATGTTGTAGATATCTTGATTTTGTAGATATCTTCCCTATTTCACGAGGCTATTATAATGTTTGAGATTTTGTAGGTATATTAAGTATGTGGTTCCATGCAAATGCATGGATCTTCATCAAGTCACAATGACATGCTCTCTGCAAGTAATTTATTATTTTCAATTCCATTCATTTAAGAAAAAAAAAAGGAAAAGAAAGAGATATCAGAGGGTGGAGCAAGTAATAAAATGGTGGTTGCAATTACAAAGATGGGGCATTGATTATTTTGGACAAAAGGGCCAAGGTTCTATTTTAAGGTCACCAACATAGACAACCTTGGGATTACATTGTTGTGTTGGGATGCCTTCTCTCTACGTATTTGAAAATGTCATGCTAATATATCACGAAGTAGAGTATTGGCCTATGAAATAAAAAGTAGAGTATTGGCCTATGAAATAAAAAAGCATTTCTATGATGAGTTCAATAGGAGTTTAAAGTGATGAGTTCAGTTTACAGTGATGAGTTCGGTAGGACGACTATGTTGCCAAGGACAACTATGCTTGTTAATAACTACATTCTGGACCATATGTTCATTGTGGACTTTCCGTATGCAAGCATGTTTTGGTTATGCTCTGTGGCTAAATTGTATGACACAACGTTTGGTTCATTTGTGTCAAATCTTTATCGAGGTAAATAGGGATATAAAAAAGATACATCTATTTTAAGTGGGTTGCACTCACACTTTTTGTTTTACCTCTACGCCAATCATTGATGTGTTCATAGAGTCCCACCAACCATGCCTCAAAAAAAAAAAAAAAGTGTTCATAGCTGTCACGCTCTCCGGTAAGCCTCCACCTTAAAATGCAATTATAATTTACATAGGTCCTGAGTATCCACCCATTTGCTTTAATACAAAGGATTGACATTGAACACATAAACACATACCCTAGTAAATTTTCAACAACAATTCAGATGGAACTTTGAGCTTAATCAATTCAAATGACAAATGACAACTGATTTCACAAAAATTGCTATGCCATAAGTATGTGATAGGGTTTCGGTTTCCTTGAAATAAATTCCTTGTATCATATCTGTACACCCAAAACCTAGCAGCTAACTAGGTTTTCTCAACCACAAAATTGAGACCCAGCCTTTGGTTTTGCACTTTTCTTAGCAGGACATTGTTACATTTTTGGAGGCTTTTTAGTCTCTGTTCTAGACAACAGAAGCCCGAAGAAGTTGCTACATTTATCACATGCCCTATCCCGAAAAAGAAACCACGGTAAAACTTTGAATGCCCAAGCTTTTCGGGACCATCTTTTGAATAGATAGGACCATTTTCAAATGGACCATTTTGTAGCCGGAAGCATTGGATGCAACATGCTAGGTTTTGATATAGGCAATGTGCGAAGCGGGCAATTTCACACAGTAAAGGCTTGGTGAGCCCGGGGTCCCCTAAGAAACCAAAGCGAAATTGCACGCCCCTACCTAGCACATTCTCTAACATAATGCTTGGGGTAGAGGCTATTTAGTTTTACGGGCGGAATGGCTGCGATTTGAAGAAAATTATTGCAATTTTGTAAAGATCAAGAGAGGCCATTATCAGAGATAATCTGGGTCTGTAATTAGGCAAAATAGCCTCTGCCTGAACATTACGTCTTTTGTGAAAGCATTCATGACTTTGTTACATTTTACGTGTGGTTTGGACCATTTTGTAGCCGGAAGCATTGGATCTTACGACATGCTAGGTTTTGTCTTTTGTGAAGGCATTCATGCCTTTTCAGTATTAGGAGTTAATAAGTGGATTCTTTGCTGAGGTGAGCTCACCGAACAAAAGCTGGTCAAGAAGCATCTCACAAATGACAGATTAAAAGCAATGATGGAAGGAAGAAAGCAACAGACACTTTAATGTTCCAACAAGCTTTGAATCAGTAGTACACATCATTCTTATGGCAATTGTGCAAGTTAGTGAGTGGCTGTGACATCTTAGCAAAAATCATTTGAAAATTACCTGTTCTCGCCAATGTTTTGTGACCACAGTAAAATGTGCAAAGCTGCAACTCCATAAGATCTAGCTTATCATCCTCAAGTTGTAGCATCAGTGCAGTCTCAGTCAAACCAATCGTCTCCAAGAGAGTTTCTGATTCATCTGAAAATCATTGGTAAGACCTTATCATCCTTAAGTTGTAGCATCACTGCAGTCAAACCAATCGCTCCAAGAAAGTTTTCCATTTATCTGAAAATGATTGGTAAGATATGACTAGATGTCCATCCCTCTTGAGCACAAGGAGGGGAAGCACACAAGGAAGATGACTCTACTAAGGAACACAAAACAAAATCAGCTTACGCCTAGGAAGGTTATCTATAGGCCATGATGTCCATTTTCAGCATATCCCTCGTAATTAGAGCATTCTATGAGCTGCGGCCGCGGCTAACCGCGATTTCAACAATTTACTGTCGGGATAAACATCCGAGGTGGCATATTATCAAACATTGATTAGATGGCCTGCCTGCGTGGTCACATGCTATTTCATTTAGGCTGTCGATTACAACAACATGAATGTAAAGTTTGTCTTATATACGCTTCTTGCCTCTTTAAAAATAATTGCCTCTTTAAGAATAATTAAAAACTAAAACAACTTCACGCACATCCTTCAATAATTGCGGTCCGGAGAATCAAATTACTCTAATATCTCTTTATTTCATGCTCTATGGCCCACATGCAATTGAGATGCTCAGAAATGTGTCTTCTCTGGCAGCATGCCTTCAAAACCATTTCCCCAAAACAATCAAAAGCAAGGTCCGGTTTCATGACACTCGCATTATACTCCATGTTAGAACATTGTATGCTTCCTTCATGCTCTCACACTTAGCAGCATAACATTTTGCAATGCCATGTTAGTACATGATCCTCTGCTAATCAGCAGGTCATGAATAAGCTTCCACATACTTTCAGAATGCTTAAATTGTATCCGCTTTCAGACCCTCTTGCATCTCTTCAAAATTGTGAACAACAAGAAAGCCTTTACATCATATACATGCTGTGATCATTGTCTCCCATAGCATAACATTATATCGTTGTTGTTTGCGCTTTATAGCGAGCTCGCAAGACCTAAAGATTCTGATAAAGATTATTGATGGTTATTTACTAGTCATTGGGTGAAAATTTGCTTGATCTCGAAGAAAAATTGAGTAGAAATTTGTGTCATTGATAAATAATGTACAGTACCAGTGTTGGATGAAAGGGCTCCAAAGAATAGACCTTTACTTCCTTGTCTCATATGGCATGGATTTGAGAGGAAATTCTCTTTCTGGCCCTATCTAATTCTTTACTGTTCTACTCAGAAATGCTCCCCGCATACCCCTATAACAATGCTGTGAATATACAGATTCTCATCTCATGAAATCCTTCTACTACAAGTATGCTGCATGAAAGACCTTCTAATACAACTGTGCACAAAGTATGCTGGTTTATGCATGCTCGATAAAGACAGCACAAGGAAAAAATCCACCATGTTGAGGTACAGGAGCAACAGACAACAACACGGCCTTTCACTTCCTCACACGCAGATTATTGACTTAAATGGCTGTGTACCAAGGACAAATCCAAAAAGTAAGTGCAACAATATGTTTAGTTGACGTTTGTGATAGTGTGGACCTAGTACTTGGCCAAGATAATTTCTGAAATCAATCCACTTCATTATTGATGAAGAAAACACAAAGATGCAATCATCTCTAATCTGTAGCTTTATGTCTGAAGTTGTTCAAGCATTACTGCAGGCAAGGATTTCGTTTCTACTAAGCCAAAAACAATTACAATTCCCTGACTTGCTGTATTTTCTTTTCTTTTCGAACATGAGGTTGCATGGAGAAAAAATGACAGATTAGATGATCACCGAAAACAGAAATTGGATCAAGCTTATTTTGCAGATACTTGAGGCTATGCTCCGCACTATTGCTCGCATGTTTTGCCATCTTCCGTGTGTTTATACAAAGCTTCCCTGATGTTTCAGCAGATTGAGCAGAAAGAGAACAATAAACTAAACTAAGCTTGCATATAGACTGTAAAGGATACGATAACAATTAAATGAGGAAGTACCTCTGTCTAATGTCTTTAAAAAAAATGTGGTCCAGAGAGAAACGATCTCCACTTTTTTCTGGGCTTTGTCACGAACCTATGGTCGTCACAGGCTTTGATTTTTCTTCATATCACTCCATTGTAGGAAACCCGTGAGGTACCAGAGATTTATGCAGATGCGCAGACTTCAGTATCATCCTGCGCAAGCACGTTCCACCTATAACCAATGCAAACCCTATTTCTTGACCGAGATATTATGCTGAAGGTTGGCAAATTATCTCTCACTATGATTTTGTTAATGGTTTGGCGGAAAATAGGGGTTAGGGTTTTGGTAAAAAGATTTGGACCTTGGCTAATGTTGGCATTTGCAAACTCGTGGCGGCCACCTTCCATTGTTTGGGCAGACTAATTTTCAAAGATATTTAAGCTACAGAGATTAAAAATAGGCAGGAAGGCCTACATAATGGACTCACTCACATTTCGAAAAGCAAGTTGGAAAAAGTGAAGAAAAGATGAAGCGGCTAAACGTTTTAATGGTGTTCGTGTTTTTTGCTGTTGCTTGTGCTGCCCGAGATGTTGCAGACAAAGGCGTTGGACACTCCATTATAGAGGCTAGAAAGAAAAATTCGAAATTCTTTTTTCATCCTTTACCTTGGTTGCCTCCTTGGTTACGCCCCCCATGGTTACATCCTCAACAACCTACATATCCTCATCCTTTTGTCCCGGTCCCAACGTTGCAGTATTCCTCCCCTCCTCCACCCCTTGTGTACGCATCGCCTCCGCCTCCACCGTATGTTTATCAATCTCCGCCTCCACCGTATGTTTATCAATCTCCGCCTCCGCCACCTTTAGTGTACAAGTCTCCTCCTCCGCCTTATGTTTACCCTTCACCACCTCCCCCATCCCCCTCGCCTCCACCTCCTTATGTTTACTCTTCACCACCACCTCATTATGTCTACCCATCGCCGCCGCCTCCATCTCCATCACCACCTCCTCCTTATGTCTATAAATCTCCCCCTCCTCCATCACCTTCACCACCCCCTCCTTATGTCTATAAATCGCCCCCTCCTCCATCACCTTCACCACCACCACCTTATGCCTATAAAATCGCCCCTCCTCCATCACCTTCACCACCACCTCCTTATGCCTATAAATCGCCCCTCCTCCATCACCTTCACCACCACCCTCCTTATGTTTATAAATCTCCCCCTCCTCCAACACCCTTGCCTCCACCACCTTATATCTTCAAATCATCCCCTTCTCCTCCACCTCCATATGTTTACCTATCTCCACCTCCTCCATCACCCTCCCCACCGCCTCCTTATATCTACAAATCCCCCCTCCTCCTTCACCTCCACCTCCATATATTTACCCATCTCCACCTCCTCCATCACCCTCCCCACCACCACCTTTATGCCTACAAATCCCTCCTCTTGCATCACCTTCTCCACCACCTCCTTACATCTATAAATCACCCCCTCCATCACCCTCGCCACCACCCCCTTATATCTATAAATCCCCCCCCTCGCCATCACCATCACCTCCACCTCTATATATGTCTATCCATCTCCGCCACCTCTTTCAATCTCAATCACGCCTCCTTATACTTACAAATCACCCCCTCCTCCCTCGCCTCACCACCACCTCTGTATGTCTATAAATACCCCTCCTCCCTCACCCTTGCTGCCACCTCCATATATCTCTGATCCCCCCTCCTCCATCCCCACCTCCATATGTTTACTCATCTCCACCTCCTCCATCACCCTCCCCACCACCTCCTTATATCTACAAATCCCCTCCTCCTCCATTGCCTTAGCCCCCACCTCCTTACATCTATAAATCACCCCTCCTCCACCACCCTCGCCACCACCTCCTTATATCTACAAATCACCCCCCTTCTCCCTTACCATCGCCACCACCTCCATATGTCTACAAGTCCCCCCCCGCCTCCCTCACCCTTCCGCCACCTCCGGTATGTCTACAAATTCCCCCCCCCTCCTCATCACCCTTGCCGCCACCTCTGTATGTCTACAAATCGCCCCCTCCTCCATCGCCCTCACCACCACCATCATATGTCTACAAATCCCCCCCTTCTCCATCACCCTTGATGCCACCTCCATATGTCTACAAATCGCCACCTTTGTCATCACTCTCGCCACCACCTCCTTACATATATAAATCACCCCCTCCCCCATCACCTTCGCCACCACCTCCTTATATGTATGAGTCACCACCTTTTGAGTCCCCATATTACTATAATTCTTCAGCCCAACCGTTTACATGCCAATGCACGTGCTCCATTTGACATGCTCCATGCGGCATACCCAATGCACATGCTCCATATGACATTCTTCATGGGACATACTACATGTTACTTCATGTGAGTTGACATGAAATTATTTATTCTTTTTTCTCAAATTCAATAAACTAGAATTGTTTTTCCCTCTCTCTATTTGTTTTGTTGTACCTCCCCCTCCCTTTTTTTTACTTCCTTTTATTGTCTCTTTGTTTTAAATGTGGTTATCCTTTTCTAGTTTGTTTTAAATGTGACTACTTGTAGAAACATTGCAAAATCTTGTCTTGTCACATGAAATTGAGAAGAAATGTGAGATGGAGTCATTTGAAGATAAAATTAGAAAAGCTTTGCTATCATACCATATATAAAGCAGAATGTTTTCTGTTCTTAAAAAATAGGGAATTAATTTTTCTGGGCTGAGAGCAGCCCTGGACTTGACACGTATGCGCCCATTGCATTTCTAAATTCAAGAAAAGAGAAAAACTTGGGGATGCCACGTTTTTGTTCTTATCTGCTTTGAATGAATCTCCTCCGTCGAATGCTCTGCTCTCCACTTCCTCTGCCCATTCCGGCGAGATCAGCTCTCACACATCGCCGCCATAGCTCAGATAATAATGTAGGCGGTCGCCAATGATGAAGAAACATCATTCTGTCACTGTTTGAATTGGGTTTGCTTCAATCCCGAAGTGAAAAGGGAAGATAGATGCGGGTAAATTTTTGCTGGATCTGAAGATTCTTTTTGTGGGTTGCAGGAAGAACAGGATTTCGGTTCTCTCTTGCTTTGGAGGCCATCAAACCAACATTTTGCAGCATTTCCTTTGCATAATCCGATTGGTTTTTTTAGCTTGAATCAAATGATTCAGAAATGATCAAGATTCCAGAGTGATTCATCTGGTAAATGATGCAGTTGCAGCCCGAAATTGACAGTTATGGCTTCTCCAGCGGAACATTCTATCATCCAAGTTTGCAGATCGCTCAATTTGATATTCAGAGCATAATAGTACTGTACAGCAACACAGCCCACGGATTGGCCTAAGTTTTTAATTTATGCCCACGGCATAAAAATCCCCTGTTTTCTTATGATTTTTCGTTCAGTATCCGGATTTCTAGTGTACAGCAGGCTTTTCTTATGATTTTTCTTAAGTCCAATTCGTGACTGCCCTAGTTTGCATTGACATAAAATTTCTGCTGATTGTCCTACCCTTCAACACTGAAGTTACAGCCTTTCTATCATGGAACTGTAAGATATTAAAGCACAATGCAACAAAATTTCTTCAATATCACAGTGATATAGCTACAGCATCAATAGTTTATAGATTTCTCCAAATACTGCACTTAGATTCACAATGGAATAATATCCTTAATCATAAAGACCATACAAGATAAATATGATCACTTAGCTATCCAAAGGAGATTTTAAACATTTACCATTGAACCAATACTCAATTCATATGATATCAATATCCCATCATACAATATGTTACCTTAGACCTTAATGAGATATTCTCAAGGTGGATTCGAGCAGACTTCTTCACGACCCCTTCTGGTTTAGGTCACAACACCGAGCTACGGATCAACCGAACTGAGCACTATTAATCATTCAATTTCATTTATACTAGCAGTCCGGCGGTCATGCCAGACCGCTTCCATTGTTCTCGACCTCCTGTGCTTCATGTCATAACCAGATTGGACCGAGATATTTGAACCAGAATTGGCTCCAAGGATCTCGTCCAGCCCAACGAATATTCCCTGTTTATTTTCAATGGTTAACCTGTCAATTTCCTTCCTTCTTTATTTAACATGCTTCTTCATTTCTATTTGCTTAATGAATAAGTGAGCAACCTCAATGTCTATAGTGCTTCGAATATGTAGGCCACATATATTCTCACATCAAACTGTGTGCACTGCGTATTCCCCTAGATCTTCTTTTTCCCTGTATCTATAATTTTCAATAGTTCACATTCTAACAGTTTACAGGATCCCTGAGGTCTTTTAATCTTACTGCATGCTTAACCTGCATAACCTGTTCATGAACTCAATGTAGCATTCTTCAATATATTAAGGTATGAACCTCAATATGATCTCCATATAACTGAATGCATAAATTAAGATATGAACTCCAACATTCCCCTTTCATATCATAATTTATGAATTTAAAACTTTCTTTTCATCACAACCTGACATCTCTGCAGTTCAACTCATTTGACAATTTCTGAAACCTGTTAGACCCTAAACCTTTTGTCATGATATCTGCAAGTTGATCCTCTGATTTGATGTACTTCAACTGAATAAACCCTTTGTTCACCATGTCTCTAATATAATGCATCTCCATCTCTATGTGTTTAGTTCGTTCATGCAGCACTGGATTCTTGGTCATGGCTATACAACTTTGATTATCACAATATAATTCTGTACTCTCTCCCTGTTTTATGTCCAGCTCATCTAAAAACCTTCTGGTCCATATGATTTCTTTGGCTGCCAAAGTTGTTGAAGCATATTCAGATTCTGCTGTGGAGAGAGCTATGGACGACTGTTTCTTGCTTCTCCAACTTATAGGAGCTCCTCCTAACATTAAGATATACCCTGATGTGGACTTTCTTTCATCTGGGTCCCCACACCAATCTGCATCACTGTAGCACTTTAGCATTAAGTCTTTTGAGCAATAAACAATGCCTGTGCTCTTTGTTCCCTTCAAGAACCTCAGAACCTTTTTGGCTGCTAACCAATGTTCATAACCTGGGTCATTGTTGTACCTGCTTAGTACATTAACTATAAATGCTATGTCAGGCCTCGTGTTGTTGGCAATGAACAACAAGCTTCCCACCAACTGTCTATATGGTACCTTGTTCATCTTCTCTCTTTCCTTTTCATTCTTAGGACATAAGTCCTTTGACAGTTTGGTTCCAGCTACAACTGGAGTTTTTATTGCATTGCACTCTTCCATTTTAAATTTCTCTAAAACAGAATCAATATACTTACTTTGATTCAACGAGATTTGCATCTTTGTTCTGTCTCTCTTAACTTCTACCCCAAGGAACTTCGACAATTCTCCCAAATCTGTCATCTTGTACCTGCTCTTGAGTTTTTCTTTGCATTCATTCATAAAAGTCAGATTGTTTGCTGCTAAGATACAATCATCCACATATATTGCAAGTATACAAAAAAATTCCCCTTTTCTCAGCAAGTACACATTCCCATCATTTGCAAGCTTTGAGAAATTCTGTTCCTTTAGGAAACCATCAATGCAAAAATACCACTGCCTTGGGGATTGTTTTAATCCATACACTGCCTTTTTTAATCTCCATACCTTTTCTTCTCCAATTTCAAAGCCTATAGCTTGTTTCATATATACTTCTTCCTCTAAATCTGCATTGAGAAAGGCAGTACATACATCCATATGATGTAACTCCAAATTCAAAGCATTAGAGATAGCTATTATCATTCTTATACTTGTTAGTTTAACCACAGGGGAATATGTTTCTTCAAAATCAACCCCCCTTTTTTGAGAATACCCTTGAGCTACTAACCTTGCTTTATATTTTGGGCTTCCATCTGCATTCACCTTCAGTTTGAACACCCATTTATTCCCTATGGCTGTTTTTCCCTTTGGCAAATTTACTAGTTCATATGTAGATGTTCTTTCAAAGGATTGCATCTCTTCTGCCATTGCATTTTTCCAGTTTTGACTGTCAAATGAATTTATGGCCTGTTCAAAGTTCTCTGGTACACCTGATTCTAGTACCATATTGGCTTCATTTATGTTGTCTTCTGCTGCCTTAAGGCTTTGTAACCTATTACTCCTTCCATCATTCCTCCTTCCATACTTTTGTACATCTATATTTGCTTCTTGTTGTAACCTTTCCCCTTCACATTTCCTTTTTCTAATTTGATCATTTGTTTCAATATGTTCTTCAAACTCAAATTCATGTCTTTCCTCTGTTTCAGGATTCTCCCTCTTTTCACTATTGTCATCACTGTCATTATCTGAGTCAGACACTTCTTCATAATATTGAGATTTGTTTCCCTCCATATCAGCTTTCTCATTTGCTGGTTTTTCACTGTAAGCAGGTTTTTCCTTTTCTTCCATTGATGGCTTGTACAGTACCTTTTCTTCAAAAATTATATCCCTGCTCACAAGTATCCTCCTTTTTAGTGGATCATACATCCTATAACCTTTCGAGTGAGCATCATAGCCAACCAAGAAGGTTACAACTGACCTGTCATCAAGTTTTTGTCTCAATTGTTGAGGTATATGTGTGTATCCGAGACAACCATAAACCTTGAACATCTCATAACTTGGGATTTTTCCTGACCATATCTGTTCTGGACTTTTTCCCTCAAGACTTTTTGAAGGTAATACATTTTGTATGAGTATTGCAGCCTTGACAGTTTCTTCCCAAAGGAAATTAGGCAGCCCTGCATGCTTTAACATTGATCTTGTTGCATTCAATATAGTCTTGTTTTTCCTTTCTGCTACCCCATTCTGTTGGGGAGTATGGCTACAAGTGTATTGCCTTTTGATACCTTTGTCAATGCAATACCTAACAAATCTCCCAGACATGTATTCCCCTCCTCGATCAGACCTAACACATTTGATTTTTCTTCCAGTCTCACATTCTACTTCTGCTGCAAAAATCTTAAATGCTTCAAATGCCTGGTCCTTTGTTCTCAAGAAAAATAACTTTGTTCTTCTGCTATAGTCATCTACAAAGGTTATAAAGTACCTCTTTCCAGTGATACCTCTAATGTTCAGTGGACCACAAAGGTCTGTGTGAATTAATCCCAGAATTTCATTTGCTTTGCCTTTAGCTTTTGAGAAAGGTAATCTTTCATGTTTGCCAAGCATACATCCTCTACATAAGTGGTTTTCTGTAATGTTATCACCTGCTTCAATTAAACCCTGTTTTATCATGGATTCCAGATTTTTCATGTTTGTATGCCCGAGCCTTTCATGCCATGTTGCTATGCTTGGTGTTAATGCCAAATTAATGCTTTCAATAGAACGAGAGCTTATTCCAAACAAATTTCCAACTCTTCTTCCAAGAAACTTCAATTCATTTCCATCAAAAATCTTACAATAAGTTCTTTCAAAAACAACTTTCAGCCCCATGTCAACTAGCTGAGAAATTGAAATTAAATTCCTAACCAAACTAGGAACACATAAAACATTCTGCAAGTTCACTATTCTTCCATTCAAATCAAAAAGCTCCAATATGCCAATGTCTTCAATTCTTTGTAGATCCCCATTTCCAACTTGTATGTGACCTCCTTGACTTCCCCTTTTTTCCTTTAGGATTTTCGAGTTGCAGGCAATGGATCTTTCTGCTCCACTATCTAAAATCAGGAAATCATTGTCAATAATTTTATTATGAGTAGCAACCAAGGTTTTATGCTCTCTTACCTCATCATCCTCACATTCACGGTCTTCTTCCAATGTCACCTCTTCTGCTACATTTGCTTCAGAAACATTTCTCCTGAACCTTCCTCTTCCTCTTCCCCTTGCAGCTGCATTTCCTCTACCCCCTTTATCCTTACTTCTGGAATATGTTTTTGGAGAAGAACAATTTGATGCAAAGTGTCCTCTTCCACCACAATTGTAGCAGTTTATCTCTTTTGTTATCATGGGGCAATCAAATTTCAGATGTCCATATTGATTGCAATTATAGCAGGGGCCAAGTTTTCCTTTTTTCTTTTCTTCCTTGCCTTTTCCTTTTGCAAACAACACCTGAGTAGCATCTTCATCTTCCATGACTCTGCTCTGCTCAATCTCAGTCTTTAACATTCTTTCAGCCTCCATTCTAGTCTTAGCTAGAGTCCTAATAAAAACAGAAATATTTCCGATGCTAGTAACTGCTCTTGAGATGGCTAAAACCTGTTGTTGTTGTGTGTAAATTACTCCTGCTCCCTCAAGATCAGCAATGATATTGTCAAAAGTCTGGAAGAAATCATTAAGGTTATCTTGATCACGAAATTTCAACCTCCTCAATTCATTTTCTAATACATCTATTTGTGAGGATGTCTTTTCCTCAAAATTCAGGAGCATGTAGCTCCACATCTCACTAGGATGCATGCCTCTTATTTTCAAGACAATGCTTGAGTTTACTTTGCTCATAATTATTCCTTGAGCTTCCCTTACCTTTGCAATTTCTCCAGTTTCTTCTTTTCTAATAGAAATTGTTTCTCTTTCTTCAGTTGCATCAGCACCATTTACTGAACTAGAACTTCCCTCAGCAGCTGCTCCTACAGTCCTGCTTGTTCTAACTCCCTTTTCACCTGGTTCCACAATTTCCCACAAGCCCTCAACTTGCAACACATGCTTGATCTTCTCCTTCCAAACTTGGAAGCCAGACTCTCCCTTAAACACATCAATTGCATTTAAGAGTCCTGCACCAAATCTGCTTGCCATCTATGTCTCAACCTGGCTCTGATACCAATGTAAGATATTAAAGCACAATGCAACAAAATTTCTTCAATATCACAGTGATATAGCTACAGCATCAATAGTTTATAGATTTCTCCAAATACTGCACTTAGATTCACAATGGAATAATATCCTTAATCATAAAGACCATACAAGATAAATATGATCACTTAGCTATCCAAAGGAGATTTTAAACATTTACCATTGAACCAATACTCAATTCATATGATATCAATATCCCATCATACAATATGTTACCTTAGACCTTAATGAGATATTCTCAAGGTGGATTCGAGCAGACTTCTTCACGACCCCTTCTGTTTTAGGTCACAACACCGAGCACGGGATCAACCGAACTGAGCACTATTAATCATTCAATTTCATTTATACTAGCAGTCCGGCGGTCATGCGAGACCGCTTCCATTGTTCTCGACCTCCTGTGCTTCATGTCATAACCTGATTGGACCGAGATATTTGAACCAGAATTGGCTCCAAGGATCTCGTCCAGCCCAACGAATATTCCCTGTTTATTTTCAATGGTTAACCTGTCAATTTCCTTCCTTCTTTATTTAACATGCTTCTTCATTTCTATTTGCTTAATGAATAAGTGAGCAACCTCAATGTCTATAGTGCTTCGAATATGTAGGCCACATATATTCTCACATCAAACTGTGTGCACTGCGTATTCCCCTAGATCTTCTTTTTCCCTGTATCTATAATTTTCAATAGTTCACATTCTAACAGTTTACAGGATCCCTGAGGTCTTTTAATCTTACTGCATGCTTAACCTGCATAACCTGTTCATGAACTCAATGTAGCATTCTTCAATATATTAAGGTATGAACCTCAATATGATCTCCATATAACTGAATGCATAAATTAAGATATGAACTCCAACAGGAACACACAGATTCACAAACAGATCTGTCATGAAGCTTGCTTAAGAGCTTTCCAAAGTGTATGCATGCAGGGGACCCAAAGACCGTTTGGTCTGCACACCTGGTATGAGTTCTCGGAGGTATGTTGCATCCATACTGTATTTGGTTACTTTGCCAGTGTTGCTAATCATGTTTTAAATTATTAGGTATACTATATAATAGAAAACGAACTTGGAAGGAAGCCAAAAGAGATGTTCATTAAATTTGATGACATTTCTATTGCCACTGCCTCCGTAAGTAGAATTATGATAAAAGATGTATTATGTAAATTACTGTGACAGAGCAGAATTTTAAGGTCTTGGTATCTTCGTTAAGCATGTGAATACATAGGACGTGGGCATTCCCACAAAAAAGTCATGAACTTTAAGGTACCTTATGGGAATATGGTTGCCTATAGGCCTGATAACTGGTTATGCTTATATTGGATATATCAGCTTTTATCTTCTTTTCCTCCCAGGCTCTTGTGACAGATCTTGACTCCTGTTTGTGCTATACTTTTCCATTGTTCATCTAAGTTCCACTAATTTTCTTTTTAACTTTTATCCACATAAACATACATAGCTGCAGAATTTCACCTCTCAAAATTCTTCTTAATGCAGATTGCTCAAGTCCATCATGCCCGCACTAAGGATGGCATGGAAGTCGTGGTCAAGGTTCAGCATAAAGGCATAAAAGAGTGCATTCTTCAGGTTTGTTGATTGAATTTGCTCAATGGACATGAAACTCCAGGTTATTGCTTTATTGCTAATTGCAGGATTTACAAAATGCTCGTAAGATAGTTGAGTGGATTGCATGGGCAGAACCAGATTATGACTTCAGCCCTGTGGTGGATGCTTGGTGTACAGAAATTCCCAAGGAGTTGAATTTTAATATAGAGGCTGGTATGTACATAAGGATATTATGTCGGGATTTTTTGCACAATCCGCTATATAATTTATGTCTAAAACTTCTCCTCTAGTTTGATTAATTGATGTTTGTCACCGAGCTGGTTAGTTGGTTATAAATGCCATAATGGAGGTGTTTAATCTCAAAACAACGGAAGAGTTGACTTCACTTAGAGAGCCCGGGATTTTGAACGTTTGTGTTTGGTCTCTTTTTTAAGTCAAAGATGCGGATAAGGATCCTCATCGAAAAAACGGCTTTGTTTTGTTTGCCATGGCTTAATATAAATGGTGGATAGATATTTGCAATGTCTTGATGGGAATACCAATCCAAAGTTAGTAAGTTAGTTATACTCAAGGCCAACAAGTTTTTCTTACCGATGAAGACTCTCATGGCATTATTTTAAAAACCGTTGGTCGAGGTTCTCAATATGAATTCCACTTGTGAACTAGCTCACCGCACAACTAAAATTATTTTGACATTCGCGGGGCAAACTTTATTTAGGGGATGATCTATAAAGTTCGGGAACACGATTTTTAAAATCAATTTAAATCGACTTACCCCCAAAGGAGCGTTGATGGCCGTGAAAAGAGTCGCAGACGCCAAAAGATGGCCTTTCTCCACCGCCATCTCATGTAAGACTCCCCGTTCTTTGCTTCGCCTTTGGATTCTCTATCATGATGTTCCAAAGAAATATACTTAGGTATATTGAAACTGAGATGACTCTCCTAAAGGGGAATGATAAAACAAGCATTAGAGCAATGCCAAGGAAAAAGACGAAGCTTTTAACAAAAATTGAGCTAAAATTAGCTTAATTGATTCCGCTAACAGAGATTTGTGCATGCTGTCCAAGAGTATCCAGTGAGAATGCCGGCCTTTCAAAAAATGAATCGGTGGAAAACTAAACTGGATAGACTAATCACATTGTTGACTGAAGTAGAACGTTCTCACGCGCGAGAACCGTTTTCTTTGGATCATAATAGGGCCTTTTGTAACGCTTTATTAAGGATTTGGCTTGCATTTGTCGCTTGCACTCTATCAATATCAATATAAGGTAATAATTGAGGGTGAATTTAAAAAAGAGCGGAGTCAATTCTTCCGTGCTATTGCCTTCTTGTGTTTCATCTTGCCTGAGGTTATCTAGTCCCTTACCATTTCTATATTGAAGCCCCAGAACCTTGCAGCCAGCATTAAGGTTTGCAACTATTACTTTCTTTAACGAGATGACGTATGGATAGAAATTATTGTTATGGAAGTGCATGCATCTTCCAGGAAACATGCATTTTGCTAACTTTGGAATTTGCTTAATCATGGGATGTAGCGTACTACCAGAACTGGAGTCCGGCAGCAATTGCAGAAGATATAGACCATCTCATATTTAGCATTTCTCTTTTGTGCTAACCTTCAAATATTTGATCAATAATAATGGACAAAATTGCACCACAAGCAACAGAGCAGTGTAAAAATTTTTGCTCAAACTTGAGATCCTCTGTTCATATTTTAGGACCACACAGGTCGATTTCTTTTGTTATGTACCCACTGGGCATATTTAAGCGGATGCAACATTGAAGTCCATGCCATTATCAAAGACTTCTCTATTTGCAAACTTAGTATCAAACCTTTTTGGCTAAAGATGTGCAGACGAATCCCAAGGTTCAACTTCTGCATATTCTTGCCCCTCTCAAGGATGTCCAGAATTGAGATCTGTTCGACTTAGCACAAAACTTCTTTTGCAGCGGGTTGGAGAAGAGAAATGTTCGCGGCGGCCGTAAGGCCGCCGCGATAAATTTCTTGTATTTATAATGGATTTAGTACTTACAATTTTAAGGTTTGCAATTGTTATTAATTTCTAACATCAACGATTCTACATACTATCATTATACATAAGCTCAAAAGCTATTTCACATGGTCAAGCTGCCTTTATTATGTCTAAAGTTAATTGTTTTTAACTAGACGTGAACCATTGAGATATTTATGGAACCTTGAAAAAGGTTGAGACCCTAAAAAGGTCTATGTACCTTTACCTTTTTGGAAAAGGCTTCTTGATCCCTATATAAGGGGAAGAGGTGCGCTTCTTAGATGGAGATCCTCCTCCTTGTCCTGCTCCTTCATATCCTGCCTTCTCGCCAACCTCCTTATCAGTCTCTTGATCCATACAAGCCTTCTTCTAGTCTCCATGAATTTTGTGCTTGTTTCCTAGAGAGGATTCTCTAAGGGTTGATTATCCAAAATCCCTTCTTGTTCCTTAGCCTAAATGGTGCATATCTTGGTGATCCTTGCTTTTGCGACCCCGGTTGGGTGGTGAGCTTTGGGCTGAAGGCCTAGATTGAAATTCTTCTAAGTTTTGGTGTAGGATCCTTGCTTTTGCGAGCCCGGTTGGGTGGTGAGCTTTGGGCTGAAGGCCTAAATTGAAATTCTTCTAAGTTTTGGTTTAGTTTACTAAATGTTTGGTTTTTTGTTTGTTGGCTAACCTTTGGTTTGTAACAGGAACCCTATTTATGTTGCTTCTATTGTGTGAATCCTATGATTTAGTTGATAGTAACATAAATTGTGTATGAATATTGCATTACTTTTTTTGCATTCGATATTTTGCATAATACAAATACTTTATGAATTATGGATTTGTGATTCCCCCTAGGATATCTGAAATATAAATACATATATCCTTGGCCATGTCACCCATACAATTCTACATTAGTAGACTTGTATGCACCATGTGGGGGGCATGGCTAAGTTATTTATATAACGTAGCCAACCTTACGAGGGAACCCATTTCCACATGCCTTCACCTTATAGGTCACCCGCCACATGGACGCACCCTATTGGAGTCAAGTGACCTTTCATGTGAACCTTAATACATAAAAGGCCAAACTCCAAACGTAGGCCACTTTTGGCACCAAACTTCGATCCATTAGCTCACAACTCCGATTCAAGGATCGTCTTCGACATATAGCTTGTTGCGGGAGTTTACGTGCATCGAGAGAGACACATCTATTCCAAACCGCTTGCAAGTGATAGAGACCTCGAGCAACAGGGGACGGAGAGTTCTTCGAGGCGAGGTTTTTGGAGTAGATTCTTAGCTAGTTCATCGGGGAGTTATCATTCTAGATGAGTTAGTATGTCATACTTCTAATAGAGTCATTCTAGAGCATGCAATTCTGATTATAAACCCTAGACTTAAGTTAGTTGCATGTGATTAGGAATTAGGCTTAGTTATTCTTGTTATTTATCAGGTTATGATGATGTACAATATTGGTTGACCTCATGTTTGCAATCAGCTTGTGTATTGGGACGGAAGGTAGAGACCTAGTAGCCATTATTTAGATGATGGTCCTAGTTTAGACCCTTTCATTCATGGAACATATACAACCTTGTGCATAGAGCCCACCCAGGGCTATGGAGGCTATAGAGTGGTGAGCACCACACAATGGGGTCAATGGCAAAAGTGAAGGAGGACCACATTGGCCGGGCGGCTCTTTGGGATCCTATAGCCGGGCTAGATTTATAATCGGTCACTTCATGTGGGTCGAGTATGGATCTGACACTGGGATCCTATAGCGGGCTAGATTTATAATCGGTCACTTCGTGTGGGTCGAGTATGGATCTGACACTCCCTGGGTCAATGGTGTTGCCATGTTTCTTAAGAGTTATAGATGTCAGCCTGGCTCTTGTTTTGGAAAGTTCAGTAGGGGAAGGACATGTGTTCCCACGATCGTCTAGCTGCCTGTGGAGCCACTACACTTCAGGACGGGAAATGCGACCGCCTCATTGGACCATGGAGATGCAACCTGGAGTAGTCTCAATAGGTGATAACATGGGATTGCATCTACGGCAAATTCTGATCATGTGAGCCTGATTTAGCTTATCTACAAAGTATGCACGGGAGGGGTGGATGGAGTAATCAATCCTAGCCATTGTCTATTGCCAACCCAAGTCATTGCCATAGCTCATCTATTCTATCTGGAGGCCCCCAGCCGTTAGTTGACTTTCTCTCGAGTATGAGCCTAGGTAGGAGCCTCTATGATCTATCTGATATATTGATGTATTTTTGTATTCGATGTGTTCGAAGGATGGATTATCGCTACCCTTAAGGTAGTTTCTTGTTATTATTGCTGGTGCTTATATATTTGTATTGTTTCGGTTGATGTGGAGCCTAAGAGGACATGTCAAAATGATACCACCTTGTCCTCTACTCGTCTGACCATACCTAATGTGATCTAAATGGATCCTTCGATATGTACGATGGGTTGTCATATATAACACAAGGAGCACTACAATAGCATCAGAGCAATGATCTTTGTTGACCAAGATCAAGCATTATCCATTACCCTAAGTAGCTAACTAGCCTCGTACGAAATTTTGGAGTAAATCCCAAATATGAACCTCAAAAAGGAAGAAATTTTGTTCCACCCTTAGAATGTAGTTAGCAAGTTAGATCTAGTTGCTAGAACAAGCTAATTTTCAAATCAAAAGAAACCTTCCAGTAACTTTGAGCTCAAGTTGTTCATGAGCCCCATTTTACAAATTGAACAAGAAATTTCTCAATAGGAAGCAAGAAAAGAAAATGACACGAAATGACCAACAATTAGCCCAAAAGAAAGAGCAAAATTTTGAGAGATAGTTACGTGATTAGAGAAAGTACTTTAATTAGTAACTGACAGTTATAATACATTCACACTTAAGAAAAGTGGTTGCTAAAAAGATTTTTAAAAGTACTATCTATTCTTTAGAACTTCTCAGATTGTATCCTCGAGCTTCCATGTTATAAGGCAAATTCTATAAAATACTCTGCATGTCATAGAGCGCACAAAACAACGCATTTCATCTAAAAAGTCACCTAAAAAGCAACCCAAGTAGGACAGAGATTCTTATAGCTCGGATTCGGACCCAATAAATTCCTTCATGCCATGGTGGACCAAGCCCTCAATACTCGGGAAGTTCCTCTGGGAAACAGGTGTCAGCATCCGTAAAAATCCTTGGATTGGCATCTTCATAAGACGAAGAAGTGGCCCAAGAGGAGCCCAGAAGTAGGAGCAAATCGCGGAGCTATAGGAGCAAGCATTCCAGAGGAAAAGGAAGGAGAGATAATTGATAACTTATAATTCATGTTATTGCAAACAAACTGCCCCAAGTATATCAAGGATAGCAGACTTTGATTGAACTTGAAGCCTTCACCTTCTCGACTCGAATCATTGAAGAGGGTTCGCCATGACCCTAACTCCAAGCACAGTCAGGCTTTCCAGGAGATCTAGCACTTCTAAATAGTGCACCAACCATCTAATTCGAAGGGCACTGTTCAAAAGGCTACTTCAGGAGGCCATGCAGGACTTCAAGACTGATGATAAGGTCACGCCAATGATGATAAGGTGTTGCAAAGAAGCAGCCAAAGCGGAACTCGTCCAGTTATTCGTGGAGGCTATGTGCCATTCACGCGAAAAGGCTGAGGGTGATGCCCAAGGATATGAACCTAGTCAGAAGGATCAGGAAAGACAAAACTCTGAGAAATTATTAGTTTTGTTTTAAAAATATGCGATGTATGTAGTTGCTTTATCAGTATAAAAACAATTTGGACTTACTAGTAAAATCAAGTTTGAAGAAAGCAACCACTTGGGTCACTCCACGCAAATCGATTGTTTGACTGTCAAAATGGCCTTTTACACTAAGTAATTCGAGTCGGCCAAAAAGTAGCAAAAATTGACATAAAAACCAAAAGATAAAATGTTAGGTTAAGTTTTAACATGCTAAATATACAAGTCGCATTTAATTAAGGTGGGTCACATGCGATTCCCACTCTTTTTTGGAACCCTATTATTTCAATCCAGAAGGAGGTGTGAATTGATTGATCCCCCATTATTGGCTGAAAAAAACATTTATTTCTTGTGCGAATAAAAAACTTAAGGAATATAAATGGCCTCCATTTCTAGAATGACAAGTCGAGAAACTAAAAAACACATCTAAAACCAATGAAATAGTTTACTTTCTTCATATAAAGTGTTAGTATTCATTGAATTTTTATTCATAAATATTATCATTACAATTTATTTTATAGTAGAGGAAGAGACCATGGTGGTCATACTGTCACAACGATTACATCCATTTCATACACATGCTTCATGGACTGTCCAACTAATGTCACCACCCTCTTCGTGCCTACTTTCTTCAATGAAAGGGTCTTTCCATGACTCTCGAATATGTAATATCTGGTTGGAATAAGAACTGCAAAAGACAGAATCAAGTTAGTCAAGTGATGCCATAGATAGGACAATTAAGATAATAACCAGTTCTGAAGGCCATGTTTAAGAAATGTAGAGAGCCTTTCTCAATTCCAAGTCGAGGAGTGAAAAAGGCTGGTTTGAGGGCCTTTCTCGACTTGCGAGTCGAGAAAGACAGCGCAAGTGCAGGTTTAAGGGCTTTTCTCTACTCAAGAGTCGAGAAAGAGAGTCCAGAAAGACAGTTCAGAGTGAGAAATGCAGGTCTAAGAGCCTAGGAGAAAAAAGAGCGAACCCTATGTAAGAATATTCCACATTATAGCCCGCAACTAATTCAGCTTCTGCTTTTGGTAAATCAGATAGAGCTCAAATAGTTTCCGCTAGACAGGAAATAAAGAACATAATTAATACAGGAAACAAGGGAATGCCAAACAGATTCATGAGTCGAGAAAGGCAACTCAGAGTGAGAAAAATAGTTATGGAGTGGACAAAGATAACTCAGAGTGAAAAATGCGGTTTTGAGGGCCAGAGTGTATCTTTCTAAAATGATGCATAGAACCTACTAAACCTATGTAAACCTATGCATTAAACCCATGGAAGCTATGCATTAAACCTATGAAAGCCCATTGAAATGCATTAAATCTATGTAAACTTATGCATTAAACCTATTAAACCTATGCGGGGTACATTACTGTATTAAGAGAATTATGTTCAAAAAAGATTGAGGTTTCAATAATAAGATAAGATAGACAATATAATATGATCTAAAATAATATAGACAATATAATATGAGCTAGAATTATCTAGACAATGCAAATATGAGCTAGAATCTACATATAATATCCCATTGGCCTTAGATAAATATCCCATTGACCACTCTTCAAAGGAGGGAATTGAAAGTATACTGTCTCTTGTCCTTCAAGCTATCTGGATTATGTTGTTGCCCGACGCCATCTTTTTCTTCTAAAGTGGTATTCGGCACAAGGCAAGCTTAATGAGCCCCTTGGCAGTACGGATCTTCTCCAGATCTGGCCTGACCTTTCCATTGAAGACAAAGGCCTACTCTGTGCTCGGTTAGTCTATGGTCTTCTCCATTGTGCGGATCCAGATTTTATCATCTTCCGTGTTGTCCAGCCTATGGCTTATGTTCTTCATGATTTTTATCTGGCTGATACACAGGACAGATTCTTAGATGGGCCCAATCGAATTTTTCAAAGAAACCCTGACGCCCACTGGTTGTTATTACAAACCAATCAGTATTTACAGGATCCTGCTCAAGCAAACACTTTCAGCGCTGAGTACATGCCTGAGCTTGCTCATCACCCCCCTCTTTGGCAAGCAGAGACGCTCCAACAGGTGCGAAAAAATTTATCTGACGCTGAGGATCTCCCGTGTGCCCAAATTTACTTACAACACCTGGGACGCTTCGTGCCTTTCTGGACAGTCAGACTATACCCACGGGTTGGGTTTCTCCTCCAGTGTACACTATGCTATCTGGCTCTGATTGGGACCAGTGGTGCAGTGCTCTTGATGCAGATCTTGTTCGAGAATTGAGGGCGGGCCCGAAGCCCACGCAAAAGCGAGCCTTGCTCATTCTCGTGATGCTTCCTTGGGTGCACCCCCATGCCCCAGATATCTCACCTCATTTGGCGTCTTCCCTTTTGGACTAAGGTCACGGAAGGTCCGCCCGGCGGACTCCCTGCTCATATCTCCACAGATCTTCGATGGGATCCACATTTTGTTCGCCGCTCTAATTGGGAGGACGGTGCTCGCTTGGAAAATACCAGAAATTGGATCTTCATTCCTAATGAACGAGGTTGGCAGACGGGTCTCGATCAATTTTTAGAGCGTGCTGCCATCTCCCCGGGTCCTTCTGTTCACAGACAAGCAGGTTTTCGTGCTGCTTTAAGGTGCCTACTCTTGAGCTCTATTGCCAGAAAGCGTCCTATTTATTATTGCAACCCCAAATGCCAGCGTCAGTGCCTTTGGCCTTCAGACCTGCCTTCTCATGGAATGCCAGTTTGTCCTTGCTGAGGCACACCGTGCCCTTGAAGATATGGTGCACTCCAGGTTGCTTATTGACGCCAATCCAGCCATTGGTCTCAACACTCCTGAAGCTCTCACGGCACGCCATGACCTCATTGCCAACTACCACTCTGGCCAACGCCCTCATACATGCCAAGATGAATTTGAAACTGCTGGGTTTCCACCACCAGAGACTGTTCCCCCTTTTCTCATCCCTGAGTGTCGTTTGGTGGGGGGGAGTGTTAGTCCTGTACGTCCTGGTACAGGACTATTCATGCACACCTCGGAACAGACCAAGAACAAGGCGCCAAATCCAGGTCAAGGTCAGTCATCAAGACCCCCGCCAAAGACCACGCCGAAGACCACGCCCAAGAGTCAGCCAAAGAAGAAGCAGAGAACAGACAAATGACGGCCCGTCAGCGTCAGCGTGATTCCCGACATTTCAAGAGGCACCGCCAGCATTCCTGCAAATCAGACCTCCTTCAAGAGTCGACACCGAGATCTGTCAGAATATCTATATTGGGCCAGAGGCCTTGTACTATATATATGAGTAGAGCTAGCATTCGAAGGCTAGATGAGTTTTTGTTCTTGTCTCTAGTCATTTTCTCTCTCGATTGTGAGAGCTCATGTATTCTGATTGATATCAAAGAAGTTTTCTTCACGTCATTGTGTTTTTCTTGTTTTCTCTTTCTTTCTCTTGTTCTTTTGCAAATCCCGCGTGACACAGCTCCCAGATTCTCCTGTTTGATCCAAGGGTCCTCATAGAGGGCTGTCTTGCAGGAGTTCCCGAACCCAGACCATAAACAGTTCGTGGCCGTGGCCTTGTACACCCGGCATGCGGTTCCAACATTCACTCCGGCATGCGACTAGCATCCTCGATTTCTTACTCGTCTTTGGAAGAAGATGAGCTTCCCTTCCGGCCATGGAAACAGTTGAATCATGTTCTGTGTTGTATGCCATATTTTTGTGATTCAAGTGACTCTTTAGATTTTCTATTTCTTGGTGAAGATTAGCCTCTAAATTATGTTGAAACAGAGGACCTTTACTTGGCTGCAAAAATGGAGACATATCATGGCTTAAGGCAATCTCTGTTTTAAGATGAGAGTATGTCAAAGGAAGCTTTTCTTTTGTTTTAGGTAGCTTCTCATGACCTATGCCTGGTGATTTCGGAACTATGTCCTCATTTATTCATTGTTCTCAATTCCTTTAGCCCAAGTTCTTCACATCTGTGATTTAAACTATCGTTTCCCAATTTTGGTGCTGCATAAGAGAAAACTGTAATAGATAGTTATCATCATCCTATGTTTCTGTTAAAACTGGCTCAAATATGTTGTTCAATCTGTCAGATTTTCCAACTTTTTCCTCTCTATATGCAGAAGAAAGAAACATTTTGCATTTTTTGTTAAGTCCAGACTCTGCGGCTCTAGCTAGATATTAGTTAGTTGCAAGTAGAACACGCATCCACAGCTTACTAGATTTTCCAGTTAGTAAAATTGCCGTATCCTAATTGTTTAAGAGTCAGGTTTATATATGGCCCACTCTTAGGGGCTTTTCACACGACTAGTGTGTCTTATATTTTAAGGCATACTATTGGTCCATGTCAACATTTAAGAAGAATTGGTTCACACGGAGCCATATAAGACATGTCTTATTTAGGTTCGGGTAGGTTCAAATAGGTTCGGTAAAGGCAATGGAGTCTTATTTTATACCGGGGGACTCCCCCGCCATAAAATAAGACACCACTTATTGTGTTATATTTTATTCTATTGACCAGTCATATTCAAAATAATAGGTGGCCTTATTTTGTGATAGTTTTCACACTAGTATTTGTTAGCGTCTCATTTATATAAGACACCCTGTAGTGTGTTAGCGTCTCATTTATATAAGACACCCTGTAGTGTGAAAACAGCTTATATTTGTGTGTCTTATTTTTTGCTTTGGAGTCACAAATGATGTCTTATATGAAATGGGACAGCTATATTATAAGACATCGTGTGAAAAGGCCCTTAGTCTCTATTTTGCAGATGTGCAGTAGCAAATCCACCAAGAGAAGTCATAGGAAGTGCGTATACATTTCATGATACGTCTCTTCTTACATGTGGAGGCAGAGCATTAGTAGTGACTTTGTATTTATGTTTTATTACTTACCTTTGCAAGGGCTGCAGGTCTAATGGAGTTAGAATCTGCTTAAAGCAACATTAGACATTATCTGTTTTATGTCAGACTTGTCCCCGTAAGATAACAACATTGATGGAAAGGTTCTATAGTGCTATAAAGTTAATTGTTTCTCTAAAAAAAATGTTGAGCATGTACTTGACTCACACCATCTCTAGGAGCTAATGGGTGGAAAGAAGTAAATCATATCTACTCTACTCCGACTAATGCTATTTAGAGAGTCCGATAAGGAGCGGGGTTTAATTTCCAAGCCAAATACTTCCATATGGCATTCGCCGAATGACATATTTTTAAAACCTCACTCACATAATTTCCATCAACGTTCTTATGTACTTCTCATTACCCTGAAGTAAGAAAATTCGTACCCATCAAAATTGCTATAAATACCATCAGATCATCGGGTCTCAAGACGCAAGGTGACAGCACGCTTATGTGCATCAAGCCCTTCAATTTCTGCCATCTTTGTTACCGAAGGAGCTAAGGCTCGAAGCCCCTCCTCTGTAAGCGATTGAACAGTCATATATTTGACAAAAGAATCAAGAGAAACACCACCATACATTCTTGCATAGCCATATGTTGGAAGGACGTGATTTGTTCCACTGGCATAGTCCCCAACACTTTCAGGTGTCCATCTACCTAAGAAAACAGACCCTGCAGGTATATCTAGCATGATATATTTCCTCTTGGAACCAACATAAAAGAGGAACAAGAGAAGAGTACCTGCATTGTAGAGATGTTGCAACAAATCCTCTGAGTTGTCAACATTCACAATGAGATGCTCTGGAGCATAAAGATTAGAGAACATGCATGCCTACACAGCAATATAAGAAATTAAGACTGCATTATTCAATTAGGCAATGGGTTAGACCTAGCAGTTAGATGCAGCTACAAAACCTCATTCATGTCTGCCACAGTAACAGCATAGCTGTGATCTAAGGCCTTTGTAGCAATGTCTCGTCGAGGAAGTTCATTTAGTTGTCTCTCCAATTCATCCTCTATTGCTTCCACGCTAGTCTCATTTCCAACAGCCACAAGAACCACCTGACTATCTGGTCCATGTTCTGCCTGCACAAACAACATTTTAGATATTAGGTGTCCAAAGACAGAAGAGAGTTACCCTTTATTTCAAAAAGAAATCATTATTTTACCTGAGACAATAGATCAGCAGCAACATGAACAGGGTTGGCATGTTTATCAGCAATTACCAGCACCTCTGAAGGACCAGCTGGCATGTCTATTGAGATCATGGCTTCACTGTTCTGATAACACAATCCAAGAGAAAAAACAAATTAAATAGTCTTAACTTGGAGACCTCGCAAGGTTTAAGTATCTCCTTGGCCTGCATCAAATGCCAATGCAATCTGAATATGTTCCTGAATACAGTGACATTGCATTGAGACAGCCATAATTAACAAGATCAAGATATGTGCATTCCCTCAGTAAATTATATAAAGGCAGTTCCACACAAGCTGCATGTACAAAAACCAACAAATGAAGGGAAACAATAACAGGCAATAGCGTGAATATACACACAGGAAAGATCTCTAAACTGATGGCAAAAGATATGATATGGGGACACATGCTAAGGTAGACACGTAGACAACGTGGAAACAAAAAGTGCTGAATAGTAACAGCTAGTTCAGTTTATAGGCAACAAGCATTTACTCGGGAGTACCTCTTCTAAAAGTAGAGGAGGAATACCGAAGCTACATTTGTACAAGAATAACATTATTTCATAAAACCATACCTGTAATAACATTTTTGCAGCTGTCACATATTGGTTTCCAGGTCCTAAAATTTTATCAACCTGTATCAACATTTTCCAAAATTGGCATGTATGAATTCCATCATTATGCAAAAGCAAGCAATACTTTAAGTTGGATTGCATTGACCTAGTTAAATGCCTTCCCCTAGGAAGGTATATAATGATGGGATATAAAAAATGTGGATCACCCAACATTTCTCTAAGAATCTGTGTCAGAGTCTTCAGCTGGGGAAGCACATTATGCCTAAAGCCATATGGTTTATCTATTTTCCATGCAAAGCACATTATTCTTGCGCTTTGGAATCTAGATTGGCCTAATAATTTACTTGAAAATCAGCTTTTGTATATATGAATATCGGATCTTTATAATGGGCGTAAGAAATTCAAAAATAGATCCGCGGCATTTGTGGACTGGAGTCCCCATAGTAACATTATTGACAGCGCAACAGTAAATAAGCCAAGTGGGACCAAACCAGGATGTATTGAACCAGATGACGAAGATACTAAATTAAAACAAACATAAAGACACATGAAATGCTGTGCATGGAAATCCATACCTTTGGGCATGATTCCGTCCCCCATGCCATTGCTGATATTGCCTACAAGGGAAGCACATCTCAAAATCAGAAAGTGCTAGCTTTTTCTTTAAACCTGGAAGTGAATTACCTGTGCGCCCCCAGCCTTCAATATATGTGTGACACCTGATTTCTTAGCGCAATATACCACTTCCTAAATAGTAGATAATCAAAGCATCAGTCAGCTCAGACCTTTTGAAATTCAGTTTAGCATGTTTATGGCTATTAAACAAAAAACATTATATTCCCATCTGACAACACATACTCACAGGACATATCGAGCCATCAGCCCGAGGAGGCGTAGCCATAACAACAACTTCACACCCAGCAATCTGAGCAGGCTGTTAGTTCATCCAAAGTTAGCATGGAATGAGTGTTCTGCACAACAACAATGCAGAGCATACAAAGTACAGAATTATACCACCGCAAGCATAAGTGCTGTTGAGGGAAGAATTGCTGTTCCCCCAGGAACATAAAGACCAACAGATTTAATGCTTCTAGGCATTCTTCTGCAATTCACACCCTATTACACCAGCATGGTAAGAAACAGTACAGCTTTCTTAGGCCAGGCTTCAAGCAAAAGAACAAGAGAAGAAAGACATACAGGCATGGTCTCTACTTGCATCTCTTGAAATTTCTGTTGTGCGATATGAAATGCGCGGATATTTTGGTATGCTGTGTCAAATGCGTGTATGGCTGCTGGTTCTAGCTGAATTAAAGGGTCAAGTACAATCAGAACCTACTTGTTTATATGTGAAGGATGCAATGGTGGATACCTCGGGGTCAGGTAGATCTGAAACATTTTCAACCACCTTAGACAATTTGACTTTGTCAAACTTTAGTGTGTAGCTGTTCCCGTTTAGCAAACAGCCACAGTCATTTAAGAATGGTGCAAATTGATGCAAACACATGAAGAACTATTGAATCAAAGCACGTACTCAATAAGAGCCGCATCACCAGAGTTATGTACATCTTCAATAATTGGATCAACCTACCATACCAAATACTCGTATTAGTAAAGACACATTGTTTCACGCAGTTATGCCCTATATATTAGAGCTATGTAAGCCCTACAATTTTCAGTATCGAAGAAAAATCTATTCGAGGACGAGCTTGCAACTGCTTCATTTTGTCAGAACTCAGCTCCTTTATGTGATACTTCTGCATCTTCAATGTGGTTTTCTCCAAACTTGCTGGATAACATTATTTGCAAAAATCAGACTATGCAAATTGAGCTAGTAGCATAAAATATTTCAAAATTGCTAAAGTGCAGCTGGAAGAGGATCACATTTCCAAATTCAAGTCTTGTTCAGTTACATGAAATGGACGACTTAGAACCTCGGCTATGGAATAAAACATGGTGGCTAATCTATAGCATACAATATAGGCCCAAATCAGCAGAGACATAAGAACCCTACCAGCGGAAGCCACCATCTTCAGTTGCCGCCGGTGGTGCATCCTAAGACCATATATTTGAGGAAGTAGATTCGAGGACAAGCACCTGCAGCTGCTGGAAATCGAGCAGCTGAGAAGGGTCTCCATTAATCCCCTTTTTGCTTCGACCTGCGTCAAAATAAGTCAATTACGTTGAACCATTCGAATAATGAAAACAAGGTGCTTTTTGGGTTACCCCCATGATGAATCTGATGGATCATGTCTTCCATAGGGTATGCTGCAACTCTTAAAGTTTCAAAAGCCTCGAATGACGTCTCCATGCTCACAAAACTTGACGTTTTACTACATGGCAAACTCAATTGTATGTGTTGATAGAAAGGTGGTCTTGCCAAACGAAAGAAACCAAGTAAATTACTTAAGAACTCATTTTTGGGCTGCCCCTAAAGGGCAAACCCTGCTCATGTGGGTAGGTGAGAATATTCTAGGATATGCCAGAATATACTAGTATATTCTCTGTGACTAGTTTAAACTTGCCATTGTAGGTAATCTCCCCATAATCTCCTCGTACTTGTTCTTTTCGCTATGGTACAGATGCTCTGATAGGATCCTCCAGTCTGCATCTCGAATCTGCGGTGGTTTTTTATTTTACTACCCTCTGCTCCCCCAGAACAAGCAGTCCTTTGGGTTCCTAGTTAGCAAGCAGCAATGGATTGTCTTCCAGGCAGCCACTATCTAAGGTCTTCGTGAGATGTATGGCAGAGGTAAAGCTTCAAATTCTTGTTCACTGTTAACTATAGACATGATATATGTATGATATCTATGATATGTAAGTCGTAGCAACATTTGTAAAGTTTATACGCCTTTGTAGAATGGACCTACAGAAGTTGCGGCACTGGCCAGAATGCATATATCATAGAATCATAGGTCTGTTAGCTTTAAGAACAATGCAGATCATCTGTTTTCTTGTATTCGGCCCTATTAGCACATCCAAAAGATTTTCTTAATCGTTGCATGAAGAAGTAACCACTTGCATGTTTGCCTAAAGCTAAATCATGTAGCAAGCAATTATTCACTTGGAAGAAAATAGCATGATCTGGAAAGGAGAATTATCTCAAACTTTACAATGTAATAATAGCACAACATCTCAATGCCTTGACAATTGTGGGGGCGTTGTTCGATTTATGTTTTTAGTATAACTCCCTCCCATGGCAGTCAAGCTTGCGAGCCTAACCATCTTCTATATTTAGACACTCCAACCTTCATGACTTAGGATGGGTTTTCCCATTGACAATGAGAATACCTTGCAACAATGGGCAATAATTGAAATATAGGAGTGAAAGTGCGTCAGAATGGCGCTTTTAATATGTCTCAGTAGTAAAAGAAAGCCTAGGTTAGCCCATCTCAGGGCTTAAAGATTGCAAGACAACAGTAGTAAGGCTTGTTGCTCGAAGGAACAACAAAATTTCTATTAAATCCACTTTAGGTTCCAAATGCAAGAAAATATATAGCATCCTTTTCTTGGTTTTTTTAATCAAGATGGTAATATGCCATTCAGCAACTAGTGGGAACTTACTGGCAAGTAGCAGCAACTCCTGGAATGGCTAAATCTGCAAGATTTCATACAGAGACTCTAAAAGCATCCTTTTGCAGTGTGGTATCTTCTTTGAGATTCACTAAGTAGCTGTCATTTTTGATACTAGAACACAAAAGAATTTATATTTTAATCTCGATTATGTATCTCATTCATTCCTACTTTCAGATGTCAAATGATTTCAATGTGTCCCCATTTTCTATTTGCATGGTATTCTTAAAATAACAGAACCTCCCCCCATGTCACCACAACAATGTTGGATATTATGTGGCTTTGTAATTGTTGTCTCTCCACAGACTGTAGTTTACACTATACTTGGAAAGTCAAATCCCTATAAAAAGTCGTGATCTACCCAAAAGGCCAAAATATTGGTACTAAGTCTGGAATCTGCATAGACGTATGGATTGTTTGGTAATCTTAGAAAAGGAAAATCTTCTTATAGCAAGGAGTTTAATGAGCAGTTGGCCCAACATGTCACATGAAACATGACAAAAAAGCATAACTGAGTATGTTTAGATGTTCCATTTGATGTTGCTCGGCCTTTTTTAGCTTTTGGACTGACATACTATGTGAGATAAGTATAAGCACTGATGTTGAGGAGTGGAAGCGGACATTGAATGGGAGGTTTAGATTACTAGATCATTGGTGCATATTCAAAGCTTGTTGAATGGTTTTTGCTGGAATAGTCTTGGTCCAATACTTCTATTCTATTCTATTCTATTCTTTAAGTAACTTCTGCACTGGGAGTGCATGCATCATCGGTATGCCATTTCAGAGGATACTTGACAAGTTCTAGACTTTAGTAGCATTTTACTAAAACCTGCTAATATATGAGGTGGGTGATTGATATTAGGAAAAACATATCATATAGATATGACAAGGGGTAGAACAAGATGGAAATAAAGAGATCATATACGGGGGGTTCTCCTAGAGAAATTCCATATATGGTTGGTTTTTCCTTACCTTAAGAACGCAGGTGTCATATTCATATATTTAAAAGTGACACCCCCGGACCCTCATCATGGTTACACTTGGGACTGAGACGGCATGAGGGATGGAGAAACCCCTATCATGGCCACTCGCATAGGTGTTTTTCCTCAGATGAAATGTGCTCCCACCTTAGCTTTGTCAATTGTGCTAAGGCTAAATGTACTCATCTCGCAAGCTGGCGTCAACTAACTCAGAGACGACCTGGCCATTGGATATGTTGGATATGCTTCATGAATTGGATATTGTTTCTCTAGTTTTTGTTTTAATATCTATGCCACATCCGCCACGGGTAGGTGTTTCCATTTGACCAAGTATTGAAGGAATTCTAATCTTCATGACTTCTTGAATGCTTCATCAAGAATTAACTTGGGAACAATCTCAGGTTGTTCTTCCCTTATTTTAAACAAGGTTGGCATATCCAAAACTTTCTCTGGGTTGTTCTTCCCTCATTTCAAGCAAGGTTGTCATAATCAAAACTTTCTCTGGGTAAGTGTTTCCACTTGACCAAGTATTGAAGGAATTATGATCTTCATGACTTCTTGAATGCTTCATGAAGAATTAAAAATGGAAACAATGTCAAGTTGTTCTTCCCTCATTTCAAACAAGGTTGACGTATCTAAAACTTCCTCCAGACTTGGAGTATGTTTCTTCAAAAGGCTTACATTTGTGTACCTTTAGATGAGCAGGTAAATTCAGATAGAATTGGGTCCCTATCCGCTTGATAATCTCAAAGGGTCCCACCATCTTGAAGCAAGCTTCTTGAATTATCGACGCAGAGCTTCGCTTGTTTGACCTTAATCTTAAGAGATGTGATATATTGTGAAAATGCTATATTTCACCAATTTTATAAATCTAAATTTGATGGTTTAGTATGATGCATTAGCTCAAAAGATTTATAAATTCACCAAAATTTGATAATATTCCATCCTAATAAAAAAGTTAGGAAAATAGAAAACGATCGCCATTATTTCTATGGTTTAGAAGTAAAAAGAGGATGATAACATCTGATCTTAAGCCAAAGTTTATCTCCCACAGCAAACTCTCTTAGAGATCTATCTGTATCTGTTAGACTTATCTTGCGAGTCCTCACTGCCAGAAGATACCCTCGTATTGCCTCGACAAGATGTTGTATATCTGCCAGAAGCTACTGGATTGTGCCACGTATTGGGCGTTTGCATTGATAGCCATAATCAATCATAAACAAAGACATCCTCTATGATCCTTGCTTTGTAATATTGTACGTGAACCCCACTAATGGATGTAATCGACCAATTTGGATTGTTTTAATCAACCCTACTAAGCTGTTCTTCCCTCGTTTCGAATAACGGTGGCGTATCCAAAACTTCATCTAGGTTTGGAGTATGTTGCTTTAAAAGGCTTACATAGAAGACCTTGTGAACCTTTAGATGAGCAAGTAAATTCAAATAAAATTGGCTCTCTATCTGCTTGATAATCTCAAAGGGTCCCACCCATCCTGAAGCAAGCTTCTTGCAATTGTGATGCAGAGCTTCGTTTTCATCTTAAGCCAAACTTTATCTTCCATATTAAACTTCCTTGGAGATCTATGTCTATCTGGTAGATGTTTTTGGCGAGTCCTTGCTGCTAGAAGATACCCTCGCATCTCATCGACAAGCTGCTGCATATCTGCCAGAAGCTATTGAGAAACCTCCATTTTGAACACTAGAATGTGCCACATATCGGGAATTAGACATTGAAAGTCGTAGTCATTCATAAAGAAAAACATCCTTAATGATTCTTACTTCATACTATTGTATGCAAACTCCTAAGTGGGTGTAATCGACCCTTTTGGATTGCTTATTCCAAATATAATTCCTCAACATGTCCACCAATATCCTGTTGCTACACTCCATCTGGCCATCGGTTTGTGGATGATAAAAAGAATACATACACAACTAGGTGAAGTCCTGCAAAAAGGCACTGTCGAACTTTGAATCCCTATCGGAGATGATAGGCATTTCATGCAATCTAAAGATCTCCTTGGTGAAGAGCATGGGCGGTATCCAAAAAACTCTCAGTACTATTAGGTCTTGATCATGAGTTGAGTTTATGAGAGTCATAAGCGAGTTGTATAAGGACTGTACCCGTTGCAATCTTTTTGCATATGTTGCTACCAATTTATCTTTCTCCAGGATCTGGGGGAGTGAGCACTAGTGTTGTCTTCAAGACTTCTTCGAGATGCTTATAAGAGCTTTCTTAGACTGTGCAGTCCCAATGATCTTTCCAATCCTTGATCTTCTGAGTTTTGGTGAGGTCCATAAGTGGCATCGTGACTTTAACCAAGTCCTTCACAAGCTTTCCGTCGTAGCCCACTAGGCCGAGGAAACTCCTCGCATCATGTTCCTTGGGGTTGACCATTCTACTACGCTTGGATCTTTGCCGGATCAGTGGAAATACCCTCCAGTGAGATAATATGGTTCACATAGTTTACTCTGCTAGTTGCAACTTTGGCAACTAGCATAGAGTTTATATCTCCTCAATTTCTCAAAAAAAAACTTCTCAAATGTAGGACATGCTCTTTCAAGGCTTTGCTGTAGACCAAGATGTCATAAAAGAAAATGATTACAAAGTCATTGAAGAAATCACAAAAGACATCATTCATAAGTGTTGTGAATGCTACTGGAGCATTAGTCAGTCCAAACGGCATGACTGTAAGCTCATAATGTCCATATCTTATTCTAAAAAGCCGTCTTATTGGCATCTTCCTCTTTGATTCGAATATGATGATGTCCTAGTCGCAAGTCAACCTTGGAGAAGAATTTCGCTCCTTCGAGTTGACCCATGAGGTCATGCAATCTAGGTAAGGCATACCTATTCTTCATGATGTGTTTTTAATTCATGATAGTCAATGCACATACATAAGCTCTCATCTTTCTTCTCTAAGAGAGACATTAGATCATATGAACCCTAAGTTTTCAACTTTATCAATTTAGGAGTGTTCGTCCTATATGGTGCCTTACTAGTTGGTTTAGTATCTGGTGCAAGAGCAATGTCGTAGTCTACTCCTTATAAGGCACATCCAATCGAATACTCCACTAAATCATAGTGAAACCATATTGAAAAGCACAAAGGGAACTCCCTTGCTACATATTCTTATTACAAAAACCAGATTTATCCTATGCTTGCCAGGGGACCACAGCAATACATGTTAATATATTTACCCATGAAAACACATAAAGCGGTTGCATCCATTACAATAAGAACACACTGCCTCAGAAATTGAGACAGGCAGATTTGCCCAGGTGTTGGAGATTATCCTGGGTGGTCTCCAACTGGGGCCTTACAAAGGTGTTTTGATGGTCAGGACCTCCAGATCACTTGAGGTGATCAATCTGTACTGCAAAACATCTCTGACTTTGCAAGGAAATACCAAATCCACTAGAGTCCCTAAAGCAAAAGAAACTAGCAGCATTCAAACATTCACCAGACCATGCATGTATTTCAAAAGCACTTGAATTCTTTACCAAAGTGTACTAGCCAACACCAGGAAACTGCTGTGAAAAGCCTACAAGCCAAGTGTTTACAGATTTCTCACAAATCAACTTCCTGACTGGGTCAATTTTTGGTCAATGGCCTAGACAGTGAGCTCGATTCTGCCAAATGCTAAGCAATGATCTTTTGTGGTAGAAACAAATTCCCACACCTAGGTATGCTCCTGTAGGTCATGTGCATATGCTCACTTGGTTCAAACAAAGCCTAAATTCTTACTGTAACATGCATTGCCCGAGTTTCAATGGCAATGCCTGTAACAGTTCTTACAATCTAATTCTCAATTCCCTTTCTCTCGTTTTCTCTGCTCTCAATATTCACCACTGATGCCTCTGATGGTTGCCTAGATACTAGAGATGCCTTCAAACTAATAGATGATTTAAAGAAAAGATCTATTTTTTTAGTTTTTCTTAAAGGACGTATGCTCTGCAGGACATTTCTGTTTTTTTCTTTTTCTAACAATGACTTACACAAGCACTAGTTGTACTCTGCTCAATTCCCTTTTGCTCAAGTGTAAATGACAAAGCATAGCAAAATGATTTCAATCATACTTTCACACACTCTTTTCCCAAATTCCGATTTTCATTAAGTCAAAATAGCAAATTCACAACACAGATTATTCAAGAATGCCCGACTGGATCATTCAAGAACTACTCAATCAAAATAAACTTCAAGTTTCAAAAGATTCAAGGATATCTCATCACATATGCCTCAGACTTTGATTTCCGAAGCAGGAGGATCTTCTGCAAGCTCTGTAGACGTCACGACTTCACGTTCCTGGTCTTCAAATCCGCTTATGGCCCTCGAAAAAATTCAGTAGAACAAACCCCTTTTTTAAAGTCCCCTGTCTACGGTCAGTTCTTGGCAAATTCGTAATCAATGCCACGGTTTTGGTTTAATTGGGTTGTTCTTTCAGTGGAGTAGGACAAAACCGGCCAACAGATGCCATGATCACCCCGTTAGGCTCAACAGAAAGGTGGTTTCTTGGAAAATTCAAATTTTAGGGTTCGGCATGATATATCCCACAGGCACAGATCAAAAAGTGGGACAAGGTATAAATAGGGAGCTGTTTTCCTTTCTCCTGATTACGTGGTCTCCTCCCACGCCAAGCTCGGCTCGTGTTTCGACTTGGCATGCCAGGGGGGACGCCACTTGGCAGAGGATAAGAGGGTAGATAGATGGGGGGGGGTAGAATAGGAAAATTTTTGCATTTTTTGGCATGGGCACGGTTCCCAAGAAATGAAATTTGAAGGTCTATATAGGGTCTTTTTTTGAGATTTTTTGTGCCAGGTGGCATACTTTCAAGGGAGCTTCAAGATGGCAAGGCCAAATTTTGGAAAATAATATTTTGATTTTTTTGTTAAAAAGATGAATGACTGGGCAAGGTCAATGTGATATGTGTTGGTCAAACAAGGTATTTTGCCCTAATGGATGATGATGTGACAATAGGTGAAAATGTAGTGGAAGGATAGAAAATAGGTCAACTAGGGTAAACAAGGCTAGTAGGTTCACTTCCCAAGGTAGTTTGATCATTTGGTTGACCAATTTTGAGTTTGGTTAAAACTCGCCTAGTCATCATTTGATGATGTGGAGTGATGTGATGATGTGGAAATTTGGTGCTTAGGTGGCAACATGATGAATGAGACATGAAGGTAGCAAATGATGAGTGGACCAAAGTAGCTTTGGAGGTGATGACATGTACATCTAGTCATCATGCCATGTCACTTGGAGATGTGACTAGGCATCTTTGTGTTTTTTGTATTTTTTGTGCTTAGCACATATGTTTTGCTTTAGCTACTTGGTATGGAGTGTGTGACAATGGAATGGCAAGGCATGAGATGAGAATGGTGATATAGAGTTCGATGCTAGGCAACTTTTAGATTTGACAACTTCCTTGGGAAATGTGCCCTAGGTCATGGTAGGTCAACTATGAAACAAATGGTTATACATGAAATACATGATGGTATAGGATGTGAAAAGGCAATGAGGGTGAAAAAAAAATAGGATAAGGATGATGGTGTGATGGCACAAAAAGCAAATAGATAATCTTTAGAATCACGAAGGATAAGTACCATATCATAGCTTGCCATCTTCACAGGGGTCTTCCAAACCTCATAAGTGCCTTCAGAGCTAGAAAATGCATTCAATCCTTGGAGCTTGAGTTGTGAACTTGTGTCTTGACTTAAAGTCATCCTTTGGGTTCTTCATCATCATCTTTGTCTTCAAGCCTTTTGGTCTTAGTATTCTTGGTCTTCAAGTTGTTTGCCTGTGATATTGCTCAGGAGCCTTGTACATGTTGCTATATAGCGGGCAACATGATGCTAAACAAAGGAGAGGATGTGGCTGGTCCCCCACGGCTGATATTCAGTTAGAAAATTTGACTATGAATATGAATATCTGGTCGACAGTGTGGTCTTCGTAACCGTTGGAATAATTGACATGATCAGCAGCAGTGTTCTTCTTGTTTTGTTTGAACTTGTCTCTCTGAGTTGCCTTTAGGTGAGTGACTATGGGAGGCAACTTTTGGTAGCAGCTTGAGAAGATTTGGAAGCAATGGTCATATGTTCCAGGCTATAGTGATCAGATGGACATGGAAGGAAAACAAATGAACCTGGAATGACACTTTTAAAAAACTGTTAGTATCTTCTGCAACAGCTTTTTCTCCATGGATGCATAGCTGCTTGATAGGAATCTGCATTTGAAAAAGAATACAAGTCTCATGTATATGCAGGCTAAGTCACATCCTGATGAGTTTGATCAGTCTGATGGATCTGGCAAGTGGTGCAAAATGTTAGCATCAACAAGATAAATTCTTGCTCAGCCTGAAGCAGCATTTGCTTGAAATCTGGCCTTCAGTCAGCAACCATCTTCTCTCTGAAAGTGCAAACTGTTAAATAACAAAACCTACTTTACTTAGAACTCTATGTTTTGTTTGATTTTCTTTCTTTTTTCCTTTTTATGTCTTTTATCATTTTAAACTTGAAATACTAACAAAGATTCTGACAACTATTGCTGAGAATTATCACATAGTTCCTAACTAAAAGCACTACAACATGTTTACTCAAATAAGATCAGGCAGACATGCTGCTCCCAATACCTTTTCAAGTGCAATGTGTTTATAGGATTAGCTAGCAATCTCCCTGTACCAATTTCTTGCAAAAGATAAGAACTCGTACCTGCAATTGCATGGATCTTGAAAGGGCCTTCCCATAGGCCATCAAATTTACCTGCTGAATCTTCCTTTGCTTTATTCCACTTGAGCACCAATTCATTTACTTTAAAACTTCCTTGTAACTTGTGTGCAGCTTTGAAAGCTGCTATATCCTTAGCTTTTTTCCTCAGGTTCACATTCTCGGCTTCCAGCCTCTCTTCTTCAAGCATCAGCAACTTCTCATACCTGTCTCTGTAAGCATCCTCTAGCTGCATCTGGATCTTCATTGCCAACCTGAGTGATGGCAATTCTAGTTCAACTGGGACCACAGCTTCAACACCATAGACAAGGCTAAAAGGTGTATGGTTAGTAGCATTTTTTACAGTGGTCCTATATGCCCACAATGCATCATGCAGTTTAATATGCCAATCTTTTTTATGAACTTCAACTGTTTTTTTTAGGATGTTCTTCAACACTTTGTTTGTTGACTCAGCTTGCCCATTGCCTTGAGGATAATAGGCAGAACTTTTCACATGTTTGACCTTTAATGCTTTCAGTAAATTACTAATGACATCATTTATGAACTGTGTTCCCCTATCAGATACAATTTTGAAAGGAATGCCAAACCTGGTGCATATGTGCTCATGTAAAAATCTTGCAGTTGTCAGAGCATTTGCCTGTCTAAGTGGAGTTGCTTCCACCCATTTAGTAAAATAATCTGTAGCAACTAGGATGTATTCATGCCTACCTTGAGATTCAGGAAATATAGGCCCTATAAAATCCAATCCCCAAATTTGAAAAGGACCAGGAGATACAATACCAGTAAGAGCAGCAGGTTGAAGGATTCTCCTACCATGAATTTGACATTTATGGCATCTTTTGATTGTCTCATAACAATCTTTGAACAAACTTGGCCAGAAGTAGCCTGACTGATGATCTTCTTTGCGGTGGTTTCACCGCAAAATGCCCACCACAAATGCCTTCATGACATGCTTCCACAATCACTCGGCTTTCAGATCTGTTGACACATCTCAACAAAGACTCCATTATAATCAATCTTGCACAACACATCTCCTACCATCTTGAATGTTTTAGCTTTAGCTCTAAATCTTCCGGTTTGCTTAGTATCCATGTTTTTAGGCGGCTCTCCATTCTCACTTGAAATTCAATAAGGTCAAACTGCCAATCCTCATTCATCTTGCTAGACAAAACAAGGTTGGTAGAATCTCCAGTCTCCTGAGGTGTTTCCATGTCCTGCAATCCTTCAAAATCCTCAAATTCAAAAGCTCTCTCTGTAAGATAATCACTAGGGCTCTTAATGGTTTTGACTATTTTGACACTAAGATTATAATCTTGAATTTTGCAGGCCCACCTGCATAACTTGGCTTTGCTTTGACTTTTCTGAAATAATAATGGAAGGGGATTTTGGTGCATGAGCACCTTTACCTCATTGTGTTGGACAATATGTCCAAGTCTTTGTAGGAACCACATTATTCCTGCAGCACTTTTTTCCAATCTAGCATATCTCATTTCTGTGTCTGACCATATCTTGCTTGTAAAGGCTATTATGCCATGATCCTGTAGTAGAGAAATGCCAACAGCCTTGTTAGTGATACTTATATAAGCTTTAAAAGGAAGACTATGATCAGGTGGTTTTAAAGCTTCTGATTGAGAAATTCGAGTGATGAGTAACTCAAAAGCGACACGCACTCGGGGTGTCCAATTTACTTCCATATGTTTGCTCTCATGTTTGTCAGACTTGCCTACTCTTGTCGATTTTGCTATAGGACCCATAATATGTGAGAAATTAGGTACATAGATTCTTAAAAAACTAGTAAGTCCCATAAAGCTCTTTACTTGCCTCAGAGTTTTAGGTGGCACTACTTTCTTGAGTGCTTCCATCTTACCCTCTGAGACTTTGATTCCTTGAGCAGATACTTCATGTCCTAACAGTTCACCTTTTGAACATAGAAAGATACACTTCTTTGGATTTAAGCATACACCACTTTCCCTGCATAGACTCATAATCATAGTCGGTTTCATGTGTTGCTCTATCGGTGTTCCTAGGCAAAGGTCATCAAGAAACACCCTAAATTTATCAAGAGGCATGCTTTGAAAGATTTTATCCATAGCCCTCTGGAATGTAGCAGATGCATTCATCAATCCAAAGGGCATTTTTTGCATGGCAAAGGTTCCCCAAGGGGTTATGAAGGAGGTCTTAGCTTGGTCTGCTTCCTTGATTTTAATCTGATTAAAACCTGAAAATCCATCTAGAAATGAATAAATCTCTTTACCAGCAGTTGCATGAAGCACCTCTTCTAGAAAGGGAAGTGGATACTTGATCTTTTATAGTAGCCTTATTAAGGTCTCTATAATCTATGCATACGCCAGATAGTTTTGTTCTTTTTTCAATGGTACTATGCATGACAGCCATTCAGGGTTGGTTATCTCAGTGATAACTTCAGCTTCTTTCATCTTTAATAATTCTTCTCTGATCAAGGTTAGCAAGGATCTATTCATCTTTCTCAGTTTTTGCATGACAGGTTTGGTTCCTTCTTTCATCTTTATTTCAAATTCACATATCTCGGTTTTACACCTACCAACTCGTGTAATCCCATGCAAATACATCTTTCCATTCTTCAAAGAATTCTTGTAATGATGCTTCTTTCTCGAGTTTTAAACATATCTCCTAGAAACAGAGTTCTAATCTCATCATTCTTGGTAATAGTCGGGTTCTTTTACCTCTTTCTTTTGGTCGAGCATCTATTACCGTGGATGGGATGTAGTTGTGCAATCTCTTCATGTTCCAACTCTTCTTCTTTGATAGCTCCTTCAAAAAGGTAATCTAGCAAAGACACTTCGCATAGGGCATCCGCTTCACAATTTTCATCCCTTGGTATGTAATTCAAACTCCATTTGTTAAATTTGCTCAACCAGCTCAAGGCTTCCTCTTTCAAGAATAGCATTTCTTGGTTCTTGGCTTGATACTCACCATTGACCTGCCTGCATATTAGTTGAGAGTCACCATAAATGGTTACTTCGGTCCATCCCTAATGAAATAGCTTCCCCAAAAGCCCCAAAAGGGCTCAGACTCGACCATGTTGGAGGTTATGCCAACATGTATCCCGCCAACCTTTGAAAGCAATCTGTTAGCACAATCTTTGATTATAGCGTAAGAAGATGCCACCCCTAGCTTAACAGATATTCCACCATCAAACCCGGATGACACCCGAATTCTTGTGATCTCATTGAGTTAGAAGAGTAAGAAGGTACCAATTCATCCAGAGATCCATGGCTAGAGGTAGTTTGTAGAATCCCATGGTGCTTTGTTCAAGCATTTCTTCTTCCAAAAACTACGGATATTAGTACTCCCCGACTTGTTGTAGAGAGTTGTCCTTTTAACTCCATCGGATATGGTACACTCTCCTTTTGACCATACAGTCCGGCATCAATCAGACATCCATCTCCCCTGCCAAGTAACAAGTCATAGATGTCGGTAGTCTTTGTTGCCAAACTCGAAAGCAACTACAAAAAAACTAGCTTGAACCACAATCCCTTCAGGTTTCCAATTGGTACACAACAACAACACCTAAAGGCATGATTTTAGCATTAGAAAATGATCTCAACACCATTGGTGAAGGTTTTGTGACCTTCAATCCACATTTTTGCATTATATCTTTGAGGCATCACATTCAAAGAAGAACCACCATCTAACAAAACTCTAGGAAGTTGATGAGTACCAATTTTTCTTTGAACATGTAAAGGCACCGGGGGTCTTCCTCTTCCCGAGTCAGCACAATTTCAAAGCAAAAGACACTTTGTTTCTACATTACTAGAGTTGATCACTTTACGCCTATAGCTAGGAGCAATCCTCGCCAGAGTCAATAAATCCAAAGTTACCTTAGAATTCTTAAGAATATGTTCAAAGTCATCCAAATCTTTATCTTTTCTCCAAATCTTTCAAATGGAGCGAGGAGCTATTACTTGATAAGCTTGATCTTCTTTTTGAATTTCCTTCTCTTGGTACTGACCGAGTTTGCATCCTTCTTGTTCTCAGCCATAGCTCTAGTTTGTACTGCCATGACTCGCTTCTGGAATGCTTCTTCTTCCAAGAATCTCCGCAGATGCACTAGTCTCAACCTTTTTGCCTTGTTCTTGTTTCTCCAAATACTCCTTCACCAAGCACCTATCCTCATAATGGCCAATCTCCTTGCGGAGAACTTGCACACCAAACCTTTCCATAATGACCTTTTTCCCACACTTCAAGCAAGCCCTCAGAATAACAAATGTCACTAGGGTGAGTATTCTTGGTGCAATGAATGCATGGTGGATAAGTTTTATGTTATTTTTCATCTCCATGAGTTGCTTAGTCAACTCCGCTATAGTTTCGATCATCTTGGCCATCTCAACTTTTTGATTCATTGGATTGAGCTTCTTCCTCAACCTTGGCTTTCCTCTTTTCCTTCACAACATACACAGGCTCTTGTTCATAATCAGGATAGAAAGGATCTGAAACATGTGGATGGCAAGTGTCAGGTAGGAAAGATAATTCTGCAGATATAGAGGTAGCTTTGGCAAAGGCTTTATGTATAGAATCAAAACCTTCTTGGTTTTGGATCCTAAGCATTTTCTTGTGAATTCTTGGCCTAGGAGCTAGACCTTTGATAAAAGCAGCTACAAAGAAGAGGGATGGAGTGGGGATATGACTCTTTTGGCATTTTCTAAGGTAGGCACTGAATCTTTCAACATATTGGTTGATGCTCTATTGGCCAGCTCTTGTGGTGCTGACAGCTTTCCAAACCTGCTCAAGAACTGTTCTACAAGACTCTCATAAGTATTAGTACCCATAACAGTAGTAACATGTTCACACCATGCTTCAGGTTCACTAGATTTCATACACTTCACAAATTCAGAGAACTTACAACCTTTTTTATTACCATAATCTTTGTAGTAGTCTTCAAATGTCTTCAAGAATTGATTGGCATTCATGCTGGGCTCAAAAATAGGAGGAGTAATTGGTAGGTTCAGTTCAAAAATAGGAGGCAGAGTCAAATTAGGAGGCACATTGCTTGAACTGGGCATTCCAATGGGATCAGTAGGTTCTGGAGCTTCAGTCTGCTCACTTCTCCTACTTGGAGGCATGTTTTTCCCTACTTCCAGGTGAGTTCTTGATTTCCAGGAGGGATATCTCGGTAGGACCTCCAAAATGTTGGAGATTATCCTGGGTGGTCTCCAACTGGGGCCTTACAAAGGTGTTTTGATGGTCAGGACCTCCAGATCACTTGAGGTGATCAATGCATCTTTAAAAACATCTCCGACTTTGCAAGGAAATACCAAATCCACTAGAGTCCCTAAAGCAAAAGAAACTAGCAAAGATTCAAACATTCACCGACCATGCATGTATTTCAAAAGCACTTGAATTCTTTACCAAAGTGTACTAGCCAACACCGAGAAACCGGCCGTGAAAAGCCTACAAGCCAAGTGTTTACAGATTTCTCACAAATCAACTTCCTGACTGGGTCAATTTTTGGTCAATGGCCTAGACAGTGAGCTCGATTCTGCCAAATGCTAAGCAATGATCTTTTGTGGTAGAAACAAATTCCCACACCTAGGTATGCTCCTGTAGGTCATGTGCATATGCTCACTTGGTTCAAACAAAGCCTAAATTCTTACTGTAACATGCATTGCCCGAGTTTCAATGGCAATGCCTGTAACAGTTCTTACAATCTAATTCTCAATTCCCTTTCTCTCGTTTTCTCTGCTCTCAATATTCACCACTGATGCATCTGATGGTTGCCTGGATACTAGAGATGCCTCCAAACTAATAGATGATTTAAAGAAAAGATCTATTTTTTTAGTTTTTCTTAAAGGACGTATGCTCTGCAGGACATTTCTGTTTTTTTCTTTTTCTAACAATGACTTACACAAGCACTAGTTGTACTCTGCTCAATTCCCTTTTGCTCAAGTGTAAATGACAAAGCATAGCAAAATGATTTCAATCATACTTTCACACACTCTTTTCCCAAATTCCGATTTTCATTAAGTCAAAATAGCAAATTCACAACACAGATTATTCAAGAATGCCCGACTGGATCATTCAAGAACTACTCAATCAAAATAAACTTCAAGTTTCAAAAGATTCAAGGATATCTCATCACATATGCCTCGGACTTTGATTTCCGGCGGGGAGGATCTTCCGCAAAGCTCAGTAGACGCCACGACTTCCTTCGTTCTCGGTCTTCAAATCCGCTTATGGCCCTCGAAAAAATTCAGTAGAACAAACCCCTTTTTTTAAAGTCCCCTGTCTACGGTCAGTTCTTGGCAAATTCGTAATCAATGCCACGGTTTTGGTTTAATTGGGTTGTTCTTTCAGTGGAGTAGGACAAAACCGGCCAACGGATGCCATGATCACCCGTTAGGCTCAACGTAAAAGGTGGTTTCTTGGAAAATTCAAATTTTAGGGTTCGGCATGATATATCCCACGAGCCTGATCAAAAAGTGGGACAAGGTATAAATAGGGAGCTGTTTTCCTTTCTCCCCGATTCGTGGTCTCCTCCCCACGCCAAGCTTCGGCTCGTGTTTCGACTTGGCATGCCCGAGGGGGGCGCCACTTGGCGAGGGATAAGAGGGTAGATAGATGGGGGGTAGAATAGGAAAATTTTGCATTTTTTGGCATGGGCACGGTTCCCAAGAAATGAAATTTGAAGGTCTATATAGGGTCTTTTTTTGAGATTTTTTGTGCCAGGTGGCATACTTTCAAGGGAGCTTCAAGATGGCAAGGCCAAATTTTGGAAAATAATATTTTGATTTTTTGTTAAAAGATGAATGACTGGAAAGGTCAATGTGATATGTGTTGGTCAAACAAGGTATTTTGCCCTAATGGATGATGATGTGACAATAGGTGAAAATGTAGTGGAAGGATAGAAAATAGGTCAACTAGGGTAAACAAGGCTAGTAGGTTCACTTCCCAAGGTAGTTTGATCATTTGGTTGACCAATTTTGAGTTTGGTTAAAACTCGCCTAGTCATCATTTGATGATGTGGAGTGATGTGATGATGTGGAAATTTGGTGCTTAGGTGGCAACATGATGAATGAGACATGAAGGTAGCAAATGATGAGTGGACCAAAATAGCTTTGGAGGTGATGACATGTACATCTAGTCATCATGCCATGTCACTTGGAGATGTGACTAGGCATCTTTGTGTTTTTTGTATTTTTTGTGCTTAGCACATATGTTTTGCTTTAGCTACTTGGTATGGAGTGTGTGACAATGGAATGGCAAGGCATGAGATGAGAATGGTGATATAGAGTTCGATGCTAGGCAACTTTTAGATTTGACAACTTCCTTGGGAAATGTGCCCTAGGTCATGGTAGGTCAACTATGAAACAAATGGTTATACATGAAATACATGATGGTATAGGATGTGAAAAGGCAATGAGGGTGAAAAAAAATAGGATAAGGATGATGGTGTGATGGCACAAAAAGCAAATAGATAATCTTTAGAATCTGAGAAGGATAAGTACCATATCATAGCTTGCCATCTTCACAGGGGTCTTCCAAACCTCATAAGTGCCTTCAGAGCTAGAAAATGCATTCAATCCTTGGAGCTTGAGTTGTGAACTTGTGTCTTGACTTAAAGTCATCCTTTGGGTTCTTCATCAGCATCTTTGTCTTCAAGCCTTTTGGTCTTAGTATTCTTGGTCTTCAAGTTGTTTGCCTGTGATATTGCTCAGGAGCCTTGTACATGTTGCCTGCTATAGCCAGGCAACACCAGGAAGAGCGAGAATATAGGGCCAATGCTGCCAGCTGGGAGTTATTGAAGATGAGAGCTATATTCTTCAGTACTATCTATCATTTCCACTTATCCGTGCATGCTATGATGGGTCGGTTACACCCAACAAAACCATCACATGCAATGATGAATACACCTTCAGTAGGAGCACTGGCATCTTAAATTTGGAAGGTACTGGACATGCGGGTTCAATTGTGCCCCTAATCATTATAATAACATGTACAAATGTACAGTTTATCAGCGTACCTATTACTGCTAAGTTTTTTCTCTCAAAAAACCTTCGGCCGGGGTTTTTTAATCCTAGACAGTAAGGCCAAATGTTCTTTGTTTATTTGGATCCCATAGACCATCTAGTCTCCGTGGATGATATGATATCCTTCAAGTCAACTATCAAATACATGTAGAAAACGAGTTTAAGGAATGAGTGAGTGGAAATCTACCATCATAATGAGTATGGATGAAACGTATTTGCATTACATTGATAAACTACGGCATCCTTGTCCATTATCAAATACATGGAGTGTGTGGAAACCTATCAGCATAATTAATATGAATGGAGTAGAATGTAGTGGCCTCAGTTTCTAGAATCTCAAGTTCCTAAAAGATATATGTAAAGTAAAATCTATCTAAAGACAACTGGATACTACATCAAAAGTATATATCAATTTGAGAACCCCGTAGCTATGATTAAGGAATATGTTACAAGAAGAAGAAGAAGAAGAAGAAGATTTTTAACGTCCACGGAAACCCAATTGGGTTATGGGACCAGTACATGAAAGAGGGGTGTAACCCCAAACAAGAGCTCGGGGACAAAGCCCCATCGCAGAAGCCTAAAGTAGTATATATACATGCTGAGGGCAAGTGCCCAAACTAAATGAAAGTTGTTTGTTCTGATGATATGGTACTGCTGAGAGATCCTAGACATAGCCTGTCCACGGATTAAACGGCCAATGGTCCAGGATAATTGCTGCTCCTCCTCGGTATACCACCCATTTGTCTTCCAAAGAGAATGCATAATTGCGTTAAATTACAACGCAAAAAGGTGCCAACTGATTTGGCAATGCAATATGAAACGGATTGAATGGTCACCATTGGATTCACTCCTACCCCCTACAAATAACCCTTCCACTTCCCATGTCTCACCATATCAACTGCAAATGTCTTTCCATCAACCCCCATTCGACATGAGCCCATTTGATGTGCAGAGAACATGTTGCTTTTGAGGTTATGGGCCATTATTTTTCTTGTTATCATTCGAATGAACACCTCCAATTCCTCAGTGGAGGAGGTTTTAGGGTAGAAGACATCCCCATCAACATTCATCATCCCAATAGCCATGGCTCCTGGTCAGTTGGACTGTTACTAATGTATACTGGCACAAGAATCGCCTCCATCCGAGTTACCTACAAAAAGTTATGGCCCTTGGGATCAAGAGACCTCGTTCTCCTAAAAACTCAACATAACTTCACCCTAATATTTCACAATCTACTTCCTAACTAACTCAATCCTCAGATACCTAGGCCAAAATTCATACTGCCTAAGGAATTGGGGTAATTTTTCTAAGTTAAAAGTTCCCTACTAACTATCGATCTAACGAGTTAGAATGTGGCTAGTGCTATGATCTGATCTACCAAAATCATGGCTCTGATACCATTGTGACGCTCCCCGAACCTATACAATGCTTCCATCGTATAAATACGAGAAATTCCCCTCCCATGGCGACTCCATCACCACAGACGAAATCATAACAATGGCGTTGGCTGGCATAGAACAATGGCTACGGTAGTCCATTCCATCTGCCCCTCCTGTACACACTTTGCAGATAGGTTGAACCATGCTAAGGCGTGATTGTAGCCTTCCGGAGATGCAATCTCATGGAATCACCTTATGAGACTTCTCCGGGTTACATCTCCCTGGCTGGATGGGGCAAGTTAGGGAGGCGCCCCCTCTCCGGGCACAATGGATCCCTGGGTGTGCTAGAGGATACGTGCCACATCAATAGCCCCCGCATCCGTACCCGACTTACCCCCCTAAATCTAAAGGCCGGCTCACTGCACCTGTTCGAGTTAAGGACGCTCCAATGGCCATATCCTTTAACGCAGGGGGTGTCAGACCCATACCCTGCCCCTAGCACACTATAGGAATCTTGTAGCACACTATAAGCCTAGCACACTATAGGAATCTTGTAGCCACGCTAGGCAAGATCCCACCTCCGTTTCACCATCATATCCGTTATCTGGTGCGGAATCACAACATAGCATCCACAGCCAGGTGGGCTCTTGTGCACAAGCCGCATTTACTGGATTTTTAGGGTTCTAACTAGGAACATCTCTACTTCTAGATGGCCTTTAGGTCTCTACCCCCCGTTAATCCTCACAACACAAGAGGAACAGAAAGAAAACTATCACAATACATACATCCATACATCTCCTCAAATAGAACATGAAATAGAGATTAATCATGCATCTAAACAACCAAGGGTTAATCTCTATCTAGAATCTCAAGCTAACTAAGTCTACTAACCTGTATCTGAGCTAGATCTCCCATCTCTCAGGTTCTCCATGCTCTACTGGTTGAATAGGCTCCTCCTCCTTCTCCAATTGCCCCCAGATCGAATTGGGGCAAATTGGTATGGAAGCCTCAATTTGGGTGACCGAAAGTTAGCAGGTTTGCCTTGCCCAATCGATTGGGCCAGGTGGCAATTCTAAATTAGTTATCATTAACTAATTTAATATTTTAGCCTTTTTAATATTAGGTGAAGCCCTAAATTCGAATTAGGGTTTAAGATTAGGTTTCCACCTTAATAATTAATGAGCCTTAGCTTAATGAATAATTAATGCACCATTAATTATTCATAGTGACGTGTCATGTATTTATACCTAAAAGGCATATAAATACGTGGAAGTCTCCATGGATGATATGACATCCTTCTACTTCAAGTCAACTATCAAATATATATATAAAACGAGTTTAAAGAATGAGTGAGTGGAAATCTACCATCATCACTACCTATATAAAGCAGTGTAATTTGTTCTCATAAAAATTCAAGTCTAATATTTCTGGGCTGAGAAGAGCCCACAGCTTGACACGTACATTATTTTTTGTTTTCCTAAAATCAAAAAGGGGAAATTCTTTACTTCCACACGTGTGATGGCCCAAACCAAACCTCCTCCTTTTCTTCTGGTCGAAGAAACCCATTACGGCTATGGCTGGACCCAAGGCACCTCTGTTCACCCCAGTTCTGCAATCGCCTGTTCTGATGCAAGCAATGATCCGGCAGGCTATTGCTTGGAGCTATGGAGGCAAGGGCCGCCGGAACAACCTCGCTATCATAAGACGTACTTTCGAAGGGTATGGCGCCTGTGGTAGATGTTCTCTGCAACCGGGTCCTCAGTTGAGGAGTTTCTGGGCCCGAAGCACCCAACATGTTGATTGTCGACTGCCCCAGTGCAGCAGGTTCTTCAACAGCCCCCTGAAGTTTCAGATATGGATGTGTTTCTTGGCTATGGCAGAAAGGGCACTACAAAAAGCTCTGTTTTTTTTCCACAAAGGCAAGGGCGATGGCAGCAAGTAAGCCAGTGATGGATCCACCAGGCAGCTATGGCATTCCCATACTTGGCGCCCTCATCGTTTCTTCTTCTGTTTGGTTTTGCACCCATCTGTTGCCCAGATCCGATGGGCCGGCCACACTGGCATGTGCAAGAATAGATAATTTTTTTATTCCGCTTGGAATGATTTCCTGATCAATTGCTAAACTAACTTTTTTTCTTGCAGGCAATCACCTGTTTATTGTCAAGAAAATGTAGGCGATGGCTTGCTACGTCGGCTGCTCCTTCTTCTTTGTTTGATGACCTGTGGCTTCAAATCCGGCTCCTCCAAGATCCATCCCCATAGCACAGGATTGCTTGCAGAGTAAGAAAGACCAACATTTTCTTTTTAAGATCTTAGAAATGAAGAAAAAATGTATGTGTCGAGCGCCAGGATTGCTGTCAGCCCAGAAATATTAGACCAGGGACCCCATTTATGCATGGTTTTGCAGCCAAAGGCTACTCCAATGCTGATTCTTTCCCTTCTAAGGTTCTTCTCAGGCGTAATCCGTCCGGCGTTTCCACTGCAGATCTCTATAGCCTAAGGAGTTAATGGTTTGCAGGTTTGGTAGTCAGACTGCTTGGAGAAAGGGACACAAATCATCTGTTTCTTCCTAGGCTCGAACGACTTGATGCAGGTTTGTATTTGCTAGATTAGATTCTTGATGGTCCCTGATGGAGGGCCATGAAATTATGAAGTCGGGTCATGCAAGAATAGACCAAACCTTGCCGAATGGCGAGATAAGGAGAATGCCCTTGGAAATGTTTTCGGGTTTTTCCCTTGATCTGCTAAGAAGCAATGTCGTAGTAAGGTCCACAAGACAAAGCAGCATTGTTCCGCACGTTGTTCAAACAGAATCAAACACACAATCTGGAAGCGAAATCACATTGTGGAGGGATGATACAGAGGAGGTATCTGAATGCAAGGAAAGAAAGATACAGATTCAGGAAGTAATAGAAACTAGAATCACAAGGAAGCAAGCATTTGACATGAAAGAAAAGCAGGGGAAAGAAAAACATGGATTAGAAGAGGGATTTGAGAAAGAAAAGCAGGGCAAAGAAAGAGATTCTTGCAAAGAAAAAGAGGGCAAAAAAGAAAGGGATCCTGAGAAGAAAAAACAGAGGCCATGCAGGGAAGCAAAACCGAGCAAGGAATTAGGAAGTGATAATGAAAAAGAAATTGGGTCTGAATCATCTGTTTTGCCAAAGCAGAAGAGAAGGAAACCGCTGCAGCCACAAAGTTCCTAGGTACAAAGCAGAAGTAACGTGATGAAATTTAGATAGGAATCAAAATTTTTTGTATTTAATTGAAAACCCATTTCAATCTCTGTAGTGTAGCTCAAGATCAGCCAATGCAGTTGGGGGATTTATTCAGTGCTGTGAACAATCTCTGCTCATTGCACATATCTGTACCAATGTTATCACGTTTCTATGTAAAACAAGCGCTTCATATGTTTAAGAGATTGGGAAATTGTATTGCAACATTGGTGTCTTTCTCTCTTTTTTTTTTAGTTGGCCCCTTTGGTAGTCCTTTCTTTGCATCTTGGACGACTCTGTTTATGCTATTCTATAGAGTTCTGAGGCTCTCTTAGTAATTTGTTTTGTGGTCAGTATAAAAATGCTAAAACTCTGGTCCAAAATGCGAAAAATCTGTCATCAAAATGCTCTGTAAATGCTGAGAATGTCAGGTAAATTGTGCTAGGGTTCGAGGCTATGTGATAAGCGTGATTGGATGCCGGGGCAAAATTGCAAGTATGAAGTAAGTTGCCTTTGCCTTTAATAAACAAACTACCAATATTAGTGATTACTATATTGCCCTACACATTTCAAATTGCCTCTATAGTTCAAATAAATACATTGTTTACGAATAAACATATAGACAAATTATCAATTTACCCCTACACACCACTACCATAATACCTTATACACCAACTTAATTACCAAAAAATGCTTTTATATATCAATCTTAGGCCCTTTTTCCACGACATTCATGTCTTAAATTTATTAAGATGTGATTGGGCGACGTAAGCATATAAGACACCTTAGTTTTGCCACTGAAATTTTTAGGACATGTCTTATATGCATGCCGTACAACTTTGGAGTCCCATTTTCTTCCGGGGGAAATCCCCCGCCAGAAAAAATGACATCACAAGATGGTGCAGTATTTATAGGGCTCCTTAAACTACAGAGGTTAGAATTCCCCATGCTCAAACACAGTTCAATTTTTGTATGTTCGGAACTTAGATTCTTATGATTTAATGCAAAACATCTTTCGTAATGAGTCGTTATGGTCAATATTCTTCTATCATGCAAGCACTGAACACAAGGCAACAAAATGCAGGTTCAAATTCTGCATGTTCTAGCATGTATAGACGAGTTGGGGAAGAGAAACGTTCGCGGCGGCCTTGGCCGCCGCGATAAGTTTCTTGTAATGAATAATGAATATGGATGAAATGTATTTGCTCGAATGGAATGGAAATGCTCCATTGTATTGCATTACATTAATAAACTATGGCATCCTTGTCCATTATCAAATACATGGAGTGCGTGAAAACCAACTAGCATAATCAATATGAATGGAATGGAATGGAATGGAATGGCCTCGGTTTCTAGAATCTCAAGTTTCTAAAAAATATATGTAAAGTGAAATCTATTAAAAGACAGCTAGATACTACATCAAAAGTGTATCTTAAATTGAGAACTCCGTAGTATGATTAAGCAAAATGTTACAAGGCAAAAAGAGAATGCATAATTGCATTAAGTTACAGTCAATTTTGTCGCAAAAAGGTGCCAACTGATTTGGCAATGCAATATGAAACGGATTGAATGGTCACCATTGGATTCACTCCTACTGCAGTTGGCAGCACGCTCCCATCCCCTACAAATAACCCTTCGACTTCCCATGTCTCACCACATAGATCAACTACAGATGTCTTTGCATCAGCCCCCATTCGACATGAGCCCATTTGATGTGCAGAGAACATGTTGCTTTTGAGGTTATGGGCCATTAGTTTTCTTGTTATCATTCGAATGAACGTCTCCAAGTCCTCAGTGGAGGAGGTTTTAGGGTAGAAGACATCCCCATCAACATGCATCATCCCAATAGCCGCGGGTTCCCTCTGAGCAACTAGAACTCTTAATGCCCTAGCAATTGTCTCACCAAATAGGTTTGGCGATCATTGTAGCTTAGGGTATAATGTATGGAGGGCTTTGAGTTGCTCTCTCAACATAGCCCTCGAGTCCGAATCACGTGTGATAGCAATGAGGGCAGGCGAAGGCGAGGGTATTCGCGCGATTTGTTCTTTGAGTTGGGAAGCGAGAGAGCCGGGGCATCTTGTGATGAGAACATTCCAGGATGTTGGGAGGGAGTTTCAATGATAGAGCCATAGCCAGAGGGGTGAGAGAGTTCGGAGAAGGAGGTCATGATTTCACCGTGGAAGATGCTCCCAGAGGGGCCGGCGAGAGGAGGGAAGTAACCGGAGGCCATGAAGACGGGGTGGATTTTAAGGTGGCGACCGATATGGGGGTTAGAGAGGCGAGAGCGGCGGAGGAGGGGAGGGGTGGAGAGGGCACCACAAGCCACAATGGTAGCCTTGGATTCAATAAAAAGGTGGAGGGAGGGTGACGTGGCGACGATGCCGCAGCTGCGGCGGGGCTTGCAGCGGGCGGCGCCGCAGGCGGCGAGGAGGATGCGGTCCGCGGCAAATGACGTCAGAATTGCGGCCAAATGACGTCAGCATTATTCTTTGGTTAATAAAAAATCTTATGGTTCATCTAGATTATGGTGGGATTTTTATGTGCTTAGGCTTTGGGCTCTTTTGAATATGAGGCCAACAAATACAGGTCTATGAGCTGGAGATTAAGGGTTGGTTGACCAAGCAGCTCAGCGGTAAGGGCATATTTATTTTGATAGAAACCATTTCTTATGAATTCATATTCTAAATTCGTTTATTATATATAGAGTTGATTTTGGCGGAGATGAGATGCTAATAATTATAGCTGTGATTCTGTTGACCCATCGCCTGCAAGTATCAGACCTGTTTTTCCAAAGAGAATTGCTGGAGCAGGTAGAACCCTAACCAAAAGTTATGGCTTTGTCAAGCAACAAAAAGCAACTGGAAAGGTAAAGATATGCTCTTCGTATGTGTATGATTGCATGTTATTGTTTCTGTTGTAAGTAGTCAGACTGCAGCCACTCGAGTTCATCTATTAAGTTGTAAGTAGTTGAGAGGCATGGATGAGAAAGAAAGCTTATAAGATCATTTGTATTGTATAACAATGTCGTTCAATAGACCTTACATCTAAATGTTGTATTTGCAGAATGGTAGCTGATTGTGCATCCAAAAGATTATCGAATATTATTTGACATTTAAACGTATTATGAACTTTCAGATTCCTGAAGCACTTAGTTGTTTTTTTCTTTAATTCAACACTTACAGAATCTAGGGTTGCAATTATGAATGCAGACATTATCACAAGCCCAGTTTTAAAATGAAATCTTGGTGCTCCCCATTGAAATGGATATGTAAAACGAAATTAAAAGGCTTCATTGAAGACATTGGATACATCTGTAGGACAGTGTCTCATTGTGTGCACGTGCACTACAAGAGAATGCCTGTTTTGCGTCATAAAATGCGTCAGAAAATTCTTACGGGTTTTCCTGTGAGGCTCTGACGAATTTTCTGACGAAAATACTGACGCAAAAACTGACGAAAATTTTTGACGAACAATGTGACGAAAATTGACTGACGAAAAGTCTGACGAATAATCTGACACAAAATTTGACGAATAATCTGACGAAAAATATGACGCAAAATCTGACGAAAAATCTGACGAATGTTTCTGACGATTATCCTGACGCAAAGTATGACGAATAATATGACGAAACGTCCTGACGATTAATCTGACGATAATTCTGACGAATGTATGACGAATGTTCTGACGATTTTTTTCGTCAGTATATTCATCAGAATATTCGTCAGTATATCTAACATGGCATTTTTTAGCTTTAGGTCAGCATTATAGGTTTCCATACTTATTTCTATGAGTTGCATGACTTCATACATACCAAAGGAATAAGAAATGCTCATATGCATGTAGATATGAAACATTTTACAATCTATGTCAAACATATCAAATAGTTAGACGAGGTAAATTGTACAATGTTATCTTTGCCTTTGGAAAGGAGACTTAATTAAGGAGAAGTCATTTCATGTTTATCGATCTTTAATTAAGGGCTTGCAAGTTGAATTGGATGATTTCTTGAAAGGTTGATGAGTTTGTAGGCTATCATCTTGTGTATCAATTTTTGTCAACATTTCTCTATTATCTTGCAACTAAGTATCAACAAGAAACTGTAAACAATTTAAGGCTAAACAGATGACACCGTTGAGCAAGGGGGTCAAGTGTTTTAGATGAGATCAAATTGTGGACCTTTGTGTTAACGAAAACGACCGTGGGGAGTAGTAGAGTGGATATTAGCATGACAATGCTTCGCTGACGGCAGCAAGTGCATGGCACAACAAAAAGCAACACAAGGAGCACTATGCAATAAAAAAATAATGTTAAGTGGGCACCATGGCATTTGGGTTAACGTTGGTCTCTAACAAAGAATGGTGGACTTCTAAGAAAGGTTGAGCATATCGATGGTCTAGGATTATGATGGGTCCGTGAAGTTGAAAGTCTCGCCCCATGAGCCTATAGTAATGCCGACAAACAATGGTCGGTATGAAATAGTGACAATGGAGTATCCATTTGTTAAGGGAACACATATCATGTTAAATTAAAGTAGCCAAACTTAATATATTAGAATAAACCATGAAAGTCCAAAGGACCCAAATAGTTATGAAAAAAAATAGAGCAAGGGTATTTTTTTTTTTTTAGCATATTTCAACGAGGTATTCTCATTTTTGTCGTCTTCGGTTTTAGGGCTCGTTTGGAGGCAAGAACCAAGTCGTTCACACAGGGCAATCGCCCCAACTTCAAATCATGATTGCAGCATCGATTATCATGGACACATAGGCAAATCAAACAGAGGGATGGAATATCCCGGACAAATCATCCAAATGGGATGGCTATCGATAGCAATGAGCCTAAATGGCTAGTTTGGAAAGAAATAGGTCGGTGCATATCTTGTTACGCATTTTACCTTTAATCAGTACTAGGAATAGCGTTAGCCAATTCTACCGGGCTTTATCCAAATCGTATTTCATAAAAATGTGATTGTATCGCACTAAGCTAAGCACTATTTGGCTCAGCGCCTCCTTTGGCGGCCAGAATGACGGCTAACAAAGCTCACTAGATTGGCACTTCCGGATCTTATCAAGCGGCGGGGATTGATCTTGCTTTGCCATATCACGGGGAGCAAAGGGGAAACGCTTGCACCGCTACCCTAGTAAACAAATTGCTCATGGATATTGTGGAGAAATATAACCTAGTATCCACCGAAAGGGTTGCTAGAAAGGAAGAAGGGATTATCAAATTCATCTCCAAAAGTACCGATGGGGAGGCAAGAACACACAAGGATCTCGATATACAAAGTGTGGCGGACTCTCTAGCGAGCAAAGCTTGGCAGGACGCTTTTGTCGATGGAGAAGATTCGGAGGACAATGAGGAGCCCTACTTAACCGGGTTCTTTTGAGTATATAGTGTTAAAATCTTGCGGTAATGGAAGCTTGAGTAATTCCTTAAAATTTGAGTAGGCTCTGTGTTCCTCTCATTTATAACTTTGCAAGTTATTAAGGTATTCCAGCTTTTACATGTAGCGCAGACCCTTGTATTTAATGGCTGCCCCGTATTTAATGGTGTTTAATTCCCAAGTATTTAATGGTTGTTTTACCATCTTCTATTCTCAGACTAATGTTACGCATGCCCGATTATTCCTCAAGTTTTTCAAGAGACTTTTCTTTTAATTTGTATAGTATTAATAAAACCAAAGGCACCTCGCAGAAACCGCAAATCGAAAGCAAAACCGAAGCGGTACTTAGACCCGCGGTTCCTTGCAAATTGCTGATACTTGGTGAGCTTAATATCGGGTTAGCAAATACCATTTGGTAATATGTTCTAAGATACATGGAAATAAATGATTATACAAGTTTTATAGTTTATGTGTTGCATAAATTTCTCAAATAGGCAGAAATATGTATTTGCGTTTGCCATTTAACCTTGTTCAATTCTGGAATTTTGAGCATAAGAAATTATGGCTGTAATTTTTGTGATGACACTTAATTAAATTCACTCTACCTAATTCGTTTGTGCCCTTGCTCGATGAAGTTAACTTGGCTTCTGACTTTACATCCCGGCTTTTACATTCCGAATTTAAACTTTGTTTTGCTACAGAGTGTGATCTCAAACTGCCAATGGCGAATGCTGGAAAATCATCTACTGAATTTTGAAATGCTGATGTGCAATTAGAGGACATGACGGACGAGTTTTCTAAGGTCTGATTCACTCGTTTATATATTTTACATTGATTGGTACGGTTTACAAATAGGTGATGCACAAACGTAACTTGTGCCCCATTATTTTTTAGATATATGCCTATGCCTCCATAGCAAAAGTGCATCTAGAAACTTTACTTTCATGCATTTGTATGCCGGATTCTCCATAGAAAAGAATGTATTTTCTTCTTTTAAGACATTGTCTAAGGTAATTAAACTTAGATAAAATCTGCAAGTACTTTTTAAGTTGTTTGAGATCTTGCTTGCGACTCAACACTTGCATAAAATTAGAGAAGGTATATGTAAGTGTTGAATCAATAAGTTCTTGCTCGTAGCTTCTTGGCTTTCAATTTGTGTTATTTTGATAATTGTGAATGAAAAGAATAGATTGGAATCTATGAATTTAATTTTTTCGAAAATATTGTAGGATTACAAAAGTCTAGAGAACCTTCTTCTCTATACATGATGCTTTTATAAAGGTTCTTTATACATGATGCTGCGTATAATATGGATGGTCAACTCAAAATGAAAAGGTATATTTCAATATTTTTTATCTCCCCAAGTTTTTATTCTTGTCTAGTTTTTATTCTAACGATAGCTTGACTGTTTAGGACACCGTAAGGGAGTTATGAAAAACTATTTCTTGAAGACTGCAGTTGAAGCATTCTTTGAAGACTTTGGATTTCTTCTTTTTTCATGCTGCTGAAGTTTGGTGGAGCCCATTGTCTCTAGATCTTTGTTCGTATTGTAAAGATTACCTATTCTTGACATGTAACTATGATTTGATTTAAATACAAAAATTTGTCTTTTATATACACTCTTATCTCTTTATAAATTTGTACCCCATTAAATTCAAGCACTATTAACGAATAAAACAGTAGCCTTGCATAATGACGAATAAAATACTAAGCACTATTAAGGAATAAAACAGTAGCCTTGCATAATGACGAATAAAATACTAATGAAGCATATGATAGATATTATATTGTGACACAAATCGAACAAAAATTTTGATGTAAATTCTGACGAAAATTTTGACGCATACTGTGACGAATTTTTGTGACGAAAAAAGTGACGAAACTTCTGACAAAAAAAATGACGAAAAATGCGACGCAAATTCTGACGAAAAATCTGACGCTAAATTTGACAATTTTATACGTAAAAATCAACGAAAAGTCCGACGCCAAAAATCCGACGATTTTTCGGCGAAAATATTCGTCGGAATATCGTCGTCGACCATATGAGTCTGGGCAATTCTCTATCTGTGAAGGGTTTCTGACGATTTTTCTGACGCAAAACAGGTTTTCACTTGTAGTGGTGCTTCTGACTTTCCGAAGAAACAACATTCAATGATGGTATATTCATCCTGCATCCTTTAAAATTGTAGGCACCTCCTTCCGTGAGAAGGAAAGACAGAAGAAACAATATTCAATGATGGTATATTCATCCTGCATCCTTTAAAATTGTAGGCACCTGCTTCCGTGAGAAGGAAAGCATATGCCCAAATGATTCCAAGACCCAATCGGCACTGCTTTCCCGGATGTTTGGTGTCAATATCGTAATACCTTTATGTATCGATGTTATCCCATCATTTGCAACTTGAGAAAAGATTAATCCCTTAAGATGTGGCTTCTTGCATATATTTGGAATATAATGATGACCAAAGACAAAGAATCTTTTCGGGATATTGCGGAATAACTAATAAGTTAAAGTTGTAAACAAGTAGCAGATAAGAAACAAATGCTTGCCACTATACCAAAGCAAGGAATAAGACAACAAGAATTTGAGGGATGCCAATCATACACACATCCCAACAACAGAAAGCCATAGGTAAAGAAGGCAAGACCAACTGCTGCAATGGTCGGTGAAACCACAACTGGGTTGATGACTCTGCAACCACAATTTTTTTCATAAATTCAATGAATTCTTCTTTAAAATGCATATGAGATTTCACCTTTTTAGCAACTATACCTGAGCAGGATTGACATGAGACCACTATATCCCACAATAGCTTGAAAGACTGAAGAAATTACATTTAATGGACTATTAGCAATCGAAGTAGTGGCAGTAAAGGGGAGGCTTTATGCCCATATATGTATGGGCTCAGGTGGATGTCGTTCTAGCTGCCATGATTCAGGCCTTCGGCATCGCCTCTTTCTTTTAGGTATGTTGCTTCTTAAAGATACTTGCCTCATAGGCTGTGAGTATCATTAGAAATTTATGAAGAAGTTTTGAGTGGGATAACTTGATACGAAAGAACAACATGTCATTTCAAGTCGGCAATGCCTAAATTATCATAGCACCTTCAAAACTGAATTCAAGACCTCAACATAGCATTTTAACACCTGAGGTTTTGTGGCAATTTTAATATATATGTTTTCACGGTTGGCTAGCATTTTCAACATATAAGTATGTTGTACATCATCATGGTACCACCCATTCCTTTACTTCAAGGCAAATAGAAAGGCATGGGTTGCTCTTAAAGCCACAAAAACGTCTCCATGGTGAGAAAACACATTGAAGGTTTTGGGTCAATTTCATTGTATATGTTTTCGTGTTTGGCTAAGAGGAGTTATAGCACAAAAGTAAGTTGTACATCATGGTACAACATTTAGGTGATCTGCCATATTATGCACCATGTTGAGCGCATAAGATCATTTTTTCATCTACTTTTGCAATCAAATATGTGTGGGAACACACTTGGTGGCATATTTTTGCGTAACACTTCATTTATTACATCTCTACTATGGAGTCAAATGGCCCTATACCATCAATAACATACTTCACATGATGCTTCGAGGACTTTTCTACATAAGAAAGTCGAATCTGCAACAAAACATTGACGAAGGTGAAAAAGAAATGATGAAACATTGATGAAGGTGAAAAAAATGATGAAGCTAAGAAAAACGGCTCCAAAACTTCCATTTTGCAAATGAACGTCATCACAACTTCAATATGATAACTTATTTGACATCTAATGGGTCGTCCAACATGTCACCAACCTATTGGCATTTTATGAGGTGAGCTAGTAGGGTGAGCGCTTATTAGGACAACAAAGAGTTGGCACTTTATGAGGTAGGCTAGAGATGTCAGCAGTTACCAAATAGTTTATGCCAGGATTTTATCTCAGTAATGTTACTAATATTATAGCAAGTTAAAATAAAATAGAAAGCATAAAGAAATATCCCATCTCACTAATACTAATAATAACAAGTTTTTAATAGAAAGCGCAAGAAATATTCCATCTCTTTTGAAAGAAGTTTCATGACCATAATGCATTTTAATGGATGGCAATTGCATGCTTCTACATCTAAAAGTGTTTCTTTCTGTTGGATGGCAATTACATGCACAAAAGCTCGATCCTCTACACGTATTGCAATCTAGAAAGTTTTTGTCGCATGTAATTCTTCCATGTTCATGTAAATAATCACTCACAAATCTCTCTTTGCAAACCAGAGAACATGGAGTACTCTATGCATGCGTGCTTCAAACATTCTATGCAAGCATCTCTTCCACCTTCATAAAATGCAGTCTATCTCTCACCCAATAATCATTGCAAGTATAGACAACCACCACTGCACTATAAAGATCGATAGGTAGATAGCTAGATAGAACACAATTGAAGACAAGCAATATAACGTGTAACAATTAAATATTGTTGTTCCCTTTAAATGATTAGTACAACAATCCAATATAATATCACAACATGACTTGGAAAGTGGAGACACATTTCACAATTACAAGTAATTCTGCTAAACGAATAATGCAGCTCAGGACTTCTACCTTTCCATTTTAGAATATTATTGTTCCAAACTCATACTTTTTAATGCATTTGTCACGATGTAGATCAACAAAACCTAAAGCTAAGAGACTCTTGGTTTCAATAAAACAACCACCTCTTCAAATTATTACTACGCCCGGCAATGCCGGGCACCATATCTAGTGAAGCTTAAATCCATAAAAATTATAGACTAATCATTAAAGACAAGCTAAAGTTACTATTATTATACCTAAAATAAGAACTCCTAATTAGCAAACACGTGTATTGAGTTTATGATAGTAACAAATAAGAAGATTTCATCGTTGCACTAAGACGATACAAACTATATTTTAACTTCCATCGCATGTGATTAAAAAAAGAATGTTATCTTGCTTCACTATTACCTTAACTAAACTCCAATTTTTGTAGTGGCAACCACTTCTAAATATAAAGAATACATGGTTATTCACCATATTTAAGTTGATAAAACTCTTTCTTATATAGATAAACATGGAATGTATGGAGTGAATCATTTATTGCCTTTGAAAAATTTGTATATGAGTTTAGTTAAACCATTCTAATCCCATTTTTGTTCTGAATTCTGTATGGAATCTTCTTTAGTGAGAATTGAGATCAACATGACTTATAGCCACTTCAAAAAATTATTTGACTATAACTCTTAGAGTTGACAACTTATGGCCGCAGGTCTTACGTCAAAGCTTGTTATGTAAAGGAGAAACAATTCACAACCTCAAACGTCTTTTTGAACTAAATATGGTTTGATGACTTCATATAATATCATCTAATAGCAGCGAAACATGAAAGTTTAGAGAATGCAGTTCTGGTCTGGCGTAAAAACTGTTGAATTCTATGAAATCTCCATGCCATAAAGAATCGAGTGAAGATTCCAAAAGTGGTGGTATCTTGTGAAATGGAAATTTCTCTTCTTAGATACCTTGGTTTAAGTGGCAGATGGTATGCTGGACCAATTTTGGTGGATGAACCCAGAATAGTTCAATAACAACTCTAGTGTTAACCTCCTAAATATTATAACACAATGTTTATACAAAACATTTAACTATAAATCCCTATGTTCCTCGTGGTGCTCCTCTAGTTGCCTGATTCTCCTCAAGATTGGCTTGCCCGACCCCTCATCCTGGGGGGTGTCACCTTATATAATCCATATATAATATGTGCGTGGCTTGGATGGGGTTTTTTCATCCACTTCCATATCGTATACATGTGCACAAAATAAGATTTTTTCAAATTTTGAATTTGTACGATACGGGGTGGAGTGGTCTTCACAGGGATCTCATTTTGTATGATATGGTGTAGGCTAGTAAAGGATTCTACTTCTGACCTGGGTATGTGTTCTAATGCTTTGAGTTCACACAAACAATCTCATTTTGATTTGGTCAGTGGGCTTTGGCATTTTACTAAAACCTGCTAATATATGAGGTGGGTGATTGATATTAGGAAAAACATATCATATAGATACGACAAGGGATAGAACAAGATGGAAATAAAGGGATCATATACGGGGGTTTTCCTAGAGAAATTCCATATATGGATGGTTTTTCCTTACCTTAAGAACACAGGTGTCATATTCATATATTTAAAAGTGACACCCCCGGACCCTCAACATGGTTACACTTGGGACTGAGACGGCATGAGGGATGGAGAAATCCCTATCATGGCCACTCGCATAGGTGTTTTTCCTCAGATGAAATGTGCTCCCCCCTTAGCATTGTCACATGTGCTAAGGCTAAATGTACTCATCTCTCAAGCTGGCGTCAACTAACTCGGAGACGACCTGGCCGTTGGATATGCTTCATGAATTGGATATTGTTTCTCTAGTTTTTGTTTTAATACATGCCACATCTGCCACGGGTAGGTGTTTCCATTTGACCAAGTATTGAAGGAATTCTGATCTTCATGACTTCCTGAATGCTTCATCAAGAATTAACTTGGGAACAATCTCAAGTTGTTCTTCCCTTATTTTAAACAAGGTTGGCATTACCAAAACTTTCTCCGGGTTGTTCTTTCCTCATTTCAAACAAGGTTGGCATATTCAAAACTTCCTCTGGGTAAGTGTTTCCACTTGACCAAGTATTGAAGGAATTATGATCTTCATGACTTCTAGAATGCTTCATCAAGAATTAAAAATGGGAACAATCTCAAGTTGTTCTTCCCTCATTTCAAACAAGATTGACGTATCTAAAACTTCCTCCAGATTTGGAGTATATTTCTTCAAAAGGCTTACATAGAAGGCCTTGTGAACCTTTAGATGAGCAGGTAAATTCAGATAGAATTGGCTCCCTATCCGCTTGATAATCTCAAAGGGTCCCACCATCTTGAAGCAAGCTTCTTGAATTATCGATGCAGAGCTTCGCTTATTTGACCTTAATCTTAAGAGATGTGTAAACAAAGACATCCTCGATGATTCTTGCTTTGTAATATTGTATGCGAACCCCACTAATTGGATGTAATCAACCCATTTGGATTGCTTTAATCAACCCTACTAAGTTGTTCTTCCCTCATTTTGAAGTACCAAAACTTCCTCACATTCGGCTGACCTAGTATCGTCACAGCCCAAGAAGTTGGGGCCTAAAGACCTGATTGACCTCGTCATATTGTGGTACAGTTGTCCATAATCAAATACATGGAGTGTGTGGAAACCTACCAGCATAATTAATATGAATGGAGTAGAATGTAGTGGCCTCAGTTTCTAGAATCTCAAGTTCCTAAAAGATACATGTAAAGTGAAATCTATCTAAAGACAATTGGATACTACATCAAAAGTGTATATCAATTTGAGAACTTCGTAGCTATGATTAAGGAAAATGTTACAAGGCAAACGTCTTCCAAAGAGAATGCATAATTGCATTAAATTACGATCAATTTTGTCGCAAAAAGCCAACCGATTTGGCAATGCAATATGAAACGGATTGAATTGTCACCATTGGATTCACTCCTCTGGGTTGGCGAAGACGCTTCCATCCCCTACAAATAACCCTTCGACTTCCCATGTCTCACCACATAGATCAACTGCAGATGTCTTTGCATCAACCCCCATTCGACATGAGCCCATTTGATGTCGCAGAGAACATGTTGCTTTTTGAGGTTATGGGCCATTAGTTTTCTTGTTATCATTCGAATGAACGTCTCCAAGTCCTCAGTGGAGGAGGTTTTAGGGTAGAAGACATCCCCATCAACATGCATCATCCCAATAGCCGTGGCTCCTGCAGCAACTAGAACTCTTAATGCCCTAGCAATTGTCTCACCAGCAGTTTGTCGATCATTGTAGCTTAGGGTATAATGTATGGAGGCTTTTGAGTTGCTCTCTCCAACATAGCCCTCGAGTCCAATCACGTGTGATAGCAATGAGGGCAGCAGCGGCGAGGGTATTCGGCAAGATTTGTTCTTTGAATTGGAAAGCGAGAGCGGGGGCATGCCGACGAAGAACATTCCGGGATGTTGGGAGGGAGTTTCAATGATAGAGCCATAGCCCGAGGGTGAGAGAGTTCGGAGAAAGAGGTCATGATTTCACCATGGAAGATGCTCCCGAGGGGGCGAGAGGAGGGAAGTAACCGGAGGCCATGAAGACTGGGTGGATTTTAAGGTGGCGACCAATATGGGGGTTAGAGAGGCGAGAGCGGCGGAGGAGGGGAGGGGTGGAGAGGGCACCACAAGCCACAATGGTAGCCTTGGATTCAATAAAAAGGCGGAGGGAGGGTGACGTGGCGACGATGCCGCAGCTGCGGCGGGGCTTGCGGCGGGCGGCGCCGCAGGCGGCGAGGAGGATGCTGTCCGCGGCAAATGACGTCAGAATTGCGGCCCCGTTATCCACCGCGTCGGCTAGCCAGGTTTCCTGAGTGCCCTGTTTTCTGCCGCTGCGGCAGCCGAACCCGCACGATCCGCAGCTGTGCGGCTGCTTTGAATTGCGAGGAATCGTTCCGATCGGGTAGCCCAGAGCCTTGCAGCCCCGCCGGAGTATCTGATTCTGAAAGCTTTCTTCGCCCAATTCATCGCTTACACCCATTCTTCTGCAGATTTCCTCCATCGCTTCGTCGTACTCTGAACTCGCTATAAATCCTAGCCCTTTTTCTTCCGCCCATTCCTTCCTCACCAATTCCGGCGTTTTGAAACAAGCTCCCCAATTGATCGCCGATCCTCCCCAACAGTTTTCCAGTTAACAGAATTACCGATCCGTCCACTGTCGTCAGAGCTCCGCTCTGTTCATACATTGCATCCATGGATGGACCTTCCAACAGCGACAGATCTTCCCGAGCAAAATACTCCCTTTTTCCACCACAATCACCTTATATCCCTCTTTTGCCAAATACCCAGCTGCTACTCCTCCTCCTGACCCTGAACCCACCACCACAACGTCGCATTTAATACCCAAATCCGATGATCTTTTGCCTTTGCCATATAGTTTCTGATGATGAAATATCGCCCAGAATTGGGTATCCAGAATCTGCCAGAAGTGCGGCGAATTGAGGAGCTGGGGTCTTCGAATCGATCAGATTCTTGGTTAATTTCTTGGGCGGGGCAGTGTTTGGATGAATAGGAGCAGGAGAGTACCCAATTGCTCGCCAAGTTGGGTTAAATCCGTTCTGGTCGACCTAGAGACAAAGAAAAAATGGCAGGGATTTAGAAACAGAATACAGAAGTGATTAACTTTAACAGCGATTAAAAAACAGATTGAAGAGCGAAAGCGGTTTTAAATTGCCTTGGAATAGTAAGCGAAGTTGGTGTAGCTCTTGATTAGCTTGAAGAGCATCTGCAGGTCCCAGAAACAACTCTGGCTCCACCTTCTGAGCGCTGCTTCTCTGCGCTCTAACGTTAGATTCTTGAACGATTTGACACACAAAATCTTCTTTTTGCTCAGGCTTAAACCCCCGCATAAAATCAATGTCCCACCTCTGCTCCCCAGCAAACTCAGCGCCACCTTTACTCTCAAATACTGGTACCATGTTGTCCATTTCGTCACCATTCCTGCTGCCTGTAAATCCCACATACTCACTACCATAATTTCGAAGCTCTTGAAGGATCAATCAAACCGTGTAAAAAAAAAGATTTCTAACAAGTGTAGAAAAAAAATAAGATTCTTAACTCAAACAGTATCAGACAAAAACATGAAAGAAAATGAAAAAAGAAGAGCGTACCACTTCAGGAACGTCAAGATCGGAAGCAGACAGGCGATAAAAAATGCCAGCATCGTCAAAAAGTTGCTTCATTTCGGCCTCGGATTTAAGCTCTCCCGGAGGTAAAAGAGAAGGAATAACCGTATCACAAAGAAGAGCAAAAACATCCATTTGTTTTTTGGAAAATCCGTGGGGAAATGGCGCTCTGCTTTCTCGGAGCAAAGGATGAACGGAACTCTTTGCCTTATTACTTTCATTCTCCATTTTGCAGAAAATCACACAAAAAGAAAGCAAGAATCTTGAAATCCTTGTTCTTTGGAAAGCATCGCCCACAGATTTCTTATAGCAGATCATTGAATGCTGTTCTTCAATTTTTTTTGTCACGATGCACTGTTGGGGGGATTCTACTAGCTGTGGCCGCCAGTTGTGATGTATATACCGTCCTATGTATCATTTATTGTTTTTGTTGGACAAACTCAAAAGCAGAAAGGCCTCCTTATCTATAGCCTACCCAAAGTATTCTCAAAATTAAAATAGATGTGTCCCATAAGCTGCGGCTTCTCATGACGTTTCTGTCCACCTTACAACTCAAGCCGAGTTGGACGTCGTGGATGATAAAATTCCATCCATCTTACAACTCGAGCCTCAGTTTAAGATTATTACTAGTGTCTCTGCTGAAAACCTATTCTATTCTATTCTATTCTTTTTTAATAAAATGCATTGTTACTCTTCTTCTTAGTATCATACCGGGCTCAAAATTAATAATATGTTTGACAAGTAAAAATGCAAGCTGACATCCCTGATATTTAAGCCTACTAAAAAATATCTATCTATGTTAGTGCACTTTTTAGTGTCTTTTACCTAAAATTCATGATTTTATTGCCAGAAAATTTTCAGGATGGCCAAAAATTTTCAGAAATAAATTTTCGTGGAGGAACCCTCTATTTTCAAACCATATATTATATAATTCAGATCCTCTTGAATGTTTAGCCACGACGACGTTGTTGTTGTTCTCTATTTTCACCACTTAAGCAAATACCATAAAAATGCCACACTGGTCCACTTTAGATCAGTGCTTTTGATCTTAAAGTGATCATATCTGACATGTTCAATCTATGTATTCAACTTTGACACATTTATGCCATTTGCAACCTTATATCTCCATCACATTTCACTTTCAAGTTGTCAACAATTCAAAAAGGATGTCGCTTTAAATAAAAAGCATACTAGTTGACATTCAACTATCACGTAAGCAAACAAAAACTTTAAATGGATAGATACATGTCAAAAGTTCTTTCGTTTTATGGTAGAAGCATAGCAAACATGTCACTTACTCTTTAAGAAGTAGAATTAGAATAGAAGTAACTTTGGACGACATCCATGTAAAATAGTTGCATCAACTGTTGCTGGTACAAGAATGAACAACTATTAGGATGGGCCATTTTCAAGGGTAGAATAGAAGGATGATAACATAACTATAGGGAGCAATCCGAACTAGTATATGCAAATGAGACCAAAAATCATGGCTTCTATGCCAATTATTTAATTAGGAAAATGATTCAATTCAAGCTATAGAAGCCTCACCGCCATTGTATCCCTTAAACGTATTAGTTTAGAGAATAGAATAGAATGATTTTTATCGTCCACAGAGACAAATTAACAAATATGGCTAGATGTCTAGAATCCATATCTTCCTTCTAGATTGAACTTATTCATGCAGAATTTAATTCACATACCTTTTGCTAGCGATCTCTAAATCAAAAGAGAGTATGAGCATCTATGCACAAAATACTAATGAGTAAATTTCAAAGAGGCTTCTCTAGACCATTGTGTAGTGGAATGTGTTGATGTGCAAAGCGTGGACATTATAGTCAATATGGAAGGAAAGAAAAATGCATATATTTCAAAATGACTATTGAGGTCAGACTAACTGAACTCTCTTGTTGGGGGTAGATGTCATCTCGATAACAGCTTTCTAAGCATCAAATCAGCTTCTTATTGTAGATAGTGTTGCATTGTGGGACAAAACCATTTAACCTAAAATGATTAGACACAATCACCAGCCATTCTAATCCAAGGCAAGGCATGCAAACATCTTCCAACCTATCAACAAGTTTGTTGTTTCATGCTCTCCCTTCATGTCTGCAAATCTTTGCATCCTTCACTTTCTATGCATAAAAAAAATAGTGGCAATAATCTCATCCATTCAAACTAGTATAGAGGGACAAAGGAGCCTCGAATATCAAAGCTCAAGGTTATACTAGCATGTTGCAATACAAGATCTTTCCCTCTTTTTATTGAAGATGTATTGTAATACTAAAGAGATTTAATACATGCAACAAAGATCTAGTACTATTAGCATTTTCTGCATATGATACTGGAGTTTCATGATATAGGTTGGCTAGTTAATAAAAAGAGAAAACCCTAGTCTTGCAGGAGTAGAGCTATTGCCTCCCTCAACCTTCATCTACACCAAGGCTCATAAACTAGATAGAAACAATTTGCAGCCTTCAAGAAAAATGGTCCTCATTTAGAAATTAGTATATCCAACTCAAGATTGTAACCATCCCCAAGCAAAGAAGCAGTTGTATGTCATGAAACCAGAGACCAAGATCCTCTTGAAGCTTCCCTTCATATATGTAATCTGAGATATGGCTTGGTCCATTTAGTATTCTACAAAACCATGGCTTGTCTTCTAAGTAGCATTTCATTACTTATAGACTTGTATATGATCCACAATGAATGAAATTGCTAAAATGGAAAGCCAAGCCCATGAATGACCCGTCAATATCTAGAGTTGGTTTTATTCCTGCAACTAGAAAATCACTAAATGCACTAATCCATGACCGCTGATTTAAATGAAGGTTATCATATTCTCTAAGAAGAAAACAATTTATCTTTGACTCCTAGTTATTGTATATCCATACCGTAATGATGATATGATGAGTATTAAGGAAACGATTTAGGACCACTACATGTCACCTCGAACGTTTCCTCCCTTTGAGTTAGAAGTGACTAATGTATTTGGATTCAATATCTTCAAATTGCTTTATCGTTAGTCTCCTATTCTAGAGTAAGTACATGCTTACACGTTAAATGACATATGTAAATTTTGTACTTTTCATATCTGATTAACAAACTTTTTGATTTTGTTCTTCCAAGAAAACAAAAACAAAGAAAAACACTCTTAAGTTCCTCTTTAGTATCACACTGAATTAAAAATCAATTTCCAATTAGGCCTTGTTCTTATTAAATAGTTAGGTGCCAACTTACACCAATATTTAGCTTTTAGGTTTGAAAGTATTTGGTATTATGGACCTTATAATTGATGATATAACTTTAATAGCATGTGGCTTTAGCTCGATACATACCTCCCCTGGTTGTTTTTTTAAGAATTGTCCCTCCTTTTGGCGAAAAAATTCAAATGGCCAATAATCTATAGTCGCTGGATAATAACATGTAAATCCTAGCTCAATAGAACTAAGTCCAAAAATCATAAACGCTTTGTGTTCCCGATTACAAAATATAAAACACAAAGTGAACATTCATATCTACAAATTGAAAGCTAAATTCGTTCCTACTTGAAGATCCTCTCTCATCTCTCCCACCTTGTGATGCTCCTAATCTATAATGATGCTCCCTTCATACAAATATGGGGAATTGCCCTCCTATGGCAACTATATCACCATGTAAAGGCCCTCCCGTCCCTAACTCGGACCACTTGGGATGGCCAAATTCCACGAATGAGGTGTCATTAAATCCCATGTCCTCTATGGAAATTCTACCGCATGGAAGTGTACATACATGTTAGCACCCCAGCAATCATACATAAATAATATACCATCATGAAGGGCGGTCTATCCATCATCATATAAGTAACAATACAAAGACAAGATAACATAACCAATATACCATAAATGAGGCTCTACCTCGAGCTCAAACTCCGGTGGGTTGATCGATTGGTCAAGGCCTCAAGATAACTTGGGCCAGGAGATAAAACATGGCATAGAACAATGGCTAGGGTAGTCCACTCCATCCGCCCTTCCCAGGCACACTTTGCGATAGGGTGAAACATGCTATGGCGGATTGTAGCCTTCAAAGATGCAATCTCATGGAATCACCCTATGAGACTACTCGGGTTACATTACTCCGGCCCAATGGGGTGCGGTCAGGGGAGGCATCCCTCCTAGGCAACAATGGATCCCTGATGTGCTAGAGAGGACACGCGCCACATCAAAGAACCCCCGCATCCATACCCGACTTACCCCTAAATCTAAAGGCCGGCCACCGCTACGCCTCGAGTCCAGGACGCCCTTATAGGCATCGCCTCCTCGCGACCTAGGGAGTGTCGACCCATACCGACCCCTTGATCGACTATAACCCTAGCATACTATAGAATTCTCAGAGCTAAACTAGGCAAGTTCCCATCCCCGTTCACTTATCCGTGTTGAATCACAACATAGCATCCTCAAACTAGGTGGGCTCTTGTTAACAAAACGTGAGGGCATTTATCGGTCTTAAGGGTTCTAGCTAGAGACATATCTACTTTGAAAGCTTTCAGTTCTCTACCCACCCTTTGCAATGCGAAACACACAAAGAGGAACATAAAGAGAGAGCATAATCATGAACAAAGTAACCATCCTCATCTTAACAATACATAATAGAGAAATTAACTATCCATCTAATCATACAAGGGTTAGCGTATACAAACTATCTAGAGACTAACCGGTCTCTTGGCTAGAAGCATTGTCAATGAAGGCTTCCATTCTTAGTCCGGCAACTGGTGGCAAGTAGCTCCTCCTTCCTCCAATTCCCAAATTGATTTGGGGCAGAATGGGGCTAGGGATCCAATTTGAGCCCTAATCTTAGAAGTTTTCCCCCGCCAATCGATCGGGCCGGTGGCACTCTAATTAGTTGACTTTTACTAATTAATGCATTAATCAGCCTAATTAGGTTATTTAACTTACTAACAATTTACTATAGCTAATTAAAACCCCTTTTAGGCTTTATGTTTAGCCTCGGCATAAGGAATGGCAATTTTTCCATTATAACCAAGCGGTATCATCCTATCATGAATGCCTATATGCCCATTTCCCCTATCATGATCTAGCTCAACCTTACACGATTCCTCGCCGGATCGAACACTCATATGATATATGCCGGATCTACAATGAATTGCTCACCATTGAGTTGAGTCGATCGCTATCATGGATGCTTCTATTCCCCGGCATTGCCACATAAAGTCATAATAACTCAGCTTGATCCTTTGATAGTATGAATGATGAAAGGCCGAGATGATCATCTTGGAAGGCATTGGGAAGCTTCTTATACAAGTTGATACAATCATATCCCATGGAAGCCCTAGTGACCGCATTGTGTGCTCGGGTTGTTGGAGTCCTAAACTCAGCTTAAGATGGCCAATTAGATATATTACACACAAGAATGGTGAACCTGAAGGCCCAACTAAATTACATACCCAAGGCCCACCCCGCAATGTGGAAGATTTGGTGGTGGATGAGCATCCTTTGATCACAAGGAAGAGGTGCTACATTTTTCATAAAAGGCCGCCAAGGGTGCTCAAGAGGGCTAGAAGTGACAAATATTTAGAAAGGATGGAAAGTATGGCCCCAACCAAAGAAAACCCGAGAGGCAATTAGATAAAGAGTGTTGCAATCTAGATTGCACGGGGCCTAGTAGGTGGGATGACCTTTGTGGAGAAGGGGTTCAATACATTGGACAGCTTTCGAAAAGATAGGATTAATTTTCATCTCACACCTTGTATAGAAATTCCAGCTATGATGAAAACACAGAAGGTTACTTTATCAATTGAGGTGCCCCAAGGTATGTATGAGGGCATTGAGATGGATTCTTGGCTGAGCAAGTCTTCATTTTTACGTGATACTTGAGCAGGTCAAAAAAGGGCACGGGTTGTTTCAACATGGCAATGCATCGACTTTGAAACCTAGAGCAAACACTTTGAAGGCCATTGCGCAGAGCTTTGTGAGATACATGTCTCAATCTATGCCACACAAGTCGGCGGTGAACGAAAGCATGGTGGAAAGTGGTCCAAAGGGTGTTACCACAACATTACATCCAAAGAAAGTGCCTTTACAAGAGGTCAACACCATCCTAGAAACTACCGGAGGCCTCTTTCTCAATCACATTACAACAAGCTATGGAGAACTCACTTCGCGACGCGGTGTACCCCGCAGCACATACCATTCTCAAGTGCAACACTTGCATTCAATCGAAGGATACACTTGCATCAACTGCAATAGGAGAAAAGAAAGAATGGCAATTAAAGGAGCAATTCACGTGTATCACCAAAGGCTACAAATATCATGTAGACAAATTGTATTGTCAAGTGAAACATTTTTCCAGATGACTGACAAATTTTGTGTATAATTCATGATAAGATGGACCAACACACAAGACTTTCTTTGCCAAAAGCTAGATCCTTTGCCCAAGCGTTATTAAAACGCTTTTCGAGATGAAAGTCCGGCGGGTGGTCTAACATGGGCATGGAACTGAAACCTATGGTCATTTTGTGCTTGACTATAGAGGGGTGATCCAAATTTCCATGTGAGTTCTATTTTCAAGTGCTTGAGAACACTAGAAAAAGAATTAGAAGGGAGGCGTATTCTCCATCAGCCCCATTTTTCGAGGAACTTTGATGGGCTGATAAACCGCTCGCTTACAAAAGTGCATAAAAGAGTCACATCCAAGGTGTGTGAAAGAATCAAGGAGGACTTGGATGATTTCCCCTTACTTGAGAGACAAAACCGCCGGAGGAGCTATGTGTTCAATTGGACAACATTTGAAAAGAAAACAAGAATAGATGGATGTTTGGGGCAATGCCATACATGCCAGCAAGTTGGAGTATTCAAGGTTGTGGAACATGGGGTTCATGATGGTTGGGCATACGACATGATTATAGACATACATTCTTGAACTTTCTCTAAGCTCAAAGAGAGAAAACGCGGACTAGTCTTCCCGAACTAATGGATGTTTTGAGATGCATTTTAAAACCCAATGGCTTTCTTGATAGATGAGGTTGCAGATTGGAAATCATTTGTCAAAAGGATACTTACTGCTATGGTAGGATCAATTGATGATAGGATACACAAAGCCAGTTCAAGTTTTGGACTAGGATCAAATACGATCATGCAATATAAGGGAGACCAGGTGACGAAGGGGTGATGCAGACAAGGAATCGAAGTTGTAGGCAACGGGCTTAATTAAAGTTCTTATTCCTAGAGGGCAGCCAAAACCACTTCCTCCCTTTAAGATTATTAAAGGGCTCTAGCCAACTAGTAAGAGGCGTCCAAGGATTATATAACGAATGGGATGATGTTCTAAATGGAAAAGCACACCTCCACTCAAGAAAAATCCATGGACTCCTAAATCAATTCTGGGAGAAAGACACGCTTAGAAACGTAATCAACCATGTGGGGAGCCGAGAGAGGCAGGTTCTTACCGTGAGTCCGGATGGGAGGGTTCCTCATGGACTTGCTTTATCCTAAGAAAGTTGACTTGGTCCTAACAATGGTTCCAAGTGGTTTGTAGGAAGCGTAGCCTCAAAGCTTCATGGTTTGATCTTCCCCGAAAGTGGGATCCCTTTGAGGACATCAAGGAAGGATACTTTGTACTAGTAAAGGCGACTAATGATGAGATCCAAATAGTTAGGGGTGGCACTCACTCGATGTAACCACCACCATGGCATGGAGAGGAGTTGCATCCTCGATTCCAAATTCAATATTGGGAGCCCATTGGAGGGGTTAGGAGACACGAGAAGGGCAACTTGAAGGAGCAATACACCAGAGCTACTTTGGGAGAAGAAGTGGGAGGCAAATCAAGGCCGATCCCTCAAGGAGGAATTGGTGGGTGTGTGGTATGGGTCTATCCAATCTTGTCACATTTCAAAGGGGCTAGACACACAAGATCCAAAAGAGATGGACAAAACATGAGCAACCTCCATGCTATAGCATTGTATGAGCATAGATAATTGGGAAGCTTCTTGAAAAACTTTTCTTCAACTCGTGGTTTTGTAAAATTTATGAGGAAAACAAGTTGCAATTCTTTGTGTGTGATGTGTAATTCATTCAAGCATTCAATTTAGAATTTTTTTCCTTTAGTATGAGTCCCATTTTCAGTCCGAGTCCCAAACGCCGATCTGACCACTTTAATTAAATACTCTAATTTATTACCTTCCTTCTTATAATGGCACAAAGCTTCCCTCCTTATCCGTTCACGCATCTTTGGATAGACTTTGCTATTGTTCTATATATGCTTACCAAACTCATTGATGAGAGTGGAAATTACATCATTAATGTATTCCGGGTGACCAATGGATGCCCCGAAAGAGGTCATAACAATATTATTATGCTTGCCTAAGTAGACTGCTTCCAAAAATCTGCACTCCTCCGAGAAATTCCATCCATAAATTACGATGTGTCTAAGATTGGGGTGGGGTTTTTAAAATGTATTGGAATTTGGTGATCTGTGACTGATCAAACAGAAATCGTCTCCCATTAACATGGAATAAAATTACTACTCCTTTTTTTTTGTGTAGCTAAATAGGTTTAGTTAAACTACCTTCAAATTGGAAATAGGAAGTTTCTAACACTTGGCTAAACTAAATAGTTTTTTTTCCATCACGGTTTTCTTTAGTTTGGCTAAACTTTCAAAAATGGAGGCAAATATTAGCCATCACACTATCCTTATTTTAAAAGATCCAAGTCTTTGGACAAAGACATTGAACTTATCATTATTTGTAATCAATATAGAAAAAATAAATGGCGATAATGTTAGCATAAAATAGTTGCAATTATAAAACATTGCATAACCACCAATATAAAAAAAAAAAACAAAGACATAAATCAAGACATAAACAAAGTCACCGGAAGCACAAACTATCTTAGAGACTAACCTACTTTTGGCTAGAACTCTTGTCACTTAAAGGCTTCAATTCCCTCGATGTCCGGGTGCGAAAGTAAGTAGCTCCCTCCTTCCTCCTCAGGGCAGAATTGGGGGGTAGGGACCAATTTGGGCCTAATCTTAGCAGTTCCCCACCGAGGGTCAATCCCGATTTGGGCGGTGCGCTCAGTAGTTGACTTTACTATTAATACATTAATTAGCTAGTGGGTTATTTAACAGCCCTTTTAAGGTTTTAAGGTGCCTAATGGCTTGCCAGGTCTACTTATATACCAGTGGCGATGTCATAATATGTTTTATAACATACCATAAATGGTGGAATATCTGCCTAGAATGGCAGGAATAAAGCGGATGCAGGTAATATTGAATGTCCTTGTATGGGTTTTATGATCTGAAGAGACCTTCTTCATGATAAAAGCCCGAAATATAGAGAATGGCCAGTGGAAGTGAGTAATAGAATCACATCTAGAACTAGACATGGCGGTGACATGGAACACACTTCATTATTTATATGGACATGATTTGGTCATATGTTTATTGGAGTATATCATTATTTTTAAACCGAAATATTACATTAATATTTCCTCCATTTTGGAATTGTTTTTCCCTTGAAAAATGTGAAATATCTTATGTCAGGTATATTATTTTTCATCTCAATTTCCAAGATTTTGATATCATGGATTTGACAACTTGCCTTATACGAACATATGTTTGGGAATTCGCGACACATAGAATTTACGTGGTAAAGCGCTTGATTTATCAAGTTAGGAAAAAGTTAAAAAAGGAGAGAAGAGAGACAAAGGCGTCCAAGAAGAAACAAACCCCGCTTGGGTTAGTTTCGATTAACATAATCTCAATTTAAGGTAAATGATTTATTTAACCAATGTCCCTTCTAAGTTCATCGCTACTTTGAACGACCTCAAACCTTTGGGATATTCTTACCTCCTCTGATGGCAATAATATTTGCCGATATCGAGTGCAGGCGGTGTTTACGGTTTCTAATAACCATTGTTTTACATCATTCCTCACATTATTTAAGTTTTACATTCCACTTAATAGATCTATCTTGAAAGGGATTATCTTGGGTTTTCAAAGGGTAGGGTTTCTTATCTTAGGGACAAACCCTCGTTATTCGTCTATCATCCAGCACCGCCAGTTTCCTATATTTGTTTTGGAGGTTCCAAATTAACTTTATAGGCCCGTATGTCCGTTTGCATTTTTCAATAGTGCATGTGTTTATGTTGGCTAATAATAAAACCTATGAAGTTGTGATTTACAAACCTTCCTATCTAATGAAATTGATATCGTCTATACAAATCCCTCCCTGAATGGATTGCTTTATAAAGAAAAGCCATCTATGAAAATTCTAGAGACTTCAGATGAAGAGCTTTGATCTATGCAAAGCCATATACTTTCAAAACCTTTAAAATCTAATATAAATGCATGCATCTCTTTACAGCTACATCAAAGCTCACCGAAGCCCGGAGCAAAATGTAGAAGTGGCACTAAGTTACAATTACACAGAATTGGAGTTTCAGCCACGCGCATGCTCTTTGGGACATTTCCATTTGGTGAGGGTAATGATTTTGGGAAGGCATTGTATGCAATGCGGAACAAACGACTCGAGGCGATTTATGACGGTATCAATGCCTTTTATGTTGGGGTCTTGGTAGAGCTGTCCTTTTTGTATGGTGGAAGTCTGGGGTGATGAATTGCCCTCGCCATGGAATGAATTGGGCATATGTGCAAAAAGCCAGCCTTCTTGGAAATCACCGAGGCTATGCTGGGTGAAGTCCGCGGTCCCGTATCAAATCTGATACCAAGGAGCGGACTTCTTTTGTTTAGATGTTCACAGATAGCCACATCATCTACTTTTAGAAATTAGTCCGTGCCGGTTAGTTCCCATCTCCTCACTGGCCTACATAATGCTTAATGGGGCCCTCTGACGCGGAAGGCACGCTAGAAGACAAAGAGCTTGAGTATTTAGCCAAATGAGAATGTTTAGGAGCCTGCAGTGCATCACGAGAGTATAAGCAAGGTATTTTGTGATGTTGGCGTCGCGCAAACGGAATCAAATTCATCATATTACTAGCACCACATCCACATTGGAGCCGGGGCCCAGTATTTACTGCATCCATCGCCATGAAGAAACGGGCGTTTCTCGATCATAGGGGCATCACAGGTATGCGAATTGAGAAGGAATGGTAGGGCACACCCGGGGATAGAATTTATATCCAACATTGCTAAGGCTGGGCCGTTGAGGATGAATACACCCGCCAGGAGCTGCCGGTATGGTGGGATCGGACTATTACGTTATGTTAGGCCCGATCAAACTGGTAAACCTACATATGATATTGGATGTCGCATGCTTTATTCGTTCAAACTTTGACACCTCCAAAGAGATGTGGACATCACGGGATCAACTTCATACCATGACACTCACCATGACACCATGCCGCGGTAGCCGTAATGTGTCTTGTATTGTTGTACATGTGTACGAATTTCACGCGATATCCTTATTGTTGCCACGTTTTCAAAACCCTCGGGGCGGAGTTTTTAATCGGGCGGTAATAACTTCTGTACGCTCTTCGTATTGGACATGCGGCGGCTGGGTCTTCGTGGATGCTAAAGCCCTTCTATTCTATTCTATTTGATTATATTCTAATCTATTCTATTCTTACATTGTTAGCTCAACAAAATGCCATTAGAGCTTGGAAACTTGTTTCTATATATTGCTCTAATGGAAGTAATGTAATCTTATAGTTAGTCCATGTACTATAGGTAGGTGATTACCAGCCATATTATGCTTAAAAGAAGTTATGTATTGAAGCGGAGAGGGGAGGGGAGGAGCGACATTGAGAGATACCACACCCTTGAGCTACCAACGCTATGCTTTCGGATCTAACGTATTTATCGTCGGGCTGACTGACTACATATGATATTGGAGTGCGCCTTTGTATGAACTCGCGGCATCCGATACCTCCAAAGGAGATTCATAGACATGCGGGATCAAGCCCGTAATGGTGGCCTGCGTAAGCATGCATCCATGATCGCGTGGTAATGTCGCATAAGTATCCTTTGTACATGTGTACAATCTCCCCTCACATCTTTTCTTTATCTAGGTGCCAGGTCAAAAACCCTTAGACGCGAGGTTTTAATCCAAGAGTAACTCTACCGGCACTATTTGTCATTATGTCCCCATAGGCCGTTGGGTCTCCCGGACGCTTAAAAACCATTCTATTCCATTCTTGTTAATGCAACAACAAAATGCCTTAACGTGTTTATATATGTGCTCTATCGAAGTATTAGCCAATCTTATATTTAGTCCATGTACTTATGAAGTGGGCGAATGCAAGCCGCATTATGCTTCATAGAAAGTTGTGTTTTTGGGCACGGTAATGGCCAGCATGATGGCGACTCCCAAGAATACAATTTATTGCCAAAATGCCAATGCCAATATGTACTCCAAGGAATCTCCATTCATATGGATAATCTAGATCTAATCAAAATAAATACTACAGGATTGCAACTTTCAACCACTTGTTGCTGGTGTTTTCATTATTGTGATGTTGTGAATATGATTTAGTAAAATAAAACAAAAAGAAGATGTGTTATAACAAATTTCACTTTAAAACAAGTTGCACGTTCAAGTTAAAGCTTAAGTCCAAACTGGATAGCAACTCATGCACATTAGTAAGAACAAGTTGCAACAAAGGGGATTGATGCTTATATTGATGGAGCAAGTCGTAGGTGAAATCATGATTTGATCATGAAATACCAGTTCACAAAAATCCTAGGAATGGATTCAATTGCAAAGAAGATTTTGTTCCCCAATCCTAAGGGACCATTTACATGCACAGCCGTCCCTCCTGTGCAAAAAAGCAACTCCCCTCGAAAAATGGCTCGCCATTTTCCTGACCTCGGATTGGCACCGGCGGTAGCATGTAAAATCGCCCCTAAGAGATCAAAAATAACTTCCAAAAGGAAATTTCTCTCAACATGAAGATGACACCAGCTCTTCGGTCTTAATGCCACGTCAGATTGCCATCACGTCGACAGTTTCACGGCAACCGTTTGGCGTTAACCAACACCGTTGTTGTAAAACCACCACCTGAGCAAGGCGTTATGGCGATGGCAAGCCTCGTGGCTCCTCTTCTTACTCGCCTCTTCACCTCATCTACAATCCGTAAGTACAAAGCCAACTGCATCTAAAGCATCAATTTACAAACCCTTTTTTTCTTTTATGAATGCAGATGCTTTGGATCCGCTAGACCCAACAGGAAATATCACTGTGACATGGGATATAATGAGTTGGACAACTGATGGATACAAGGCAAGCTGGAGATCTTCGTTCTGCTATAGAAATTGGTTAAAGTTCTGAGAAATAAACGAGAAATTGGTTGTGATGCAGGCTATGGTGAGACTAATCAACTACCAGCAGTACAGGCACATACAAGCTCCGGGATGGAAGTTGGGATTGGAACTGGCAAGGATTTGAAATAATATGGAGATGATGTAGGGCCCCAAAGCCACCATGCAAGGGGATTGTTCAGAATTCACAGGATAATTCCGGCACTCATGCAAGCGCGACCCTGAAGTTGTAGATCTTACTGCAGATGCTCTGGATGGTTTGGCTTTGCAAAATTGCTGCAGAAGGGAGTGCTGTCTAATGCAGCAGGATGTGGAGAATTCGATGGCTAATTTTGAGCTCAAGATCGGGCTTGCAGGCACCTCCCAACACCACTGTCACCCCCTTTCAGCTTCAAAAACGGACCCGGCCCTGTTACCACTGTAGCCCCCAAGGTCCAGTTTGCCTGCTCTGACTCTGACGGTCGTCGCCATACAGCTCTCAGTAAGTGCCTTTTTTTCTTCTCTTCAATATGTTATGTTTAAGTTGTGTCAATATGTTATGTTTAGGTTGTGTCAATTTTATCTTAGTAATACTAGTTGGTCTCCATTGGATGGATGTTAAAAAATGCTATTCTTTCATGCTAGTTGGTCTTCAAGTATATCTTGATTCTTTCCTTTAAAATGCTATTTTCTTGTTTTCAAAATTGTGCAACGCTTTAAAAAATGATATTTTGGCTCCGTGCCAACTTGCACAGATTTGTCTGCTCTTTGCGAAGATTTCGGGATCTGTTTCTTTTGCGAAGATTTGATCTTTTCATTTCAAACGTTTGATTTTGAGTTGAAGACTAGAGTCATTTCATATTTTTGAGTTGAAGAACTAGAGGATTTGCTGCAGGACTTGGAATATTACTTGTAAGTATTCCCAGAAGTGCGCTGTCACAGAAGCCACTTGCTGCGTCTGCCTTTTTTCTTAGTTTTACAATGATACTATCATTTCCATGTCAGAGGTGCGTATGCAATTGCCTCAACAACGATATTGTCTCCAGCGGCAAGCAGCATGGCCATGCCCATTCGAAAATGCTTGCTGAAGGCCCTTTGTATCACAAGGTAAGCCATATATGTCTTCCAACATTGCACTTTTCTGAATTGTGATAATCGCAAATGTAAACTTGTCAAGCATTTTTTATTGCATCTGACATCAGATTTCTTTTGCAACTAAGGCAAAGGAATTATCAGATCTGATCTAATTGAACTACAATAAAAAAATGCGAGTTTAATCCTGTCATGCATATCTTTGCAGCAAAGATAAGCTGAAATACAACTAATCCTGCTGTATACTTTTTGCAGCAAGGGTTATAGCAAAGATCCCATACAGAACTCCAGCACCAGTTTCCCACCAGACACACCAGAGGCTATATTGCACAAATGACATGTGCCCTATTGAGGTACATTGGCATATTAAAGTAGAGTAAAGAATATTGGAGGCCAAGGTGACTATTACAAACCGCAATCTCCGCAGAAATTTCACTCAGTGGAATCTTGTTGTACAGCATCCAAACTTCAACAACATAAACTACTGCTCTTAGCTTTAACCACAGAAACTCCTAACCTATTATGGGCCTACAGGTACCAGCATACGCCTTATATAAAATTTTTGTGTAAAATAATTTGATTCAATAGTGTTGTGCAGATGATGCCTGCCATGTTTTGGGAAATCAGATATTATAACGAGATACTTATGAGTGCTGGTCCATCTGGAAACGTCCAGTCAGAAATATTAATGGGCAAAATCGTATTCTCGTTTTCCCTTGCAGCAAGGGCTACGGAAGAATTTCTCATAGACTTTACTTCAATGGTGATGAATGTGTACATCGCCACCAGATACTTATCCGTGGCTGCAAAATGCAGCAACAAATCTAAGTTCAAAGGAAACACCTTTTTTGAGTATTTTAGCCATTGCAACAATTATTTGGCCCTATCATCTTTCAGGTGATATTACATGGAAAAATAGCCAGTTCATAACAGAGCCACATGAGAGAAAAAATTATATCAAAATACAGCAGGGTGGCTAATGCCAAAGAAGGCATTCAGGAGCAAAACCCGCCAAGAAAGCCACCATTGAACGTGTTTTCCATCATTCCTTTTCTTGTCCCTTTCCTTGCAATCACCCAAACAGCCAACGAAGCCCCCAATTCTTATATATGCGCCAGGGAGGATCTTGTGCCAGACCAACAACATTTGGTTTAACTAGGTTATGGATAAGTAAGAAAACGGACACCTCTCTGCCCTTTTATTTGCCATATATAATCTTGGTAAAATACAAAATGCCATTAAGGGCATGGTATATTTATTTATACAAATCAAAGCTTTTGTATTTTGATTAATCGTTTGCTTCAAACTTGAGCAACACATTTTTGGTCAAATTGTTACATTGAATACATTTCCTTGAGGTGCATTGAGGATCAGGATAAATGTACCTCAACTACGGTATGTTAATGTTATTTGTACAATGGCATCATAAATATGGATGCCCCTTCTGCTCCCCCTTTGTATCTTATTCTGAGAGTAACCTATATAACAATCTATAGGCACATAAGGCTGCATGCAGTTGACCTACAGCAACATTGATCTTACTGGACCTTCACATAAATCATAAAATGTCAATCAGCTTCATCTTCATTTTTCTGCTTCATTCTCACCACAATGCCTGCTAGCAAAGCATCAAATTAATCTCTTCTTAGATCTTCAAGGCTGCTCTCAAATTCTCCACTTTGCTCTCTTTCCCGAATTCAAGGCAGACCAACAGGTCGTTCAATTCTTCATTGTCTTCCCTCATGTGTCTGTGATGTCACCTTCAACAAAGCTTTTGAAGTTTTTTCATCTCTCCTTCCATGCATAATTCTCTCCAGCATTATATAAGCATCTGCATGCCCTGCAGATCTGCCTCAAATCAGCCTCTTGCACGGCGAACACCATTTTGTAGAAATTCCTTTTCCTTCTGTACTGATTCCACTGTCTGTTGAGCTCCTGTAACTGTTGTCTCAGAATCCCCACATCATCAGTTTTAGCATGCAACAAATGGTCGCGCACTCCAATATCTGGTTTGATCTCTTCATTGCCACTTTTAGCAAATCTTCAGCCAACGTGAAATTCTTCTCAATAAATCCTGAAACATACAAATGATGCATAATAAGAGCATTACATACTATCATCTTAAAAAGCAAGGCATATATTCTTTAAAAGCATGGCTACAAGCATACCTGAATTTCTTTGTGTCATTCTGTAGATTTGATTCTTGAGACGGCAATATAGTCAGTAATTTCTTTTGCTCGAACTCCCGTTAGATTGCTCGATCATCAATTCTTGATGTGCAAAAGTTGCATAATCTTTCACGAAGAACGGGTTCTAGGCTCCGACATATTGTAACAAAAGCGCATCGTAGAACATTGTAAGAGAGTTCCCATTTCGCATCAGTACCACCATATCCTGTGGTGGCTGGATGCCAGTCCTTTCTTGTCAGTTGATAGCTAAAATACTACCTGCAGCCACTGCTGCTTTAGACTAAATAATGGTTTCGTAAGACGGATGGAGACGCATGCTAAAACAACAGGTTGCTTTGAATCATGTCTTCCAATTTAGCAAAACGTCGCGTAAGCCAATCTCTTCGACTAATGATACTCATGGAGGTATCCTGTCTCTTGATAATTCATTGCAGATTACACATCTTTACCAAGAGCAACTGCTGTTGCCAGCAATACGTACCACCGCAGGTGATCCACCGCTTGATAATAATTCCACAGGAAAGGCATGCGTAGGGTCTTCTAAGGAAAACGCTTGTGGACAATCTGCCATCCAAGTGAATCTCAATAATCGTGAATAGCACAGGCTGCAGCCATACTGAGCTCCTTAGAAATTAGAGAGGTTGTAGCCTGAATCTCGGATTACAGAAGCGGCTGCAAGATACCGCGATGCACCGCAAAAGCAGCTCTGAGAAACCAGTGTTGAGGATGGGGATCTCTGGGTAGTTGCATACGCTAAAACCTTTTAAAGCGAAAAGTCACCGTACAGCACAACGTGAAATCATAAGAATGAAGGTAATTACATCAATGCGCACGCTCTTACATTGAACATTATCTTTTAATATGTGAGAAAGAACACTAGCTGCCCTCGTAGCTCGCCTCCTGCATACGAAATGCAAGAATGCAAATTGTTCCTTTGGAAAAGGTAATCCTATAACTTCAACTCTGCATGCACCTCAAGACGGCTCTCACCATTACCGCCACTCAGGAGCTCTGGAACCAATAAACTGCAAAACTACACCGTTAGCTTAAAACAGGCAAAACATCTATGCTTCTTGTGGTTTCAAGGACCGTGAGCTCCAAAGACAGACTACTCTAACATCCAGAAACAGATATAAAAGCAATAAGTCCCACACTGATAGACAGCCCTAAACTTTAACTACTCGTGATAAAATGTACTGCAGAAAGAACATGCTCGCTATGCATCCAACTCCTTCCAAATGATACATATGCTTCACATCTTCACTACTTTTGCTCCCATGCACAGATTGTGGAAGAGGGTGATTGTAGATGCTAAAACTGGTTCCGTCCGCCTGGATTCTTCTTCTGTCAAAAATAATAATACAATAGAAAGAGAAATCTGAGCATGTTATCAATCCAAACAATAGTCTCCATCACAAAACAACCAGAGCAAAGAACAACTAAGTCAATAAATTTCCCTGCAATCTTGAATGATAGATTATCTAACAGTTTACCCAATACAATCACTAAAACTGCATTAAATGATAGCTCTACTCACAAAAGGATTTAAAAATGTAATCTGCAAATACACTCGCTTTAAATTGCTGTTTTAATAAAAACCAGCAATAACCAGGGCCGTGTTGAGTCTGGCTCTTCCCCAACAACCTTGCTTGCTAAAAGGTCCCTACAACTGATGCCCCACACGTTCCAATACACCTTAATGCCTAGTATGCCAGCATCACAGAGAGAGAAGTCATAAAGGGCGCGATAAAAGTAAATAAATGCAATAATTATAGACAAACAAATTGATTTTAAGAACTGCAGCTTAAACGATGGCAGTACCATTACTGTAAATAAAAGTAATTATATTTCTTCTTAAAAACTTTAAAGATGCACAAGAGCAACGATGTGAGAGAACTGACCAAACAACGATAGTACTAAATCCTTCCTTCAACAGAAAGAAATCCAGAAGACTGTCTAAAAGCTACTGCCATCACGGTACCTACCATGCATGGTTTAAACTCTAAAATCAAAACCGAATACACATACACAGTCTCGCACGTCAAATCTAGCCTTGATTCTGGTCCATGCAAATGAAATACCCAGTTAAAACTGTTTGATTAGCTACAACATTTGATCCTTTCCCAGCATCCATTTGAGCTTCCTGCAAGAAGCAATGCTAATGCCCCAACCCACAACAGATTCACATTCTGCCTTCAGCATGATAGGATATGAAATCCTGTAAAATCTAGTGAGTGGATGTACCAAGCAGGTAGTGGTATGCTGTGCTGATAATCTCTAGAGGCAAGAACGACATAATTCTAGAGGCATGAACCTAAATACAGTAAAGTCATCTTAAAGTAAAGGAAGAGTCACCTTTGTCTAGTATACCCATCAAAACTTCCTCTTCAAGCTTCAGGAAGGAAGCAACAAATAACCCTATGGTCTCGAGAAAGACCTACATAAAAGACGACAATTAGGAAGGGCTTTGTTTTCAGCCCCATGAAAAATAATACCTGATTGGACGAAGTTGTTCAGAAAAGATTGTTTAGAAGTCTAAAACAGTCCTAAATGCAAAAGCTTGTTAGCTTAACTTCCGCTTCAAGGACCTTGATAATATGAATAATCTATATCAAACTTAGTGCTAATTTTACCAGTTATGATGTTATTGGATTTGAAGATTTGAAGATTTGAAGATTCAGTTAAACAATGCACCCTATTTTGAAAAAAGTTAGTACTTCATTAGGGCGTTTAAAGACCACACTCATATGATCCAAGGACACAAGTGCATATCTAATGTGCATCCAAGATTAGTGAAATGGTTCAAGCTTGCAGTAAATTTCTTAAGCTTAACATACAAAAGTTTGTTATACTACAGAAAACACAAGACAGAATTAGGTTCAGAATTACCTGAACAACAATACCCCCATCAGAACCCCCTTCCTCACTGATGATGCCAATAAGCGCTCAAAGCACCTTCAAAACAAATAATCTTCTGAATTTCCTGCAAATGCACCAATAGCTTTGGGAGTTGAGATCGTCATACCAGACACTCACGTTATACAACAAAAAAGATTGTCTCCTACCTCGCCGCACGCGGTAAGATATGTCAGGGAGCAAAAGAGCTTGCCTCCTAATTACTCTAGAGAGAAACAGATGCAATGCATGCTTGTAAGGCAACAAATATACTCACTATTATATTAAAATCTGAAACTCTAAACAGCATAGATTATCTTCGTTGTCTTCTTTATTGGCCCCCTCGCTGACGTGGGTATCACATCTGGCCGCGTGGAATGCTTGAATTGGAGGGCCAGATTTGATGCACATTGGCAATAATAAGAAGGTCTCCCATTATCTTGTTAGGGGCTAAAACACAGTTTCCAAATACATACTCAACCTTCTCACTAATGACACTATCAGGTTTCAGAGTGAACAAATTTGCTGCCGCAGCTCCAACGAAATTCGCGAAATTCTTACAACTCACTATGTAACAAAGAAACGTTACTAATGCTTAGATTCCTCTACCATAAATTCTATGGTAGCTGCATTTTCCTAATCTTAACAGTTTTGGCCATTTTCATTATTAATTTCACATTACACTGGATGCAAATTCAAAGCTCTTCTTTTGTAAAACGAGATGGTACATCTGAATGAGCAATTGCAAGGAGAAGCATTTTGAAATGGAGTTATCTATTCTTACTTCGCTCTAACAACATGTCCATCAACCTTGTAATTCCTTGTGGTGTGGCTAAGACTTGTTCCTGCAATCTGGAATATCCATACTCTAAAACACCGTTAAGCTGATGTCTTAGAGCCGCTTCTTGATAAGGATATGAACTAAATTCTACTTTGAAGCTTGCAAACATCTAAACACCTTGTATGTATGTAATTTGAGAGTAAAAGTGTTAGGAGCTGGAGACTGTAATAGCTAACATAAAAGCCCTCCTCCTATGGCAGACACATAAGACTCTGCTTCCATATGTTTCCAATGTATCAAAACACAATGATGAGAAATATTACCAGAAGCACTAAGAATCAGATAGACAATATTTTGTTCCCTTGCTAGTAATTTGAGTTGATTTCATGCCAGGAGAAATCTTCCCATGTTGATCTTGAACTGACCTCTTCTGTAGTTAATGTCACATCAATGTCTCTAAAGCTCCCCCTAACCTGTTCCAAGATTTGCTCTCACATTCCTAAGATGACAACATTTCACAAAAAATAACTAACCATATCTAGATCATCACGGCCTTCTAAACACTTCCATAAGTACTGGAAGCCTTCAACGAACACAGACAGAAACCAATGTGCATAATAACAGAATACAAATGCGCTGCCACATAATAACTTGAACGCGAGCGTAGCTACCCATAGCACTCACAAATTGTGCCTGACCGCTCTCTGCCACAACAACTTGAAGTCTACAGATATTAATTAAGGTAATTTCGTCTTCGCAAGGCCACAATTCATTGCTAATTTCTCTTAGAAGCTGCTCCACTCCACTGTGGATGGAAACAATCCAAGCGCTTCTCCATGTACTTTGAGCATTCACAACCAACGCATGCGACTACCAGAACCCGCTACGTTTTCTCGCCTACGACGCGTGTCTGGTGACCTGTGGTAAGGAGAGCAATTCAAATACAAATAATGCTGAAGGAGATGAAAGATATATGAGACATAATCCCATCGCAAGTTTTGATTAGCTTAACTTTGACAGGCTCAGATGTACTCTGTTAACTCCCTTTATTTCTGCTTATGATTGCAAAACCAAGGCACAAACAATATTGACTAGTGTTGGTGAATTTGCATATTCTTGATTTGAAAATCATATGGAATCTGTGACATCTGGGCAGCCCAATTCATGCCATTCTATTCATATACTCATGCGATTTGCTGTGGTCAATGTACAAATGTCATATACGAAAAACAAGGCATACCTATCATCTTCAGTCCTACGGTCAGCATTCCCAAATACTAAACTGCCAACACTTTGCACAAAGCCAAACCTTTAAGTTATCCGTATGCCTGGCTGGGCAAGACTCCGTGCCTCATGCGTAACCTTATAAAAATTGATCCAAGAACTGTAAACTGCCTTCAGAATCACACATCTTTGTAAGAACCTGAATGTTGGATTGATGAGATGATCCCAGCGCTGAAGCCCAATATAATACCTCTCGAGACTACAAAATCCTATCTACTCAATTTGCCCTTTCTCCGACGACCAAATTACAGCTGATTATTTGGGATAAACAAAAAACATGAAGATAAACTCATTGCATCTGGGCTGCTGTTAATTTAGGTTGATGGGGCCGAAGCCAGCCATCTGTTGGTGTTCTGATTCTGATCACTCTATTTGCGTACCCTCGACTTCCCCAAGTGCGTTGGCAGACACAGAAAATAAATTGGGGCCGTGAATGTTGACTATGAGTTCCTTGCGTCTCTTGCACAAACCTGTGGACTTCCTTTTCATTGCTTTCCCTTTGCGAAATGGATGCGTGCGTGTTTCATGCGATAAGCATTAGAATTGCTTAAAAGGAAGGAAGGTGTATTTACATCGTAGCTTAGAACATACGACGGCATGGCATGTTCTTGCAATCCCCTTCAGAAGAGCACGCCCCTTACAAGGATACCAGGGGCCAGCACAGTCCTATGATGCCAGCATCCTAGTGAGGTTATAATATATTGTGATAAATATATTGTGACAACCTCTATATTTTTGCAAACGTAGCCGCGATAGGTTTGATGCTTGTGCTTTAGTGTGAACTGGTGGAATTGCCTAGACTATAGGCCACAGCTACATCATGCTTATACTGTAGCTTATCTCGCGAGAAGCATCCGCAATAGCCCTTAAACCTTAGTGATTAGTGGATCTGATCAACATTATGGTGATGGACGCAGCATGTATGTAATGCATTTTGGGGTCATTAGTTCTTTGAGACCTTTAGCTACTTATTTCCAACATTCAACTTAACAACTTGGGCCCTATGGGTTTGGCGCCGGCCTTTGTGATGGTTTTATGGCACTTTTCTATGACAAGCTATGTAAGTTAATGGCCATTTGACATAACAAACTAGGTGTTTATGCTTTTAATATGTTATCGGTGGGTAATATCACTAAAACCACCGGTCGATATCTTATCTCAAAGATTAAAACTTGAGGGGCCGTTTGTTACAGTGATGGACGAAGCATGCATGCGCAGCATTGATGGCATGCATTTTGGGGCCATTAGTTCTTTGAGACCTTTAGCTACTTATTTCAATATTTTACATTGGCTTCTTGTCTACGTTAACTTTTCATTATTCATTGATCCTATGTAGGGAAGGGGTTTCTTTCTCGCATGGATTTTATCCATGTTGGTGTTTCGCATGCTGTTCTCAGCGTATCTACCTTGGACTGACAAATTCCTTTTGGTATCTAAGTTTCCGAAAATGGAAGTTCTCCTTCTTATCGTGAGTTTGTTATTCATTGATCCCACCTTCCTCTTTAATTACCGTTTTCATGTGTCGTTGAGGATCTTTTGCTGGCACATGTGACACACGGGTTTACATGACCAGCCCCTCCATTCTTCCCTTTTATTTTGTGTTGGAGTGTGGGCGATGTGCAGATAAGGATGCCAAGCTTCGCTTTTTCTCATGGAATTTTATAGGAGCATTTATGCACTTTATGTCAGTTTTAAGCCCCTTGTTGGTGTTATCACTAGGTGAATGCGGCAGAGGTACATCATCCAACATCTCTTAAACTAGGAGTCCGGGCGGTGATATTATTATATATTCTTCTTGTTTCTTGATGGGACAGTATTATTACGGTATTTAAATTTCACCAAAGCGCATGCACTAGGAGCTCATGGGACACAACACACCCAAATGGACCGCCTCTACCAATCGCATGGCTGAAGTGGGTCCTTTCCCCTACTAACTCTACAATGGCGGTGTGTACGCTATCCCAATGTACTAAGAAACCGGTTGGGATGAATGGGAAACCTATTTATTGTGAGCTTTATTATTTCACACCGGGTGCATAATGTAAAACCGCATAAAACATGTGCATGGTGGGGTTTTTTGGGCTAAAACCTGCATCGCACTGCACCGTATAAGTATGATCTGGATTATTTTGCTTTTAATTCAGATATGTTTGTAAGGAAATATGGTAGGGCATATGAAATATAAGGGATATTTTTGTAGGAAAATCCCGTGATAAGGGGATAATTTCTTCGACCCTATGCACGCCATTACGCCATGGTGACTTCACATCGTACCCCCGTGATTTCACAGAATTCCATCGTGAACTCTATGTGCAATTGGTATGTATACTTTGCATATAATTTAGGAGTGCTGTTTGTAAGTGTCATTTTTGGGTAACGTTTTTGGGGACCGCCTTTGTATAAAATGTTTGGACATGCATATTAAAATATAAATAGAATAGAATATAATAGTTTTTAACGCCCACTCTGAGACCAACAGGTCATGGGACTCCATATACCGGGCTAGTACAATCATTACTACTAGATTAAAACTTCGGCCGAAAGGTTTTCTAAGGAAAACCCTTTGCAAAGAATGATGATACTGCATTGCATTGCAGAGATAATGACTACCGGGGCTCGTGAATTGCGCACGCTTATCTAGAACCCGCATGTATATAATGCCAAGTCACATAGATGGTGCTCAGAAGTTGTGGAAGCGCGGGAATGGAATGCTGGCGTCAAAAATGATTCCGACTATTCAAAAAGGTGGCAACCTTAAGAGCATGGCTTTCATCTCAATAACTCCGTGAATCGCAATGCACATAGTTCCCGCCGCCGCGCTTGCGTCATTTCCCATTCAATTGCCTCAATCCTCAGATCGGGACCCCGCATCGGTTTGATGCAATAGCTACGTTTTTCCCCGACAATGAAGCAAGCAAATAAGCTTGGGACCCCGGGTGCTAAGGTGGATTTATGTGTGCATGATAATGACCTCGCCATGGGGTATAATTCTTTAGTATCAATAAATTTCATTCTTGATAGGTAATTTTGTATGTTGACTATGAATCTTGCACCTCTACAACAAGTGGATAAGAGCTTCGGCGATATGGGGAGATATCACAACCGGTGGTTCCGGATGACCGGGTGCATGGCGTAGCCCTCGAATTTTCGGGTCCATCCACCATACCGCGGAGACGCTAAAGTATAAAGCAACTACATCATTCATTACCAAAACAAGTGCTTGGGCTACATCAGCTCGTACAAATGCGACCATGATCGCCTCTAAAAACCCTCATGGAGCCGCTTAATGCAACCATTGTTGTCCCTGTCATGGACCGCTGATTACAATTGTTATTGTTTCGCAATCCCTCGAGGATGTTGTTAATGCCGCTGCAATTGTCATCATTAAGCAATACAACACATCATGGTATCTTGCACTTCTTGCACATGCCACCATTTCCAAATAGGATAGTGTTGCTTATAGTTTTTTGTAATTATATAGGGCTTTCCATGGCAAAAGGAAAAACGACTTTGAACTCCATAGCTAGGGTCATTTTCCATATAGAAACATGGGAGAATCTACTTACTTAACATGTTTTTCAGGTTCAAGTTCGTCTTTTTCTGGTAAAGCATGAGTCTTGGACACGAAAGCATTTCTCATGCTAAGTTTTGGTTTTCCAAAGATCTTCCCCTTTCCTTTGTTCGAAGGTTTTCTTAATGATTCCGCGCTAGTTTGGCTGCTACCGCGGGAGGATCCTCGCCGCTCATGATTTTTTTTTATTTTTCGGTTTAAACTAGAGCAAATCTCAAAACTAATGAAGACACATTCGTTGAAGCCGAGGGTTTTGTTTCTAAACTTGAAGCGGGGTTTGTGCTTAGTTCAAAGCTAAACTTCTATGCATAAAGGTTTATGGTGCGGTCTTCTTTTCTTTGAAGAATGTTTGTTTTGATAAATAACACACCACCTAGCATCCGAAAGTTGGTGTTCCTTTGTGTGCCTTTTCCCAACAAGTTCAAGCGAGAGTCCTATTAAGAAAGCATGGCGGGATTCGAAACAACATGGCATTTTGTTGAGGCTTAATGGCAAAGAAGGTTTGAGTTTTAAAGCGGAGACTTCAGGTAAATTTTTCCTTTGATCTCTTTCGGTCTTTCCATCCGGTGTGGCTCAAAGTGCAATGATCATCGACCAGTTTAATTGCCATTTCACAAGTAGTTGCAGGTCTTTATCGATATGCTATGTACTCATATGCTCAAGATAATATAAGCTTCTCCCTTTTCATTTTTTGAAGCCAAGGTTTCTTTGCTTTTGCATATATTCGCATTACTTTGTAGTTTAAGAAGATTTCGGATATTAATGGACTTTAGCCTTTTTGAAGATATTGATTGGTGAATTTATTGATTGCCTCTATAATAAGCAAAACTAATGTAAGTGATGTTAAATTTTTGTTAATTTGAGTTTAGATCAAACCTTCCTAAGAGTTTTGACTTCCGGGATGGAAGGATGGCATTGATTCTTCAGATTTCCATGGAGGTTCTTCAAAAGATCCTGGGTTAAATATAGGCTTCGATTAATATTGGTGGAGGTAAAGTTGCTTCAAGAACTTAATTCTGGATTTAAGTCTTATTGTTCGGGCTTCAAGCGGGCTTTTCATTTTGGAAATCCCCACTAATTGCCGAGATCTTAATAGCCTAACCCCGCTTGTTGCATTTTAATGGGTTTATGAACTCCTCGCATGTCTCTCCATTTATTTTTGCCTACTTTTTTTAAGTTTCCACGCTTGATATTTTCTTTTGCAACACAAAACCTGGCTGGTAGTTCCTTTTTCTATCTTTGAGGGATTTATGAAACAAATGTACATGAGATGCAACTTATAGGCGCTGAAAAATTATGAGGTGGTTATGCTCCAATGCTGCTGGATTAAATTCCCTGCATTAAAGGTGCACAAAATCTTGATTCTTTGATGTATTGCTTTTCAAGTTAAGGTTTGATACTTTTTGAATGCATGTTACCATTTGATCCATACATAATATGCTCGAAAAGGTAAAGCTTCAAGACAAGAACTGACTCAGATAAAATAAAGCGTATCAGGAGAAATTATAAAGAATCCCTCGACGCGGACATTGCTACTCTGATGAGAGAAAAATATAGATACACTAGGTCTAATCTGGTCTTCCCTCGTAAAGGCCTCCTGAAGCCACAAAGCCACCCGTGAAGAGAAAATAGGCACATCCAATAGAAGAACCCTTTAGAGCTTCCACCTGTATGACAAGTGCTACGCTTGAAGAGAAGAGTAAAAGCACGGCCAATGGAAAAAACTGAGAAAATCCTACTGAAAAGAGAGCAAGAGAAAAACATTAATAAGAGAGAATAACAAGAATATACAAAACAGGATCGAGAAGTCATCAAGAATTGTCGTAAAGCCAAGCATCATACCGTAGATAGAGAGAAAACACATATAGAGATATCTGTAGACATAGAGATACACCAGGTCCGCCGCAAAATATCCTCAAGAGAGAATATACACAAGAATATACATAAGAAAAAAGGGCTAAAAAATTGGCCCTTTATAGGTGGAATGACCAATGTCTTTATCTCGGAGGTTTTTTATCGCTTCATCACGACCCCATTCTAGAATCTTGGGATGCCTATAAACTTATATCTATGCCTCTTCTACTCCCAAGACATGTTTTGTGTTGAAAATATTCTCACATATTATTTAACCGAGGCTTGCCCTTAACCCCTCATATATAATTTTTTTATAATTCTAGCATATCCGTTTGTTCTAACACATCAGCTAAATGTCACTGATCTGTTGGACCTTACGAAGCGCAATTCTACGCTTATGAAAAATTAGAAAAAGCTTCCTATCCTATATTCCGGGCCTAATTCAAGAATTGTAAAGGCAAGAATTTAGTCAATGCATATCTGGGATTTTGTTTCTCGCGCATATAGATTATCAAGCGTATAAATGAAAGCCAACCCATATATCAAAGGAGGGATGGGGAAAAACTCCTGACAACAAAGAATTCAGCTCGGAGGAAACGCCATGAAGGAAAGAAGCAAGCACCGTATATATATAGATGACAGCTAAACAAGAGCCTCGCATGAGAAAGTAATAATACGCTACGAAAAGAGCTGGATCCACCATGAAGGCCAAAACACTTTCTTTTTAGTGGTTCTTCAAGAAGAGAACCATGTACTTAGGAAAGGGCCTCGTACAACAACATCCGGATAATAAAGAGGAACTTACCTAAACTCCTCTACGTATCGAGACTATGGGAGACGAGGCGATGCCAATGCAAGTAGAGGGAAGGAGCACAAGAAACCCCGACAACTGAATGCATAGCAAAAGGCATAAAACCGAAAGCAAAATAAAACCAACTACGCCACCACCAAAAAGCAATACGTAAAACAAAATTGTAGAATCAATGTACCAACAAACTACATAGAACAACACCTGAACGCATTACAAAAATCCTTTGAAAGCAAGGCCAAAAATTCCTAACCTATATCATCCATGCATAATAGATTCAAGCAAACTTTTATGCAAGAGCAACTAACCGTGAGAATGTGATAAAATCCAGAAAGGTGATGGCGAGAATACAAGACATCAATGCAAATAAGGAGATCATAAAGATAAAAGGATAATGAGACAACAAAGACAAGAGAGCACGGACAAACGAAGTCAAAAGGGCGCTATTAGTTCAAGAGCACCGAGGATGGCTTGGTGAGAGCAATTCACTACTACAAAAATAGGTAGAAATGGAATAAAAGTGCGACGGCGTTCGGGCTTTGCGACGGGAGAGCATAAATGTCACTTTTGTGTCATTTGATAATAAATAAACATAAATGACAATAAAATGACGTTTATGCTCCATAAAGGCGGGAGCGACAAATGTCACTTTGTGCCATTTCATTTCATTTTGAAGTAGTAAAAGGGCAAACTAAAACAACCAGAGTAAATGGAAGCGTGGAATAGGAAACTCCGAAAATGGAGCAAAAGGGAAAGGAAAAAGACAAACAAAGGAGCAATGAAGAATAATGACACTACAAGGAATACCGACGTCAACGACGCCCAGATTTGAACAACGACACGCCGGTGCCGTCAACAACGCATCGCCAACGCCGTTGAACAAATCTTAACGCCGTTGAACGGCCCGCCGACGCCGTTCATCGACGACTCTTCGTGGTCGATTTGTCGCGACGCCGGCACGGCTCCTTTTGCCGTCGCACGCTGTGTAGGCATCGCCGATTTATCGCCGTTTATCGAATAGCGCAGTATCACCTGCCCACCATGCCCGCTGGCACGGCAGGTTGCGGGATAAGCTCGCATCGCATTATGAAACATTGACGTTTATCAGACGGCCGATAAACGACGCCCCGGCAGTTGACGCGGTTTACCATGCCCGGGCATACCTATCAGATTGTCGGCACGGCTGTCCGACATTATCACCGCTTTGTCGCCATGAATCCACGACGATAGAGCCGGATTTGTCGCTACGGGCCAGCCGGTGCATGGTGTCAAGGCTACACGACGCTGCTCATCGACGCGCTCACAGAGAACGCATTAGTTTGTTTCAAAGGTAAGGTCTCAGTTTGCCTGGGCTTAACCGGATCACATCCGCTTCCGGCACCGCAAATGACATAATGTAAACTTGTGCTTGTTTAACACAATGTAAAACAACATACAATACAAATAAATACAAATAAATAAAAACTCATTGTTTTATCTGGTAAAAAGCTTATACATTACTTATGTCCATCCCGAGGACGCGATGCTTTGATGCAACCATCAACATTAACGCCGCTTTGTTTGGCTCCTGCGGAACTGATTTCTACCGTTCTCAAGTAGGGAACGCCGTGATGTTAGTGCAATCGAAGCTCATTTTCACTCATCTTTTTCCACGCATGGTGAGGGGAGGGTTCTCGGGAGAAGGTGGGGGTTATTGGAGGTGTCTTCCTTTGGAGGAGGAGGAGGATTACCGCTAGAAGAACATATCATCGCCAAGGTGGTCTTTAAACGCACTAATATAGCGATAGGCAAGAACACTCAAAGATAAGAATAACAAAGAACATCGATGGATCCACTTATAACGTGGATGTGGTAGTTAGGGTTAGGTTAGGTTAGGGTTAGGGTTCCTCAGATTTGGTACCAGCACTACGCCACGACATGCATGTTGACACAATAAAACACGTGTCGCCGCTTAACGACAAGTTATGAACCTTAAACGCCGCTTGAACGCATTTTTCCTGATCATCCGACGCGGCATCCGAGGGGGCATCTCGACGCCTCTCTACCGACGGCATGCCTAGGTGTCAAGCCATTACCGCTAGACGCCGCTCAACGACGCCTTTAGCTGAGTAATCGACGCGGGAGTATATGAGGCGCATCGATGCCACGCGGCTGACGGCATGCTCCGGGTGTCGTCAAGCCATCGCCGCATTGACGCCGTTGAACGACGCAGGCTGCATTTATAAACGACGCAATATGGCGGAAACCCTAATCGCTATTTTTTCAGACATTCCATTGTTATTTTGTTATTCATTGCTCTTCTTATCCAAGTTGATACAATCATGTCCCAGGGAGTCTCTAGTGACCTGCGATTGTGTGCTCGGGTTGTTGGAGTCCCAAACCTCAGCTAAGATGGCCAATTAGATATATTACACAAGAATGGTGAGAACCCTCGAAGGCCCAACCAAGGCCCACCCCGTGTAACAATGTGGAAGATTTGGTGGATGAGCATCCTTTGATCACAAAAGGAAGAGGTGCTACATTTTTCATAAAAAGGCCGCCAAGGGTGCTCAAAGGGCTAGAAGTGACAAATATTTAGAAAGGATGGAAAGTATGGCCCCAACCGAAAAACTCCAGAGGCAATTAGGGGATAAGAGCGTTACTGCACTAGATTGCACGCCTAGTACAAGCAATGGATGACCTCGCGGGAGAAGGTTTATTACATTGGGCGGCTTAGGAAGATAGGATTAATTTCAATCTACACCTTGTATAGAAATTCGACTATGATGAAAACAACACATGAAGGTTACTTTAACAATTGAGGGCCCCAAGGTATGTATGAGGGCGCATTGAGATGGATTCTTGGCGTGGAGCAAGTCTTCATTTTGAATGGGGACCGAGGTGCGAAAGGGCAAGGTTGTTTCAACATGGCAATGCACTCCACTTTGAAACCTAGAGCAAACACTTTGAAGGCCATTGCGGTCTTGAGCTTTGTAAAGATACATGTCTCAATCTATGCCTCACAAGTCGGAGGTGAACGCGAGCATGAGAAGCGAGTGGTCCAAAGGGTGTTGCCACAACATTACATCCGGAAAGAGTGCCTTCGAGGGTCAACACCATCCTAGAAAAACTCTTCGGAGATCGGCCTCTTTCTCAATCACATTACAACAAGTTATGGAGAACTCACTTCTCAGGCGTGTGTGTCTGCGGCACATACCATTCTCAAAGTGCAACACTTGCATTCAAACCGAAGGATACACTTGCATCAACCGCAATAGAGAAAGAAAGAATGGCAATTAGGAGCGAATGGTAGATCACCAAATATCATGTAGACAGTTGTATTGTCGGTGAGAAACATTTTTTCGAATGCGGCTGACAAATTTTTGTGTATAATTCATGATAGAGATGGACCAACACAAGACTTTCTTGCCAAAGCAGATCCTTTGCCCAAGCTTGTCAAAAACGCCGTTCGGATAAGTCCGGGCGTGGGTGTCTTAACACATGGGCATGGAACTCGGAACCTATGGTCATTTTGTGCTTGATCTATAGAGGGTGATCCAAATTTCCATGTGAGTTCTATTTTCAAATGCTTGAGAACACTAGAGAAAGAATTGAAAGAAGGGAGGAGGTATTCTCCATCAGCCCCCATTTTCGTGCTTTGATGGATGATCAACCTCTGTTACCAAAGGCGATATAAAGAGCTCACATCAAGGTGTCGAAAGAATCAAGGAGGACTTGGGATGATTTCCCCTTGAGAAAAACAACCGGAGGAGCTATGTGTTCAATTGGACAAATCGCTGAAAAAGAAAACAAGAATAGATGGATGTTTGGGACATGTCATACTTGGACAGCCATTAGAGTATTCAAGGTTGTGAACATGGGGTTCATGATGGTTGGGCATAATGCATGATGATATAGATACATTCTTCGAACTTTCTCTACCAAGCTCAAGAGAAAAAACGTAAACTAGTCTCCCACGAACTAATGGATGTGTTTGAGAGTCAGATTGACCCTAACCCAATGGCTTTCTTGATAGATGAGGTTGCAGTTGGAAATCATTTGTCAAGGGATACTTGCTAGATGGTAAGGATCAATTGACCCGAGGGATACACAAAGCCACTTCCGGTTCAAGTTTTGGGTTAGGGATCGAATATGGATCATGCAATATAAGTGGAGACCAGGTGAGAGTTGTGGATGCTGTCTGAAGGAGGAATGAGTTGTGGAATCCGGGGAGCTTCGGTGAAGTTCTTATTCCTAGAGGGCAGCCAAACCACTTCCTCCCTTTAAGATTGTTAAAGACTCTAGCCAACTAGTGAAGGGGCATTAAAAAGGATTATATAACGATATGGGATGATGTTCAAAATGGAAAGCACACCTCCACTCAAGAAAAATCACATGGACTCCCTAATCAATTCTTTGGGAGAAAGGCGTGACATGCTTAGAAACGGAACAAACCATGTGGGGGAGCCGAGAGGCGAGGTTCTTACCCGAGTCCGAGATGGGAGGGTTCTCATGGAGCAAGCACATATAAGAAAGTTGACTTGGGTCCCAACAATGGTTCCAAGTGGTTTGTGGGAAGTAAGGCCTCAAAGTCGGTTTGATCTTCCCCGAGTGGGATCCCTTTGGGACATCAAGGAAGGATACTTTTGCTAGTAAGGCACCGACGGATGAGGATTGTCCAATATAGTTAGGGATGGCACTCTCGATGTAACCACCACCATGGGCGATGGAGAGGAGTTGCTGGATTCCAAATTCAATATTGGGAGCCCATTGGAAGGGGATTGGAAGACAAGAAGGGCAACTTTGAAGGAGCAATACATCGAATCGGCTGAGAAGAAGTGGAGGGCAAATCATGTTGATCCTCAAAGGAGGGAATTGGTGGAGTGTGGTATGGTCATATCCAACTTGTCACATTTCAAAGGACAAGACACACAAGATCCAAAAAAAAGAGATGGACAAAGCCATGAGCAACCTCCATGCTATAGCATTGTATGAGCATAGATAATATTGGGAAGCTTGAAAACATTCTCAACTCGTGGTTTGTAAAATTTATGAGGAAAACAAGTTACCCAATTCTTTGTGTGTGATGTGTAATTCTATTCAAGCATTCAATTTAGAATTTTTTTCCTTTAGTATGAGTCCCATTTTCAGTCTGAGTCCCAAACGTCGAGATCTGACCACTTTAATTAAATACCACTTATTACCTTCCTTCTTATAATGGCGCAAAGCTTCCCTCTCCTTATCCGATTCCGGCATCTTTGGATGACTTTTGCCATTGCTCTATATGCTTACCAAACTCATTGATGAGAGTGGAAATTGCATCACAATGTATTCTGTGGACCAATGGATGCACGAAAGAGTGTCAGCAACAATATTATGCTTGCCTAGCTTATAGACTGCTTCAAAATCGTACTCCTCCAGAAATTCCATCCATCGTCAATGTCTAAGATTGGGGTTGCATAAAAATGTATTGGAGAATTTGGTGATCTGTATGCAACTGAAATCGTCTCCCAAGTAACATGGAATAAATTACTACTCCTAATTTTTTTGTGTAGCTAAATAGGTTTAGTTAAACTACCTTCGAATTGGAAATAGAAGTTTCTAACACTTGGCTAAACTAAATAGTTTTTCTCCATCATGGTTTCTTGCTTTTGGCTAAACTTTCACAAAATGGAGAGCAAATATTAGCCATCACACTATCCTTATTTTAAAAGATCCAAGTCTTAGGACAAAGACATTGAACTTATTGTCATTACAATGTAATCAATATAGAAAAATAAATGGCGCATAATGTAGCATAAATGGTGCAATTATAATCATTGTTATAACTACCTTAATATAAAAATAAAACAAAGACATAAATCAAGACATAAACAAAGTCTGAAGCACAAACTATCTAGAGACTAACCGGTCTCTTGGCTAGAACTATTGTCACGAAAGGCTTCAATTCCTCGTCCCATTTGCGATGGCAAGTAGCTCCTCCTTCCTCCTCAAGTGTAATTGGGGGTAGGGACCCAATTTGGGCTTTCCCAATCTTAGCAGTTCCCCCCAATCGATTTGGGCGGGTGGCACTCCTATTAGTTGACTTTTACTAATTAATATATTAGTTAGCTTAATTAGGTTATTTAACTTAGCCCTTTTAGGTTCAAGTTACCCCCTAATGACCCATAAGGGTCTACTTATACACGAGTGACATGTCATAATATGTTTATGTATACCATATAAATACGTGGAACGTCACACAACACAAGCAGATGACGAGACAAGGCAGATGCCGATAATATTTGAATCGTATTGTATGGGTTTGCTGACATGGAACCACACCTTGTTATTTATATGGACATGGATTGATCCCTTAATATTTTATTGGAGTATATCATTATTTTTAATGATATTCGTATCATTTCCATAATTTTGGAATTGTTTTTCCCTTGAAAAGAAATGTAAATATCTTATCAAATTATATATTATTTTCGTCTCAATGTTCCAAGATTTTGATATCATGAATTTGAACAACTTGCCCTACATTTTACATATTTCGAAGTCCACGACACATGAGAATTGCAATGTTCATGTGATTTATCAGTTCGAAAAAAAGATTAAAAAAAAAAAAAAAAAAAAAGAGAGAGAGAGAGAGAGAGAGAGAGAGATAGATAGATAGATAGATAGTATTTTAACGTCATGCCACTAGGCAGCATCCAACTGGACATGTGACCACACACCACAATACATTGCTTGGTTGGGCCCTGCCCCCAACCACTTTACATTGCGTCTGTGGGTTTTGACACCCAACAGTTCAGAGTGCGATTCTGGGCAGTCTCGAGCTCGAGACCTATAGTTGCTAGACCTAGTGTGTTACCACTAGACTAAGGGCCGTCTAGAAAACAACCGCAGGTTGGCAGGATTTTGGAATTAACATAATCTCAATTTAATTAAATGATTGTTAGCATTGCTCAATGTGTCCTTCTCGTTATCACTTTACTTTGAACAACCCCTCCATTTCTTTGGGATATTCTCGCCTCTCGTTAATATTTGTGATATGCAGGTATAGTGGTGTTTGTAGGGATTTCTATGTCGACTGTTTTCTGTCTTCTCCAGCATTATTGGGGATTTTATTCCCCATAATGGATCTATCTTGAAAGGGGTTATCTTAGGGTTTTTTCCAAAAGTGGGGTTTCTTATCTTAGGGACAAACCCTCGTTAGGTACATCATCCAACACACATCAGTTTTCCTATATTGTTTTCAGGGGTTCAAGTATTATAATTGCATGTGTCCCTTTTTGCCCATTTTTTTTCAATAGTGCATGTGTTTATATTTGGCTAATAATTTGACCTATGAAGTTGAAAAACTCTGTAGTTGTGATTTACAAGCCTATCTATTAAGGGGCTACGATATCGTCTATGCAAATCCCTCCCTCGAATGGATGCTTTATAAGAAAACCTAATCTATGAAAATTCTAGAAGACCTAAATGAAGAGCTTTGATCTATGCAAAACCACATATACTTTCAAAAACCTTGTTAAAATCTAACATAATGCATGCATCTCTTTGCTTCCATCAGCTACCGCGAACAAAATGTAGAAGTGGCGCTAAGTTACAATTACCTGGAAGTGGAGTTTCCTTCTGCCATGTACTAGGACATTTCCATTTGGCTGAGGGTGACAGCAGGCTGGAAGGCATTATATGCAATGCAGAACAACAGCCACAGAGCAGAGTTATATGACTGGGCTCATCAATCGCACATGTTCAGGGTCTTGGTGGAGCCTGTCATTTTGTATGGAGTGGAAGTCTGGGGGTCAGTGGTGCCCTCGCCATCTGGAATGAATTGGAGCAGGTGCAAAAAAGCCTTCTTGATATGGGCGTATGGGTGAAGTCCACGGTCCCGTATCAAATCCTGTTGCAAGAGACAGACTTCTTGCCTGTTTAGATGGCAGCTCTGGACTGCCACATCATCACCTTTTAGAAAGTGGTCAGTATAGATGATTCCCATCTCCCTCACCTGGCCTACATAATGGCAATGGGGCCTCAGCACTTGAAGGCCTGCTAGAAAGACAAAAGAGCTCAGTGGCTAGCCAAATGAAATGTTTAGGAGCACAGGTGCATACAGGCGCAAACAGACGCAGATCGTCATAGCTTGAGGCAATACTTGACGCCTGCTTCCTCGGCAAGCTCTGTGATGTTGGCGCCCTTGAACAGATCAAGCCATCATATTACTAGCACCACATCAACCCACATTGGAACAGGGCCCACAATGTTACCTGCGCATCCATCTGCCTATGAAAAAGCGCAGACTGATTGCCTCGATTCGCATAGGGGCATACCGTGTCCGAATTGAGAAGGGTCATTGAGGAGCCACGCCAGGATAGAATTTATCAACATTGCTAAGCTGGAGCCGTTGAGGATGAATGCCACACCCTTCAGAGCTGCCCAGCGTATGATCAGATCCGGACACGTTATGTTGAACTGATCAAGCCCGGCCGGCCCCTACATATGATATTGGATAATGCTTTTGTAATGCTTCACCGCATCGCATCTCCAGAGATCATGGACATGGATCAACTATGTCCATCGGCACTCACATCTTATGATGTGGTAATGTCTTTGTATTGTTTGTACATGTGTACAATTTCACAAGATCCTTATTGTTAACCGCTTTTTCCCCTAAAACCCTTCGTATGTGGGTTTTTTAATCCGCATTAGCAATAACCCTCACGACTCTTCAGATTGGGTCCAATAGGTCACTGGTCTTCGTGGGATGCTAAAACCCTTCTATTCTATTCTATTTGATTATATTCTAATCTATTCTATTCTTGTTAATACAACTCAACAAAATGCCATTAGAGCTTGAAACTTGTTTCTATATGTGCTCTAATGGAAGTATTAGCCAATCTTATAGTTAGTCCATGTACTATGAAGTGGGTGATTGCAAGCCGATTATGCTTAAAAAAGAAAGTTGTATTGGGCTGGAGGGGGGGGGAGGAGAGCATTGAGAAGGAATGCCACACCCTTCAGAGCTACCAATATATGCTCAGATCCTAACATGTTATCTTTGTTGATCGTGCCCCTTCCTACCTTACATATGATATTGGGTATGCCTTTGTATAGACACGGCATCGCATCTCCAAGAGGTCATAGATTACGCGGGATCAACTATGTTCAGCTAAAGACCATACGACATGCATCTTATGATGCGTGGTAATGTCGTGTATATTTTGTACATGTGTACAATTTCACAAAAGATCTTTATTGTTTAGTAGTGTTTTTCCCTCTAAAACCCCTTGGGGCACGGGTTTTTAATCCAATGGTAACTCTATCGCACTATTTGTATTATGTCCCATAGGCGTTGGGTCTCCGTGGACGCTTAAAACCATTCTATTCTATTCTTGTTAATGCAACTTAACAAAATGCCTTTAGAGCTTGAAACGTGTTTATATATGTGCTCTCTATCGGAAGTATTAGCCAATCTTATATTTAGTCCATGTACTATGAAGTGGGCGAATGCAAGCCGCATTATGCTTCATAGAAAGTTGTGTTTTTGGGGTGGGGTGGGGGGGCCAAATGGCCAGCATGATGGCAACTCCCAAGAATACAATTTATTGCCAAAATGCCAATGCCAATATGTACTCCAAGGAATCTCCATTCATATGGATAATCTAGATCTAATCAAATAAATACTACAGGATTGCAACTTTCAACCACTTGTTGCTGGTGTTTTCATTATTGTGATGTTGTGAATATGATTTAGTAAAGCTAAAAACCAAAAAGAAGATGTGTTATAACAAATTTCACTTAAAACAAGTTGCACGTTCAAGTTAAAGCTTAAGTCCAAACTGGATAGTGGAAGGAACTCATGCACATTAGTAAGAACAAGTTGCAACAAAGGATCGAAGGAAAATGTGTTTTCACAAAGTAGAAATGGATTGATACTTATATTGATGGAGCAAGTTGCAACAAAGGATCAAAGGAAAATGTGTTTTCACAAAGTAGAAATGGATTGATACTTATATTGATGGAGCAAGTCGTAGGTGAAATCATGATTTGATCATGAAATACCAGTTGACAAAATCCTAGGAATGGATTCGAATTGCAAAAAAGATTTGCCCCCACCCTAAGGGACCGTTTACATGCACAGCCGTCCCTCCCTGTGCAAAAAAAAAGCAACTCCCTCAAAAAATGGCTCGCCATTTTTCATGACCTCGACGGCACCGGCGGTAGCATGTAAATCGCCCCTAAGAGATATGTGTGATAGATCCAAAAAAATAACTTCCAAAAGGAAACAACATATGAAGATGACACCACCTCTTCGGTCTTAATGCCACGTCAGATTGCCACGTCGACATTTTCGCGGCAACCGTTTAGCGTTAACCAACACCGTTGTAAAAAAAACCACCACCTGAGCAAGGCGTTATGGCGATGGCAAGCCTCGTGGCTCTCTTCTTACTCGCCTCTTCCTCATCTACAATCCGTAAGTACAAAGCCAACTGCATCTAAAGCATCAATTTACAAACCCTTTTTTTTTTTCTTATGAATGCAGATGCTTTGGATCCGCTGGACCCAACAGGAAATATCACTGTGACATGGGATATAATGAGTTGGACAACTGATGGATACAAGGCAAGCTGGAGATCTTCGTTCTGCTATAGGAATTGGTTAAAGTTCTGAGAAATAAACGAGAAATTGGTTGTGATGCAGGCTATGGTGAGACTAATCAACTACCAGCAGTACAGGCACATACAAGCTCCGGGATGGAAGCTGGGCTGGAACTGGCAAGGATTTGAAATAATATGGGAGATGATGGGCGCCCAAGCCACCATGCAAGGGGATTGTTCAGAATTCACAGGGATAATTCCGCACTCATGCAAGCGCGACCCTGAGATTGTAGATCTTACTGCAGATGCTCTGGATGGTTTGAAAACTGCAAATTGCTGCAGAAGTGGAGTGCTGTCTAATGCAGTGCAGGATGTGGAAAATTCGATGGCTAATTTTGAGCTCAAGATCGGGCTTGCAGGCACCTCCAACACCACTGTCACCCCCCCTTGGAATTTCAGCTTGGCTGGACCCGGCCCTGGTTACCACTGTAGCCCCCCCAAGCGGGTCCAGCCAAGCTTGTTTCCGACTCTTGACGGTCGTCGCCATACCCAAGCTCTCAGTGAGTGCCTTTTTCTTCCTTTAAATATGTTATGTTTAAGTTGTGTCAATTTCATCTTACTAGTTGGTCTCCATTGGATGGATGTTAAAAATGCTATTCTTCCTGCTAGTTGGTCTCCAAGTATATCTTACAACTGCTTTCCTTAAAATGCTATTTTTCTTGTTTTCAAAATTGTGCAACGCTTTAAAAATGATGTGCTTGGTCTGTGCCAACTTGCACAGATTTGTCTGCTCTTTTGCGAAGATTTCGATCTGTTTCTTTTGCGAAGATTTCGATCTCTTTCATTTCAAACGTTTGATTTTGAGTTGAAGACTAGAGTCATTTGCTATTTTGAGTTGAAGAACTAGAGTGATTTGCTGCAGTGACTTGGAATATTACTTGCAAGTATTCTCAGGCGCTGTCACAGAAGGCGCCCACTTGCTGCGTCTCGTTTTCTTCGTTCTACAATGATACTATCATTCCATGTCAGAGATGCGCATGCAATTGCCTCAACAACGATATTGTCTCCAGCAGCAAGCAACGCCATGCTCATTCTATGCTTGCTGAAGGCCCTCTTTGTATCACAAGGTAAGCCATATATGTCTTCCAACATTGCACTTTTTCTGAATTGTGATAATCGCAAATGTAAACTCGTCAAGCATTTTTTATTGCATCTGACATCAGATTTCTTTGCAACTAAGGCAAGGAATTATCAGATCTGGTCTAATTGAATCACAGTAAAAAAAATGCAGCTTAATCCTGCCATGCATATCTTTGCAGCAAAGATAAGAGAAATACAGCTTTTAATCCTGCTGTATACTTTTTGCAGCAAGGGTTATAGCAAAGATCCCATACAGAACTCCAGCAGCAGTTTCCCACCAGACACACCAGAGCTATATTGCACAAATGACATGTGCCCTGTAAGGGTACATTGGCATATAAAAGTAAATTATAAAGAATATTGGAGAGCCAAGGTGACTATTACAAACCGCAATCTCCGCAGAAATTTCACTCAGTGGAATCTTGTTGTACAGCATCCGAACTTCAACAACATAACTACTGCTCTTAGCTTTAACCACAGAAACCTAACCTATTATGGGCCTACAGGTACCAGCATACAGTCTTATATAAATATCTTATTGTGTAAAATAATTTGACTTCAATGAGTGTTGTGCAGATGATACTGCCATGTTTTGGGGAATCAGGTATTATAACGAGATACTTATGAGTGCTGGTCCTTCTGGAAACGTCCAGTCAGAAATATTGTTGGGCAAAAATCCAGACTCGTTTTCCTTGCAGCAAGGCTGGGCATTTCCTCATAGACTTTACTTCAATGGTGATGAATGTGTATTACCGCCACCAGATTCTTATCCGTGGTTACCAAATGCAGCAACAAATCTAAGTTCAAGGAAACACCTTTTGAGTATTTTAGCCATTGCAACAGTCTTGGCCCTATCTTTCAGGTGATATACATGGAAAAAATAGCCAGTTCATAACAGAGCCACATAGAGAAAAAAATTATATCAAATACAGCACGAGGTGGCCTAATGCCAAGAAGGCATTTCAGAGCAAAAAACCACCAAGAAAGCCACCATTGAACGTGTTTCCATCATTCCTTTTTCTTGTCCCTTTTCCTTGCAATCACCCAAACAGCCAACGAAGCCCCCACCATATATGTGCCAGGAGGATCTTGTGCCAGGCCAATAACATTTGGTTAACTAGGTTATGAATAAATAAGAAAACGGACATCTCTCTGCCCTTTTTATTTGGCATATATAATCTGGTAAAGCCACAAATGCCATTAAGGGCATGGTATATTTATTTATGCAATCAAAAGCTTTTTGTATTTTGATTAATCATTTGCTTCAAACTTGAGCAACACATTTTGGTCAAATTGTTACATTGAATACATTTCCTTGAGTGTGCATTGAACAGAGGATCAGGATAAAGAATGTACACTCAACACGGTATGTTAATGTTATTTGTACAATGGCATCATAAATATGGATGCCCTTCTGCTCTCTCCCCCTTGTATCTTATTCTGAGAGTAACCTATATAACAATCTATAGGCACATAAAGGCTGCATGCAGTTGACCTAGCAACATTGATCTTACTGACCCTTCACATAAATCATAAAATGTCAATCAGCTTCATCTTCATTTTCTGCTTCATTCTCACCAATGCCTGCTAGCAAAGCATCAACATCCTCGCCTAGATCTTCAAGGCGTGCTCTCAATTTCTCCACTTTGCTCTCTTCCTGACCAAGGCAGACCAACAGGTCGTTCAATTCTTCATTGTCTTCCTCATGTGCCTGTGAAGTGTCACCTTCTAACAAAGCTTTTTGAAGTTTTTTTATCTCTCCTTCCATGCGATAATTCTCTCTCTCCAAAGCATTATAAGCATCTGACAAGCCCTGCAGATCTGCCTCAAATTTAGCAGCCGCTTCCTTGCACGATAACAATTCATTTTGTAGAAATTCCTTTTCCTTCTGTACTGATTCCACTGTCTGTTGAGCCTCCTGTAACTGTTGTCTCAGAATCCCCACATCATCAGTTTTAGCATGCAACAATGGTCGTGCATCCCTAATATCTGGCTTGATCTCTTCATTGCCACTTTTTAGCAAATCTTCAGCCAACGTAGAATTTCTTCTCAATAAATCCTGGAAACATACAAATGATGCATAATAAGAGCATTACATACTATATAACAGCAAGGCATATATTTTAAAAGCATGGCTACAAGCATACCTGAATTTCTTGTGCTTGGCTCTGTAGATTTGACTTGAGACGTGCAATATAGTCAGTAATCTTCTCGCCTTCTTTTTGCTCGAACCCTGTTAGATTGCCTTGATCACCACTTCTTGGATGTGCAAAAGTTGCATAATCTTTTCAAAGAATGGGTTCTAGGCCCTTGATATATTGTACGAAAGGTGCATCGTAGAACATTGTAAGAGTAGGTCCTACTTCTGCATCAGTACCACCATAATCCTGTGGTGGCTGATGCCAGTCCTTTCTGTCAGTTGATGTAGCTATAAAGCCATCACCTGCAGCTACTGCTGCTGCAGTAGATCTAGTCAATGGCTTTGGAAGACGTGATGGAGACGATGCCAAAACAAATAGGTTGCTTTGAATCATGTCTTCCAATTTAGCAAAAAATGTCGTTAAGCCAATCCTCTGACTAATGACATCAAGAACCATGGAGGCGTCCCTTGCCCCTGATAATTCATTGTAGATTACACATTCACCAAGAGCAACTGCTGCTAAGCCAGCAACATGCACACTGGCAGGTGATCCACTGCTTGATAATAATTCCACTAGAAAAGGCAGGTGTGTACGGGTCTCTAGAAAAAGTGCAACTGCTTGTGGACAATCTGCCATCCAAGTAACTAATAATCGTAACAGCACAGGCTGCAGCCATACTGAGCCTGTCGAATTAGAGGAGTTGTAGCCTGACCTCTCGGACACAGAAGCGGCTGCAAGATACCGCATGCAACGTGGTAAAAGCAGCTCTAGAGAAGCCAGTGTTGAGGATGGGATCTCTAAAGGTATACGCAAAACCTTTAAGCAAAGCGTAAAAGTCAATGTACAGCACAACGTAAATCATAAGAATAAAAGTAATTACATCACGTACCCGTTCTTTACATTGAACATTATCTTTTAATATGTGAGAAAGAACACTAGCTGCCCTGCAGCTTGCCTGCATAACAAATGCAAGAATACAATGAAAACTTTTGGAAAAGGTAATCCTATAATCTCAACTCTGCATGCACCTCAAGGTCATTTCGCCCGTCACTGCCAATTAGAGCCTGAACCAATAAACTGCAAAACCACCGTTAGCGCAAAACAGGCAAAACATCTATGCTTCTTGTGTTTCAAAGACCGTAGCCAAAGACAGACTACTCTAACATCAAGAAACAGATATAAAGCAATAAGTCCCACACTGATAGACAGCCCCAAACTTTAACTACTTCCGTATAAAACGTACTGCAGAAAGGACATGCTCATGCATCCAACCTTCCAAATGACATATGTTTCACATCTTCAATACTTTTGCTCCCATGCACAGATTGTGGAAGAGGGGTAATTGTAGATGCTAAAACTGTCTGCCCGTCTGGATTTCCCTGTCCAAAAATAATAATACAACAGAAAGAGAAATCTGAGTCAATCCAAACAATAGTCTCCATCACAAAAACACACAACCAGAGCAAAGAACAACTAAGTCAATAAATTTCCCTGCAATCTTGAATGATAGATTATCTAATAGTTAACCTAACATAATTTACTAAAACTGCATTAAATGATAGCTCTACCTCACAAAAGGATTTAAAAATGTACTCCGCAGCAATACACTCGTTTAAATTTGTTGTGCGCAATAAAACCAGCAATACAAGAACCAGGGCCGGTGTTGAGTCTGGCTCTTCCCCGACAACCTTGCTTGCTAAAAGGTCCCTGTTAACTGGATGCCCCACTATCAAGTCTCCAATACACCTTAATGCCTAGTATGCCAGCATCACAGAGAGAGAAGTCATAAAGGGCATAGATAAAAGTAAATAAATGCACACTATAGACAAACAAATTGAATTTAAGAACTGCAAAGCTTAAACGATGGCACGACATTGTAAATAAAGTAATTATTTTCCTTAACAACTTAAAGATGCACAAGAGCAATCGGATGTGAGAGAACTGACCAAACAACGTATAGCAGCATTTGAAATCCTTCCTTCAACAGAAAGAACGAGAAGACTGTCTAAAAGTTTATTCTGCTTAATACACAGACCAACATGCATGGTTAACTTCAAAATCAAAACCGGGGAATACACAAACCAAGGTGCACAGTCAAATTCAGCCTTGGATTCTGTCCATGCAAAATGAACACACCTGTGCTAAAACTGTTTGATTAGCCACAACATTTGGATCCTTTCCAGCATCCATATTTGAGCTTCCTGCAAGAAGCAATGCTATCGTCTCCAACCCACATAACAGATTCACATTCTGCCTTCAGCATGATAGATATGAAATCAAAATCTAGTGAGTGTGGGATGTGACCAAGCAGGTAGAAAGGTATGATAATTCTAGAGGCAAGAACGATAATTCTAGAGGCATGAACCTAACTACAGTATAACAGTAAAGTCATCTTAAAGTAAAGGAAGAGCTACCTTTTGTTCAGTATACCCATCAAAACTTCCTCTTCTAAGCTTCAGGAAGGAAGCAACAAAATGTAACCCTATGGTCTCTCGTAGAAAGACCTACATAAAAGACGACAATTAGGAAGGGCTTTGTTTCAGAAGCCTGATGAAAAATACCTGATTGGACGAGTTGTTCCGTAAAAGATTGTTTAGAAGCTCCAAACAGTCCTGGAATGCAAAAGCTTGTTAGCGAACTTCCGTTTCATAATCTTGATAATATGAATAATCTTATATCAAACTTAGTGCTAATTTTAACAGTTATGATGGTATTGGATTTGAAGATTTGAAGATTTGAAGATTCAGTTAAACAATGCATTCTCTAGTTTTGAAAAAGTTAGCAGCTTCATTAGGGCAAGCGAAAGGATCACACTTCATATGATCCAAGGACACAAGTGCATATCTAATGTGCATCCAAGATTAGTGAAATGGTTCAAGCTTGCAGTAAATTTCTTAAGCGAACATACAAAAGTTTGTTATATTACAGGAAACACAAGACAGAATTAGGTTCAGAATTACCTGAACAACAATATCCCCATCAGAACCCCCTTCCTCACTGATGATGCTAAATAAGCGTTCAAAAGCACCTTCGAAAACAACAATCTTCTGAATTTCCTGCAAAATGCACCAATAGCTTTGGGAGTTGAGATCACACTAGACACTCACATTATACAACAAAAGATTGTCTCCTACCTCGGCCGTACGTGTAAGATATGTCAGGAGCAAAAGAGCTTCGTTCCTAATTACCTAGAGAAACAGATACAATGCATGTTTGTAAGGCAACAATATACCACTATTATATTGCATCTGAAACTCTAAACAGCATAGATTATCTCGGCTAGTCTTCCTTATTTGGCTCCCTGCTGACGTGGCATCACATCTGGCCATTGAATGCTTGAATTGGAGGGCCAGATTTGATGCACATTGGAAGGGGGGCCGAATAAGGAAGGTGTCCCATTATCTCATTAGGCTAAACACGGTTTCCAATATACCAACCTTCGACTAATGACACTATCAGGTTTCCGAGTGAAAAAATTTGGTTGCTGCAGCTCCAACGAAATTATGAAATTCTTAGAACTCGCGATGTAACAAAGAAACGTTACTAATGCTTTAAATATTAGGATTCCTCTACCATAAAATTTTATGGTAGCAATTTTCCGACCTTAACAGTTTTGGCCATTTTCATTATTAATTTCACATTACACTGGATGCAAATTAAAGCTCTTCTTTGTAAAACCAGATGGTACATTTGAATGAGCACAGTAAGAAGAAGCATTCCAGAAATGGAGTTATCTATTCTCACCTCGCGTTCTAACAACATGTCCATCAACCTTGTAATTCCTTGTGGTGTGGCTAAGACTTGTTCCTGCAATCTGGAATATCCATACGAAACACTGTTGAGCTGGATGTCTTAGAGCTGCTTGAAAAGGGATATGAACTAAATTCTACTTGAAGCTTGCAAACATCTAAACACACCTTGAAGGGCAATTTGAGAGTAAAAGAGTTAGGAGCTGGAGACTGTAATAGCGAACATAAAAGTCTTCCTCCTCCTATGGCAGACACATAAGACTCTGCTTCCATATTTTTCCAATGTATCAAAACACAATGATGAGAAATATTACCAGAAGACTAAGAATCAGACAGACAATATTTTGTTCCCTTGCTAGTAATTCTGAGTTGATTATGCCAGGAGAAATCTTCCCATGTTGATCTTGACCTGACCCTTCTGTAGTTAATGCCGCGATCAATGTCTCTAAAGCTCCCCTAACCTGTTCCAAGATTTGCTCTCACATTCCTAAGATGTCAATATTTACACAAAAATAACGAACCATATCCAGATCATCACGGTCTTCTCTAAACACCTCCATAAGTACTGGGAAGCCTGAACACACAGACAGAAACGAATGTGCATAACAGAATACAAATGCGCTGCCACATAATAACTTGAATGCTGAGTGTATTACCCATAGCACCGAAGGCCAACTGTGCCTGACTGCTCTCTGCCACAACAACTTGAAGTTCAGACATTGCTGCACGCCTGTCTTCGGCAAGCACACCATTGCTAATTCTCTCTAGAAGCTGCTCCACTCCACTGTGGATGGAAACAATCCAAGTGCTTCAGGATACAAACTTTGATGTTGACAAAGTATTCATAATCCAGCACAGATTATGCCATAAGGTTACAAACCACTCAGATGAAACTTGCTAACATGTTTTCTCGTCAATGAGACTATACAAAGGTCGAGACCTGTGGCAAGGAGAGGAATTCCAAATACAACAATGCTGAAGGAGATGAAAGATATATGAGACATAATCCCATCGCAGGTTTTGATAGCTTAACTTGACAGGCTTGTGATGTACTCTGTTAACCCCTTTATTTCTGCTTATGATTGCAAAAACCAAGAGACAAACAATATTGACTACTTAAGTGTTGGTGAATTTGCATATGATTTGAAAATCATATGGAATCTACACATCTGGGGCAGCCCAATTCATGCCATTCTATTCATATACCATGCGATTTGCGGTTGTCAATGTACAATGTCATATACGAAAAAACAAGGCATACCCATCATCTTCAGTCCTACGGTCAGCATTCCCAAATACTAAACCGCCAACACCCTGCACAAAGCCAAACCTTAAGTTATCCGTATGCCTGAAGGGCAAGACCTCCGTGCCTCATGCGTGTAACCTTATAAAAATTGATCCAAGAACTAAACTGCCTTCAGAATCACATTTTGTAAGAACTCCGAATGCTGGATTGATGAGATGATCCCAGTTGAAGCCCAATATAAAACTGAGACTACAAATTCCTATCTACTCAATTTGCCCTTTTCTCCGACGACCAAATTACAGCTGATTATCTGGGATAAACAAAACATGAAGATAAACTCATTACCTGGGCTACAGCATTTAGGTTGATGGGGCCGAAGCTGAAGGCCATCTGTTGGTGTTCTGATTCTGATCACTCTGTGTGCGTACCCTCGACTTCCCCAAGTTGGGCAGACACAGAAAATAAATTGGGGCCGAATGTTGACTATGAGTTCCTTGCGTTCCTTGGGTACAAAACCTGTGACTTCCTTTTCATTGCTTTCCTTTTGCGAAAATGGGATGCGTGCGTGTTTCTCTATGCGATAAACATTAGAATTGCTTAAAAAGAGAGGCTATATTCTAATATATTGTGACAACCCTATATTTTTGCAAACGTGTGCCGCATAGGTTCGACGTTGTGTTCAGTGGAACTGTGGAATTGCCTAGACTATAGGTTAGTAGCTACATCATGCTTATACCAGGAACTAGGAACTGTGGAATTGCCTAGACTATAGGTTAGTAGCTACATCATGCTTATACCAGCTATCTGCATAGTTGCATTTCCAAAAGCCCTCAAACCTTAGTGATTAGTGGATCGGATCAACATTATGGTGATGGACGAGCATGCATGCATGCATTACATGGCATGCATTTTGGGGTCAATAGTTCTTTGAGACCTTAGCTACTTGTTTCAACATTCGACTTAACAACCTGGACCCAAGGGTTTTATGTAATAGGAAACCGCCACGGGGAGGAGTTTACGTGGCGGAAACTTTCAGGCGCCGCCTGAAAGTTTTCGCCATGGAAACTTCAAACATGTGGCGTTCACTTCATATAAACAACGGGGCTTTTTCCAGGTCCGGCTATGGCGTAGTTCGAATGGTCGTGATTTTTCTTGAGGCGCTCTCGCTTGGCGCTTTGCCCGCGGTTCGCCTATATAGAGGCGTCTACCGTAGCATCCATTGCATTACTTTTTTGACGGATTTGGAGCTACTTTTGACAAGTTTCAAGGAGTTCTTTGATCTGTCTCTTGTTTTTCGAGTTCCGACCAGTTCCAACGACTTTTGGTGAGTTCCAGCGAGTTTTCGGCGATTTCCAGCGAGTTTTCAAGCTTCTTAAGGTAATTTTTTTACTTTTTTCGTGGATTGAAGTCTGCTTAGTTTTTTCTAACGCTTTCTTGTTTGTTTCTTGTAGTTCTCGACAGTATGGAGGAGGGAAGCAGATTCTGCTCTGTGATTTTGTTGTTGCTTGGCTTGTGCAGTGTTAGCCTTGTCACGTATGCACAAACAAAGTTTCAAGAGGTTGTCGCAATTGTCCGTAATTTCATTTGGGCAGGTACTGAGACAGGTGTAGTTGTGAAGGTCGCGTGGTCCACATGTATCAAACCAAAATTTGCTGGAGGTCTAGGTATGATTGACTTTCATTTACAGAGTAAAATTATGATATCTAAGTTCATTTGTCGCTACTTAGTGGGTATGGTACATTCGCCTGGAATGAGATTGGTTGCGCAAGCACTTGGGCAGTGTATTCCTTTTGGGAAACCGGCACTTATGGCAGTTCTTCCTTGGTGTCTCTTTTATCAGCTTCGTCCATATCCAAATGCTTCTCCCTTCTTGAAGGGATTGCTTGATTCTTGGGAGACAGTTCGTGTGCTATTTAAGATTAATCCAGGTGTATGTCCACATGCATGTTCTCTGTGTTGGTGGATTCCTCTGGATAACCACATGCCTCTGTGTGCTCTTTCAGTACATCCATTGACTTAGCGGCGTTGGAGGCGTCTTTGGTATTCTCCGCGATTGGTGCTTGGTATGAGGCGGGACACTTGTTGACTTGGGATGCTTTTCGGACTAAGTTTATGCTATCTCGATGGGGACGAAACTCGTGGCAAAAGCTAGGCGGCATTACGCGGAACACTCCTTCACAATCGGTTGATGTGCCTATTTGACTGGTCCCCAAATTGTTAATGCACAACGTCTTGTGCATTCGTTATATCAAAAAGCTGGTTGATGTTGACATTGTCCCCCACCGAGGGTGGTTGGCGCCCGCATTCCCCCTCCTCGGTGGAAGCGTATGTGGTCCTGGGTCTGGAATAAATTGCTGCATCCCAAAGTTTCTACCTTATGGTGGCAACTCCTTCACAGATGTCTGCGGGTTAATGTGCTTGTTCATAAGTTTTATCCCCGCATTTCGATTACGCCTTCGCATGTGGCGGCAAGTTGAGAGTATCGAGCACTGCTTTTTTCTATGTGACCAAGTTCAGCCAGTTTGGTCATGGTTACTATCTCTCTTCCATGTGGTCTTGACTAGCCAGCAGGTGCTTCTTGCCATCAGCTTGCAGCAACAGGCTTTCCACTTAGCTTCAGGCTGGTTGTTGTGGTCTATTTGGAAAAGAAGGCGAATGTATGGGTAAAAGCACGTTGTGGTGTATCAAAAACGTGCATTTTGACGCCACATTTTGGCACCACCTTTGTGGTAGAATCAGGTGGTGCATACCAAAGCGGAGATTGTGGGAGTGCGAATTAATGAGCGTCGGTTATTTTGAATTTTATGCCACGTCATTGTCCACCTTTTTGAATTAAGAAATAATCACCTCTTCTTCTGTTTTTTTGCCGCTTCTTGCCGATTGAACCCTAATGGAGTCAGAATTGAACGCATACTTGGATACGATGAAATCTCTCCTCAAACAAGAGATTGTGCCCCACGAAGATCTAAAGAAGCTTTGGGGTGACAGAGTTCCAAATAAATCGCTCTGTGTATTTTCCCCAAATGTTTTGTTCAAACTAAAAAATTAAGGCATATGTTTTCTTGTATACGGGTTGAAGAATCGAGCAATGAACAATACAAAGAGTTCATGCAAATTTACAAAAGAATTACGAAGCCACATACATGGGGTGGAATGGCTCCCCGGAACACGGCGTTGGCTTATTATCCGCATATAAAGGGGAGGGTTTGTTATTGGAAGAGCTTCTGGATTATTATAAAACTCCCGATGAGAAAGCAGAGGCCAGTTCTTCTAGACCCAAGAGAAAGCATAGGCAAATCCAACCTGACGAGGAGGAAAATAGTAAAAGTGACAGGGATGATGAAGATGATAGGGAAAAAACCAAATCAGGTTCCTCTAGACCACACATTCAATCTGAACTCACAATCAAAACAGAAAAGCAGAGCAATGTTCTGAGACCAAAACATGCCATTGCAGGTATGTTCAATTATTAGTTCTGTTACAACAGAAAACAAGGTGCTGCGCACGGAGGGTTGCCCTTCGGTGGCCCGAGAGTGTGTTTTCATGTTTCTTGCTGTCGTTTCGTTTCATGGTTCTTGTTGGGTTTTGGGGTTATTAATGGTTTGAAAGGGGGGTTTTTGTTTTGTGTTGTATATTAGAGTTAGCAAAACAACTGGAAAGAAGCAACAATGAGTGCAAAAGTCTCACCTTGCTGCAAAAGTCTCACCTTGCATGAAGTTCCATGGCTTCATTCTATGCGTTGAAATTTGTTCTTGGGTTTGCCCCAAAATGAAACGCCGGACTTCCCAATTCCTCGGATCAACGGGGCTCATTGTATACAATTTTTTCTAATGCATCGAGAATGAGAAAATGGAAAAAAAGTGCACCGATGGAATCGTGCAAAAGAATGGCGGGCACTTGGTAATGCATCGTGGAATTTTCAGCGAAGATGGAGAAACCCCGCATGGCATAGTTCTAGTCAAACCCCCGCAATTTACGGCATGGTGGCGACCACAGAGCCAATGTTCTCCGAGTCAACAAGGCTTTTACCGTAAATTTCAAGAATCCAATCACGATTCACCACACAAGGCAATTGCTTAGTTTTAGGGTGCGTGCATTCATTGATTTCATATTTAACAAAAAACGACAAAATGAGGAGCTCAAAGCTCCAAAGCGCAATCTTTAGGGAGTCAGTAACATGTAACCACGAATCGCTCCGATTCAACTCGATGTTCAAACGGGCACATCGGCACAAAGGGCCGAGAATGGGCAAAATCAATGTTTAACCTAACCTAGAATGCGCCTCGATATTGTCCGAACAATTGAAAAAAAGCAAGCTTTATCTGCTTTGCTTTTTGCGTGTCTTGAGTCTCGACGGTCCAGCCACCGCCGCAGCTTCGCTTCAAGCCGCTCTAAATGCAAAAATCGGGTGGCATTAATGTAGCGATCACATGAAGGATAATCTCACCGTGGCTGATTTCGTCTTGATCCGTATAATAACAAAGCTTTTTTCAGCCCTTTTTGGAGTTTCAGCTGGCGCGACGTCCACGGCGCGATGCAGGGCCTTTGTTGATAAGCTGGGGTTCTCATTGTTAAGCCTGCGTTGTCGACGCGGGCAAAAAAACTCCATGTGAATCGCCCATAAACGGATCGGGGTCAAAGATTCCGTCACGCGAACTCTCTGCCGCCGCTTTGCCGCGACCGGCGGTGATCTGCCTTGTAGATTTGCTTTGCAAAAGCAGGTTTACCGCGATGATCTACATTTTGTGCAACAAAATTTTCAGAACCTCTGTTAAAGTAAATACGCCAATACACCAAAAAGCCCTTTGCATGGCAGGATATTGCAAAACTTCAATTTTGCCACAGAGGCATCCGTGAAGTTGAAGTGCCTGGAATTCAAGCCTGGAGTTAAGGCAATTATCCCATTTCTAACCAACCTAGGTCATACAAAATGTGCTTGTTAAGGATACCCTTGAAAAACTTGGTAAAATTGAACTTTGCACCAAAATGCAATTGATATGTTTGTTTGTATTGCAGGGTCACTCAATTATTAGTTACACCAGGAGCTGCTATTGTAGATGCAAATAGGAGGCAAAAAGTGCTTGAAGCTGTACGGTCCAGTAGAACTATGATACCAATTTGAAAATTGTGATTATTCTTAAAGAAGTCTTGTTTTCTTCTCAGATCTGTTGCCTTTCACAGCAAACCAATGCACATGTAGTTTTTAATGAGCTCCTCACATCATCTATAAAAGAACTTCATAGAAGGGATGGAACAATTAAAAGGCATCTCTATACGCCATAAATAAAGACATCATAAGATCACAGTTATTGTCAACAAAAGGACTACCATGGGCACATTATTTATTCACATTGAACAGCAATCTTTCAACAACTAATAAACTGCATCCAATGCACATATAGACAAACCATGCATTTGCAACAAACAAAAAGTTATAGCCATGAGTAGAAAAAATGCAATAACAAGACCTTTATTAAGGCAATTATCCCATTTCTAACCAACCTGGGTCATACAAAATGAGAGTTTGCTCTGGTCTTACAGCATGTGTACTCTACATAAGCCCCAACAAAGCCGTTTGTGTTCTTATTCACCGTTGGCACCTCAATAGGCATCCAAAACTCCTTTGCACCTATTTGCAGCATAAAAATGTGGTTACAGTAAACATGCAATCAAGTCCATTTCCAATAAACTACAGATGAGCTTTTAGCATGTCTCTAGATAATCTTGAAGCCAGTATTCCTCACCAAGCATTACACTAGTTGAGCCGCTATAAAAGCTGGTTGTTACAAATATTAGTGCAATCTGAGCCTTCTTATGTGCAAGCTCCAGAATCTTGAAAGAGAAAGAGCCATTATCCTGTAAGTTAGACTACTTTATTAATTACCACATTTAAGTTCATCAATCACAACTAGGTTCATCAATCTTGTCACACACAACAAGCATTGAATTAGATCCTATCATTATATATTAAGAATAATGAAAAAGCAACAACCTGGTTGAACTTACTATTTATTACAACAATAACATACACGTATTCTTTATTTCAAGCATTTACGCTACCAATCTAGGAAATATAATGCCTAGGCTCATTTGAAGGTCTTCTTCTCATCTTTCCAACACATGCTCTTGCAATTAAAAAAACGGAGGTTGTTTAAAGAAAGTTATGGCCATGTTTCTAATTATCTCTCAAATTGAGACAACAAATGTATTTCCATTTATTTGACATGCTTACCTTAGAAAATTCAGAAACATGCACCTAGCATCATTTTTGGAACTCTCATTGAGCTCTCCAACAAAGCCCCTTGTGCTGAGAATGGAGCTTCTCTTTGAGATTTATACACATCCTTCTAATGCTTTGCAGGTAAACCCAGGTTGTTAGTTTCCTTTGAAGAACTCAAAGTGAAGATTTCTCCTTCATTTCATAGTCCAAAATGACCGGGCAACAAGATTGACTACCGGTCTATCAATATCGATAATAGATAGATGTATTTTTATGCACAGATTTTACCCTTTAACTTAAATCAAAACATCAAGTTTGAGGTCAAACGTGGCGTAGAGGCAAGCTCACATCCATTCTCATCCATTCTTTACTTGTCCGGAACCATAACGGAACCATAATACACCGCGGATCCTATCCAACAGTCTCTCGAATTTATGGGTGTATGTGAACATGAGGGGCTCAAAGTTTATTAAGCTAGGAGTTTGGATTAGTGCATTGCTTTTGGAGAATGCATAGCGGGGGGCTAAGCATCAAGCATCAACAATTGCTACTAATTAATAACTCCCAACCCCTGTTTCTCGAATCGAAATCGAAGCAAAATGTCAAATAGAACCCTATATGTATTGAAAAAATCCGCGTATCATCAAATAATACATTAACAGGTTTTATTCCTTCAAGAAATGGAAGCCACACATGCTCAAGCGGTCCGATAAGAAGACGATAACCTTGAATGCCACGGCCGTAATGGCCTTAGAGCGAGATGCCGGCTATTTCTTATTTGCCAAAGCAACATTGAATAGCCTCGAAGAATCCAATTGCAAAAAGCTTGGCTATGGTGCTGGTTTTGCATGAGAGAAAAACAATGCAACATCATAAAATATATATCGACAAATGAAATATATCTCGACCTTCAAGAGAACCGATCACACGGAGGAATTCACAAATCTAAATTTAACCTTCTACCGTAAACAAAGTCGCCTAGTCAAGGAGAAATCCATCAAATTAAGAGAAGTTTTGGCAAAAACGGTCGAAGCACTCAATGCATTTTTGCTTGCTCTAAAGATCTTGTATGCGAGAACCGATGGAGGCATCCCCGGATATTTGGAAGGAGCAAACACATAGTAGGTAGCAGAATAAAACATAATAGGGATATATAAGAACGAGCTATCAAGCTATTTGACCTATGTGCTTGCTTTGCCACTGCCAGTTCTCTTTTATGCGCATATTGATGCCCGCCAAAACCTTGAAAGCTTTGAAATTTCTTTGGCAATACGGACATGGAAAACCCCTTGGCTCTGTTGGTTGCAAAGCCTATTTTTGTCTGCGGCCATAGCTGCTTCCACAGCCTCAGAGACTGCCCTTTTATTTGCATCAAAAAAGGTGGAGGAATGCAAGATTGGAGCTTCGGCCATAGCCATGTCTGCGAAGGAATGGGCTGGATGACCGACCACTTACAGGCACCAGCCAGTTTTTAGCAGTCACCAGTATATGCTAGGCATATGCCGGCATATACCTGGATATGCCCACATACCCACATAAACGAGGGTTTGCCCCCCTAGGGGCAACCCAAAAATCTCAAGCTTGATCTAGATTGTTTCTATCAACACAGAAAAGGTAACATCAAATCCACTTCAAGAATCAGGTATGTCTACTACCATTTTGCATCATGTTGGCTGTATTGTCATGTTGTGTCTCTATGATGCCATCTGTGGGGCATTTCGTGCAATGGATGCCAGAATGATAGATGAGGTATGTGTGGTGGTGGTGAGTTGTTGGCATCCACCATGTCCCACACCACACCCCACCATCTCCCACCACTAAGGGAAAATTAATTCCCTTGAGATTCATTCTGTACGGGGTCCTTCACCAGAAAAAAGTTTTGGTGCTGAATATGAGCCAAATGCGGATGCAGGTGATGAAGTTGACAAAGAAACCCCGGATCCTGGACAAGATGCAGACTGCTCAACGAGTCCAATACAACCTCAACCAAGAAAAACCAAGAGGTTAACTGAAATTCTCCTTGTTCTGGATTTTAATGGGGTTTTAGGCAAGTTTTATGACTTGAAAGAGAGGATCCCTGCATCGGCCGAGCCAGAAGTGACCATCTAGAAATTGAACCATCAAAAGTTAGCGGTTTTGGGCCGATTACGGGAGTTCTTAGAATGGTGTTTTTCAAAATTTGAGATTGCATTGTGGTCCAAAGATGGCTAAGAGTAATGTTGACTTGTTGATGAGAAAGTTGCTTCGCAGGAATATAAGGGCGATTTCTTTTATTTGGAATCGGGATGACCGCACCAACACAAAATTAAAAGTGGTTAATAAGCCAATTTTCCTTAAGGATCTCATCCAAAGTGTACCAGAAATTTTGGAGATACCGGTGACAAACACATTGTTGATAGATGATGGCAGATATAAGGGTTCTCGCCAACCACCAACACAATGATATGTCCAAATAGTTTTGCTCCCGACAAAGTTGGATTCCAATTTCCTTTTGGAGCAACTCAAACCATGGTCGGAGGGACTTACGCCGCGAAAGTGTGCCAGCTTATGTGAAGGAACATCAAATGTGGAACATGTGGGATTCTCAAGAGTCAGCATATCGCATGAAAATGCTCGACAAGTATTTTCATAAATGAATCTTGTAAAACTCTTTGAAAGTCAATATAAGTAAAAAAATTTCTATGATATGTGTTGTACTTTTTCAATTAAAATATTTGAATGGATTGTGAGCAAATGTTCTCGTGTGTGTTTAGAACTAGAGATGATAGAGCTTCGGCAGTCCCCGACTATCTAAAGCCAAATACACATCCGAAGTGGTGCCGAGTGGGAACTGAAAATCGCCGATTAGCTCCAATCGACATCAAAATTTTGGAAGCCGATACGCTAGTGGTTCAATGATCAATTGATCATCCTCTTCTCAAGGTGATACTTTCATCTGATTTGTGATCATCAGGATTGTGCCAGATGATATGCATATGTTTGCAGATACATGGAATACTACTTGATTCTCCAAGGAATGAGCCATCCCTTTCATTTCTTTGACCCTCTTTTTCACTGACATTGTCCAAGGACACAAATAGTTACAAAACAATAAGGAAACATGTGAATCACGGATAAGTGCCAAGACATGTTTTGCCCCGCCAGGATGGACATCACTGGACTGTTTTTTCGATTGTAAGCCACGCGTGTCTCGCATTGCAGATATAAACTAGGGATATATCACTTTGATAGCTTTCGGGCTTGCATGGCGTAAGCGGACATATTGAGAGGTTAGTGCTTGCTCATTGCATTTTGCCGTTGGCACAATGACAACAAACTTTGAGTGCAGTTCCCGGAATTGCTTGGACACAATAATTTCAGCTTTACAACCTCGGATGTTGTGAAAATTTCCAGCCTCTTCAAACCGATGGTCATTCGTGGTATTCCCTGCCAGATATTCGCTTTATGCACAAATTTGTGAGGGGGTACTTGAAAGGAGTGAATATATTGTTGCCCGATCTAGTAAGTCAACTTAAATGTAGTGAGACAAACCAAACTCATTATTGACAAAGTGTGGTTAACTGCGCAGTTGATGTTAGAGTGTTCATGCTTGAAGTTTTAAGATTAGAAGCAACAAAAGCCGAACCGAGAGGAACATATGTATTGGGAAGTATGTAGGTGCATGAGTCACCTCGTGCACTTAAATCAATCAGATATCTTTCTTATGTACATAATTGTTATTGTAACCTCGATTCATTTCAATGAAAATTCATATTCAATTCATCTCACAAACAAAGGAATCAAGTGTTTCAGAAGAATTCAAATCTTCAAAAGAAATCAAGACAAACTCATTTTCACAACTGAAGCACAAAACTTCACATGAGTTCTCAAAACTACTGAAATGGTTTTACATTTCATCATCATCGAAAAGAACTTCTGGGTAAATTCTCGTAAAATTTTCTCCTCATCTAAAGGATCCAGCCTATATACAATCCTGTTTTGACGTTTAGTTGGTGGCATGTGAAGTCTGATTGCACGAGATCATGTTGTGAATACTATGCCTAAGGTGTCTTTACTGCAAAGATCATAGGCGACGGTTGATCTTGCGCCCTTCTTGTAATACATACCTTCTACGACACTATCATCGGGCGAGGTACCATGTTCCATTGAGTTGGAAGTCTTTCTCCACTATCCATTTTGGTTTTGTGCACATCGTAATCCAAAATTCAAACCCTCATCATTCCCTTTCGAGCAACGACGGCAAGAAAATTATCACCAACTCTAAGTACCTCTGCTAACATCGTGGGATTGGAGGAGAACAAGGACCTGCTGGATTTACGGTCCTCAATGTCAGCATGCACATTGGAGGATGGTACAATAACTTGAAGTTTCCAATCATCAACGTAGTGCTTGTTCACACAACTGTCCCACATGCCATCCAAGCAGTAGCTGCAGAAGCATGAAAGTTCCCTCGTGTGCAACTGCAATGGAGATTCGGGATTGAATGCATGTACACAATGGATCTGCCTAGTGTCCAAAATCCTTTCTGCACCCCATGCTTTCTTTCTCCACCTTGACTTCCCAAAAGAACCTTTTTATATTCTTCTTCGAATATGTTCTTACAAAGACTACGGTCAGATAATGCAAAAAAACATTAAAAATCCTCGTTCAGTGTAAGGACATGTCTCCCAATATCTACCCTGGTGTTTTATGCCAGGCCACATCAGGTACTCCTACTTCCATTACCCCTTAGTATAATCAACCTTTCACAATATAACTTAACTTTAGATCTTATCATCATTATCATTTAGCATTTGTACATGAATTTGAAAGCATAAGATATAAAATATAATCTGAAGAATAACTTGTAGAGTATAAATTGTAAAGTGTACAGTAGAAAGTGTAAAATGTAAGATATATAAAGTATAAAGTAATAGTTACATTCCTGTATTTCATAGTTCTATTTCTCTTTCTTCGTACATGTTCTTGCCAAGACTACAGTCACAGTTATGCAAACAATTACATTAAAAGAACCTTGTTCAAGGCAAGATCACTTATCCCAATATCCACCCTGGTTTTTTAGGCCAGGCCACATCAGGCACTCTACAAACCTTAGCCCATATAATTTACTATATTGAAAAATATATCCAAAAATAAAAATTTTGAGTAAAATAATTCATATCATCATTTCCATATTAGCATATCCAATTTGTACATAACGTTTTTGAATTTGAAAGTATAAGGTAATCAATCTTACAACTATAAACTTAAATCTTAACTTAAATCTTACAACTATGAAGTTTTGAATTTGAAAGTATGAAGTGTAAAGTAAACTTGGAATCTTGATGTAGCATATTCCATCCTCTTCCGCGTTAACGCCAACTCTAACAGCAAAATGGAGACAATTAGAGGAGAGAACCCGTACCTGCAGCCAATCAATACACAATTAGCATGATAATGGTAAATGTGCAAGGGCCAAAAGGTACATTGGGTCTCTCAGTTTATCACTGATCACCAATTGTATCCTTTTGCCCTGAGGTGACATTTAACTAGAAAAGACTGGAATAGTAACATATTTAGCATTGTACTTGCAATTTCTCAATTGATCTCAATCATTTTACCATATTTAGCATAGTACTAATTGATCCCAATCATTCCCATTAGACGAGAACTAATTTCTTAGCCCCAAATCTAGCTGGTCATGTTGAGAACTTGTTCTACATCATGATAATTTCCTCACAGCTTTACGTATAAAATTTTGACATCTTAAACTTTCTCAATTTGACATTTTAAACTTCCTCATTTTCTCAGATATTGTTCCTGCATTAAATCCATTTACGTCTTCCAGTTCATGTCAATGTCAACCTTAAGATTTATACCACATGATATAGAGAAGCATTTCTCACTTAAAAAACCTGATAGCACAACATATTATATCATAGAATACTTTGTATGCTCCAATTTATATAACTCATCTTATTTAAGATCATATTTAAGATAATATTGATTCAAAGAGCAAATGCATGATTTGGGCATCTGAAAGAACCTGAATAATTTCGCCTCCAAATTCTATGAGCATTTTTGCATGATGTATAAGCGCAACAGCCACCTCTGTTACTCTTTAAGAATCAGCACCATCGTTTGGTTCATGTTATACATCACCATCATAGTGTGGCAGATGTACCATTGCTTTGTGTGGCCATACTGATTTTATACCATGCACTAAATGTAAAAAGATTCTATTAGAGAATCAACAGTCTTGAGCAACACCATCAGAAATATAACAATGTACAAATGCAGAAGCACCATAACCTGATTTAATATGCTTCAAGCCAATATTTTATCATAACAGAGATTGCTTCATAAGCAAAAAAGCTAAATATTATCAAAAGTTTACCTTTGTATGCAGAGTATATGTTAAATTCATAACTGGAATTGTTGTGCCTTTTATTCCAGCAATATAATATCTGTGCTTGAGCAGGAGGCATATGTAAATGCTACAAGCCATTACCGTACAGAACAACAAGCTTGATCCTTGTCTCATTTCGTTCATAAGCTTAGCTTTTGTCTCAGAAACGAAAGATATACCTAAGAACTTGGCAAAGCCGTTTAAGGCAGGCGACATCTCCTGTAACAAATTTTGTTTGTAGAACTATTTCTACACAACATAATCTATCCGAAATCAGTAGCAGGCATGCAAATCCAGCAGATTGCCATCTCCCTTAACTGGTTTCCAACAGAAGCCATCGATTTGGCTTGGGCGGCCGTTTTGGCGCCACACTTTGCTTGGCAAAGCCCTAAACAATTTTTTCTTTAACATATGTAAAAGAGATCTACGAGATATGCTCCAAAGCAATGCTCATAAAAAGCACCAAATGCATTATTTATATTTGACGTCTATGTTTTAGTATTCTTTGTCCTTGTTCCCTTTATTTACAACCACCAAAGTTTTAAACAACTCATCCAAGATGTAGGAAAAGTCATCGGCCCTCTTATTCGCAGCCATATCTCCAAAATAGAACCAAATGGTTCATAAACATTGCATGCAATCCAATTTCCTAAAGGCACCATGTGGCAAACATGCATGCCTCCAATAAAGCAAACTTTAAAATCCTAATTTAAATACCTCAAGGGTATACTTTGGAACAATAGCTAATGCATGTATTTTGCCATTAAAGCCCTTCAAACAATGTGGCACTATATCTTATGCAAAGACTTGCCACTTTCTTAATTTAGGGTGGCAGTTTTATGAGCCAAGTCACCATAATGTCCATAATATTTAATATCAATTTTGGGGGCGATACCTAACAACAAAGTTTTTCAAGTATCAAATATAGAGTGCAAGCATATTTTTGGCTCATTGCTAAGAATAGCCAAATAGAGTTGGTGGAACTTTATAGCCCCATGTTAGGCTTTTATCCTTTCGAGCCCAACAAACTTAAGTCTAGAAGCCTAAAGGCCTTTGGGATATTTTCGTATTTTGAATTTCATAGCACTTATGGTGTTTTTAGACCCAATAGTATCTCAAATAAGAGCGAGTTCTTAAGATTTGAAGATTCGAAGAGAATATTTCTTCTTCTTCTTCTCCCACAATCCCTCCCTCGGGATGTAGGGCTCCTCTTTTTATAAGGAAAGCAGGACCCCCCCTATAAAAAGAGGGGTCCTACTTCTTTACACCAGAAGAAAAACAGATTCAAAGAATCTTTCAATCAGCATCAAATTATTATATCATCTTTATCTTATTAGTATAAGGTGCATTGGACCAAATACTATATCCGCAATAGCAGATAATTCAAGAACATCCTAAGGCTAGGAGGTATTCTGCCTACAAAGTATGCATGTATGGCTAAAGTTTTGCCCAACGGATGTGTGGTGAGTTGGTATAGGCCTAGTAATGCCAAAATAAATGTGCATTTGGTCAGGGGTTCAAACCTTGCCAGTGTATGTTTAGCTTTAGGAGTTGGTTACTGGGGTTATACGATGATGATCCCCGACGTGGTAGAACTTAAAAGCCTATACATGTCCTCCACTTTGGCCCCTTGACTGGTGGTGGGATATTCTAGCTAGTCGTGTACAAGATGATATTCTAGTGACAAGACTAGTCTAGCTTGGACCATAAACAAAAAAATACAAAAATACTGCGGACATCCTAAGGCTAGGAGGTATCCCCCCACAAAGTGTGCATGTATGGCTAAAGTTTTGCTCAACGGATGTGTGGTGAGTTGGTATAGGCCTAGTAATGCCAAAATAAATGTGCATTTGGTCAGGGGTTCAAACCTTGCCAGTGTATGTTTAGCTTTGGGAGTTGGTTACTGGGGTTATACGATGATATCCCCGACGTGGTAGAACTTAAAAGCCTATACATGTCCTCCACTTTGGCCCCTTGACCGGTGGTGGGATAATCTAGCTAGTCGTGTACAAGATGATATTCTAGTGACAAGACTAGTCTAGCTTGGACCATAAACAAACAAATACAAAAATACCTATGACATCCTAAGGCTAGGAGGTATCTTGCCTATAAAGTATGCATGTATGGCTAAAGTTTTGCCCAACGGATGTGTGGTGAGTTGGTATAGGCCTAGTAATGCCAAAATAAATGTGCATTTGGTCAGGGGTTCAAACCTTGCCATTGTATGTTTAGCTTTGGGAGTTGGTTACCGGGTTATAATGATGATGATCCCCGACGGGTAGAACTTAAAAGCCTATACATGTCCTCCACTTTGGCCCCTTGACCTGTGGTGGGATATTCTAGCTAGTCGTGTACAAGATGATATTCTAGTGACAAGACTAGTCTAGCTTGGACCATAAACAAAAAAATACAAAAAAATACCTCGGACATCCTAAGGCTAGGAGGTATCCCTGCCTACAAAGTGTGCATATATGGCTAAAGTTTTGCCCAACGGATGTGTGGTGAGTTGGTATAGGCCTAGTAATGCCAAAATAAATGTGCATTTGGTCGTGGGTTCAAACTTTGCCGCTGTATGTTTAGCTTTGGGAGTTGGTTACCGGGTTATAATGATGATGATCCCCGGTGGTAGAACTTAAAAGCCTATACATGTCCTCCACTTTGGCCCCTTGACCGGTGGTGGGATATTCTAGCTAGTCGTGGTACAAGATGATATTCTAGTGACAAGACTAGTCTAGCTTGGACCATAAACAAAAAAAAATACAAAAACACATGTGACATCCTAAGGCTAGGAGGTATTCTGCCTACAAAGTGTGTATGTATGGCTAAAGTTTTGCCCAACGGATGTGTGGTGAGTTGGTATAGGCCTAGTAATGCCAAAGTAAATGTGCATTTGGTCGTGGGTTCAAACCTTGCCGCTGTATGTTTAGCTTTGGGAGTTGGTTACCGGGTTATACGATGATGATCCCCGACGTGGTAGAACTTAAAAGCCTATACATGTCCTCCACTTTGGCCCCTTGACCTAAGGTGGGATATTCTAGCTAGTCGTACAAGATGATATTCTAGTGACAAGACTAGCCTAGCTTGGACCATAAACAAAAAAATACAAAAATACCCCGACATCCTAAGGCTAGGAGGTATCCCGCCTACAAAGTGTGTATGTATGGCTAAAGTTTTGCCCAACGGATGTGTGGTGAGTTGGTATAGGCCTAGTAATGCCAAAGTAAATGTGCATTTGGTCGGGGGTTCAAACCTTGCCGCTGTATGTTTAGCTTTGGGAGTTGGTTATCAATTATAACGATGATGATCCCCGACGAGTAGAACTTAAAAGCCTATACATGTCCTCCACTTTGGCCCCTTGACCGTGGTGGATATTCTAGCTAGTCGGTGGTACAAGATGATATTCTAGTGACAAGACTAGTCTAGCTTGGACCATAAACAAAAAAAATACAGTGATGAAGTTGACAAAGAAACCCCGATCCTCGACAAGATGCGATCGCTCAACGAGTCCAATACAACCTCAACCAAGAAAACCAAGAGGTTAACCGAATTCTCCTTGTTCGATTTTAATGGGGTTTTAGGCAAGTTTTATGACTTGAAAGAGAGGATCCTCAGACGGTCGAGCCGTAGTGACCATCCGTAAATTGAACCATCAAAAGTTAGCGGTTTCCAAACGGATTACAGAGTTCTTAGAATGGTGTTTTTCAAAATTTGAGATTGCATTGTGGTCCAAAGATGGCTAAGAGTAATGTTGACTTGTTGATGAGAAAGTTGTCAAGGTGAATATAAGGGCAGATTTCTTTTTATTTGGAATCTTAAGGAAAATTGGCTTATTAACCACTTTTAATTTTGTGTTGAGTGCGATCATCCCGATCCGTCCAAAGTGTACCAGAAATTTTGGAGATACCGGTGACAAACACATTGTTGATAGATGACAACAGATATAAGGGTTCTCGCCAACCAAATTTAACACAATGATATGTCCAAATAGTTTTGCTCCCGAAAGTTGATTCCAATTTCCTTTTGGAGCAACTCAAACCATGGTCGGAGGAACTTCCGGCCGCAAAAGTGTGCCAGCTTATGTGAAGGAACATCAAATGTGGAACATGTGGGATTCTGAAGAGTCGCGCAACTGCATGAAAATGCTCGACAAGTATTTTCATAAATGAATCTTGTAAAACTCTTTGAAAGTCAATATAAGTAAAAAAATTTCTATGATATATGTTGTACTTTTTCAATTTAAAATATTTGAATGGATTGTGAGCAAATGTTAGAGATGATAGAGCTTCAGCAGTCCCTGACTATCTAAAGCCAAATACACATCTGGAAGTGGTGCTGAGTGGAACTGAAACTGTCGTGATTAGCTCCACCGACATCAAAATTTTTGGAAGTCGACACGCTAGTTGGTTCAATGATCAATTGATCCTCCTCTTCTCAAGGTGATACTTTCATCTGATTTGTGATCATCAGGATTGTGCCAGATGATATGCATATGTTTGCAGATACATGGAATACTACTTGATTCTCCAAGGAATGAGCCATCCCTTTCATTTCTTTGACCCTCTTTTTCACTCGACATTGTCCAAGGACACAAATAGTTACAAAACAATAAGGAAACATGTGAATCGATAAGTGCCAAGCATACGTTTTTGCCTCGCTTGTGATGGACATCACCGACCTCGCTTTTCTCGATTGTAAGCCACGCGATGTCTCGCCTGAGAGATATAAACTAGGATATATCACTTTGATAGCTCGGGCTTGCATGGCGTAAGGCATATATTGAGAGGTTAGTGCTTGCTCATTGCATTTTGCTGTTGGCACAATGACAACAAACTTTGAGTGCGTGGTTCCCGAATTGCTTGGACACAATAATTTCAGCTTTACAACCTCGAGATGTTGTGAAAATTTCCAGAACGCCTCTTCAAACCGATGGTCATTCGTGGTATTCCCACAGATATTCGCTTATGCACAAATTTGTGAGGGGGTACTTGAAAGGAGGAATATATTGTTGCCCCGATCTAGTAAGTCAACTTAAATGCAGCAGGATAAACCAAACTCATATTGACAAAGTGTGGTTAACTCAGGTTGATGTTAGAGTGTTCATGCTTGAAGTTTTAAGATTAGAAGCAACAAAAGTCGAACCGAGAGGAACATATGTATTGGGAAGTATGTAGGTGCATGAGTCACCTCGTGCTTAAATCATCAGATATCTTTCTTATGTACATAATTGTTATTGTAACCTCGATTCATTTCAATGAAAATTCATATTCAATTCATCTCACAAACAAAGGAATCAAGTGTTTCAGAAGAATTCAAATCTTCAAAAGAAATCAAGACAAACTCATTTTCACAACTGAAGCACAAAACTTCACATGAGTTCTGAAAACTACATAATGGTTTTACATTTCATCATCATCAGAAAGAACTTCGGGTAAATTCTGTAAAATTTTCTCCTCATCTAAAGGATCCAGCCTCTATATACAATCCTGCTTTGACGCTTAGTTGGTGGCATGTGAAGTCCGATTACAATGATCCGTGTTGTGAATACTATGCCTAAGGTGTCTTTACTTGCAAAAGATCATAGGCGACGTTGATCTTGCGCCCTTCTTGTAATACATACCTTCTACGACACTATCACCGCGCAGGTACCATGTTCCATTGAGTTGGAAGTCTTTCTCCACTATCCATTTTGGTTTGTGCACATCGAATCCAAAACTAACCCTCATCATTCCCTTTGAGCAACGACAAAGAAAATTATCACCAACTCTAAGTGCCTCCGCTAACATCGTGGGATTGAGGAGAACAAGGACCTGCTGGATTTACGGTCCTCAATGTCAAGATGCACATTGGAGGATGGTACAATAACTTGAAGTTTCAATCATCAACGTGTGCTTGTTCACACAACTGTCCCCACATGCCATCCAAGCAAGAGGCTGTGAAGCATGAAAGTTCCCTCGTATAACCGCAATGGAGATTCAGGATTGAATGCATGTACACAATGGATGCGCCTAGTGTCCAAAATCCTTTCTCGCACCCCATGCTTTCTTTCTCCACCTTGACTTCCCAAAAGAACCTTTTTATATTCTTCCTCTTCTTGGTTTCAGATGTGTTCATCCACTTCGGATGTTCCACAAGTAAACATCTCTTCGGCAACTTCTACCACTTCATGAGCATTACCCAATTTTATGTTTAGCTGTTTTTTAATTGCAGGTTGTCTTAACCATCTCTTCAACTCAGCTTTTTGCCATCGTGTTCACCTTTCCCGTGGTTAGAACCAAAAATTCCACATCATATACATCGATTGTCGTTTGTGTACCTAGCCACAAAGTAAAATGGTTTAGAAGCCTTGAACTCAGATGTCGCACCATCCGAAAACACATAATGTCTCTTTGGCACCCTTCCTTTTTCGCCTTAACGTGTTCCCTATCATCCGATACATAGTAATGTGTTTCCTTTGATAATCTCTATCCGCCATCGAAGTCATCTTGATATGTTATTTGAACCAAAATGGTAATCGGTTATTGACCCAACAGATCGACCGCACCTCCTCTTGTTCCTTGAATGTATAGTTCTCGCAAAATTCACTACCGAGAGACATGCATCTCCGGGAGATTCTCCGAAGCTCCTTAAACCTGCTTTGCACGCCATTGGTACCGGAAATTATGCAAAGGGAAAGATTTTTAGACGCTTCTTCGGTTTATCCGTAGCTCTTTTGGGTTCTGCCTCATTGTACCGATGAGTCGGGTCTCCTACCGTAACTCGAGACGTTGTCTTTTTCATAGTCAATGTACTCCCATTTCACTTTCCTACGCCACTTCCTTCCATGGGACAGTCTCGAAACTTCTTGATTCCACACAACTCACAATTTCCAAGGATGCACGCCTTCTTGTGAAACTCATCTAATTCACTCTTTGGACACAATATAGATCTCCACAAGCTTCCTGTACTTGCAATTTTATGCCTTTGTGTGCTGCATTGACCAAGTTCATGTGATCTACAAACATCGCAGTGCAAGTGCAATTCTTCGGATGTTTGGTTCTCATCCCATTGAGTCCATCCACTAGCATTTGCATCCTCACATCTTTGAATGCAACAAAGAACTATTGAAGTCCTTCAATTTCACAACAAACCGGGGTTTTAGCTTCTCAAAAGCTCGAAGATCGAATCTTAATTTCGGATGTTGGTCCGTAAACCTCTTGAACAATAGCATCGCATGAAATGAACACTAAACCTGTTAGGATGTGTATACCACACTATACCATGCCCCCACACTCATCATATTCACGAGCGAGCACCTTAGTGTGTGTACATTACCACACACCACACCACCCCCCCACCACACACCACACCATTAGCCACACACCATACCAAATGGTGGGCGTGGAGTGTGGTGGTGGGGGTGGTGGTGGTGGGTGTGTGGTGGTGGGGTGTGGTGGAGTGGTGTGTGTGGTGGTGGGGGGTGGTGGTGGTGGGGGTGGTGTGGTGGGTGTGGTGTAGTGGTGTGTGGTGGTATGATGTGGTGTGGTGGGAGTGGTGGTGGGGTGTGGTGGTGGTGGTGGTGTGTGGTGGAGTGTGGTGGGGGGTGTAAGTGTGTTGGTGGTGAAGTGTGGTGGTGGTGGAGTGTGGTGGTGGTGGTGGAGGGGTGTGGCGTGGGATGTGGTGGGATGTATGTGCATGTGGTGGTAATGTGGTGGTGAAGATGTGGTGGTAGTCTATGGTGGTGGGATGGATGGGGTGTGGTGGGGGGTGAGGGGGGAGAATAAATAAAATTGAATCCACACATATCATACATTAACATGCACACACCCACATGACACCATGGACATAACGCAACCCACACCACACCCACACCACACCATCACGACACCACACATCACATCACATCACTTTTATCCTATTTCACCGACATAAAAATTTGCCTAGCCTCGCTCTCATAAACACTTCTGAAATTGCACACCCCGATAATAATTACATTCCTCTTCTAATCATTAGAAAAGGATCCGGGTCCTAAATCCTCGCTCCTACGCCCCATTTTTACGCTTTCATTCCCAATTCAACAAGTTTATTCCGCAACATGGTAGGAGGGATGTTCAGAGATCACTACGGCTATTGTAGGGTGAGCCGAGGAGGGCATTCGCACATGTTAAACAAAGGCTCGTGATCAATCTCCGAAGGTGGATATGCCTAAATCCACCTTCTTTGCTGATTTCGAATCCAACCTAAAGGCATACAACCGGGCCTTCAATGGCTATGCTTGGAGTCGATTGATGAAGAGAGCTCTTAGACAAGGTCCATGAGCTTATGTTACATGTTTACCGCAAGGCAAACCGGTATATTTGTTCTTCATCGTCACTTGTCCGCCTCGACTTCAAGAACAACGGGTTTTTACCGGGCAGATTTTATGCGTTTCTTACCACCGGGGGATGCGGGAAGCACCGCAAACCCTCATCCCGTTAAATTCGGGATGACTACTTGCAGAAAGCTTAGATGCTTTAGTGCGTAAAACAATAATTTTGATGCACCGGTTCTCGAGCCATCCATACCAAAGCATTTCGCTTTTTAGAAATCATGCATGTAAATTTAGTTCTCGCAGTGCAGAGCTTTCAATGGAAAGCCAAATTTTGTAAAGCCAAATTTTGTAAGATCCTTTTTTAGTATATCATACTTTCCAACAGAGTCATGCTTGAATCACACAAAAATTGTCTTTATTCAAACAAAAATTTGTATCTCAGATCGCTTAGTTATCATTCTCAAATATTTTTAGACTCACACACACCCCAAGAAAGGAGTACTCAATTGCGCCATATTCTAATAATATTCCAAACATTAAATATTGCATTTCAGACTAGAGTCAACAACACACATTCACATGCATCATACAAGACACCACAATCAACAGACAACACAATAACCACCACATGCACCACCACACTAAGCACCATAACTAAGAAAACATGAATAAATGAAATAAACTAACCTGATTCCTTCCGGATAATTGGGCGACATGTTCTTCTCTTACATTTCTCTCCAATCTTCTAGTTCTAACATCCTTTTGTGTTAGGAGACACTCTGGTGTTCTCAATCCAAAATTTTTGAATCTTTTCTATATGTTCATCTGAAATTGCATCGAATCTTTTAGCCCTCTTGTAAGAAACCCATTTCCCATCATTGTAATCGATCTCTTCCCTCTTTTTCTTTGCCTTTTGCAGGTTTCTTAGGTGAACACCTAATACATTTCCAAGATCTCGTTGGCTGATTTTGTCACTTGTTTCAGAATCGACGCATGGTCTGCACATTGCAAGGCAACTATTCTTGGCTGCTAGGCGGGTCATTGCTGGTAGAGAGTTTGACCCGGTCTCACCGCATGGAGTCCCGTGAGGCTCCTTATAACGATGCTCTTGGCTTCCAAATCCTTTAATTCTTCACCTATGAATTTTTCCAATGTTTTATCCCTCAAAAACTCAAGTAAAATTTCTTTCTTCGTGCTATCCTCCATTCTTTTGGTCTGTTTATGGAAAGACGTTAGCAAATTAAGGACAATACGGCGTTTACTGCTTGCACTTCTTGATGAACCGGATCCTTCTGCCAATTCTGCAAGCTCCAATTTTTCTTCTCTTCTTCTTTTCTTCTTCTCTTCTTCTTTTCTTTTTCTTCTTCTTCTCTTCTTCTCTTCTTCTTTGGCAGGGAGGGAGCCAAAGAACAGGACGTAGGCAAAGAACAGGAAGGGGCCAAAGAATAGGAATTTGAATTTGAATTTTAGTTTTTGAAATTAGAATTTCCCCCACAAATTGGGACTCTATTCTTAAATAATGGCAGCTGAGCGGTGCCATAATTATACTTTCATACCACAAAAGTGGTGGATGCAACGCCACATTTTGGGGGGACAGGGGGGACAGCCGAATTGGAACGCCACGGTGTGCTTTTACCCGTATATCTTCAAGGGCTTATCAATTACTGTCAACCAACTTCTTCACGAGGCGTAAGATAGATTGGTGAAGGCATACTTATGTTCTCAGCTTGCTCCGGAGAAAAAACGTTTGATTTTTGAGGAATATTTGGGTATCTTATCTTATGCATAGACAGGTGGCTGCACTCAGTGGATTATCTTTGTCTGCTAAGATTTTATTCCTGTCTCTGCATCTATGTGTGTACTTCTGGAATTTTGAATAAGAGTTTGTCGTCCCTCAAAAAAAAAAAAAAAAAAAAAAACTTATGAGGGTATCTTGATTTCTTGTTTGATTGCATTTTCCGTTCTTGTTTATTTGATTTAGGGCTTATAATTTTGTTGATTTGTATGTTCAGAAGTCGTAGGGGATCTCTGTGCAAGAAGGGGAATTATCAAAATACCTAAAGGGGCTGTGAAACAGGGAAATGGATCCTCCAGAGTTGTGTCGGAAGGCACATTGTCTGCCTTGAAAATTTCTCAATGGGATAAAATTTCTCAGAGTTGTTTTGATCAATGGGATAATGACTCGAATTTCTTGTGTATAACCGTGTCAAATTATATAAAATTGTGTTTATTGTGTCTTGTGTATATCTTCAATTTTCTGTACAAAACAATACTGGTGGCGCCGCTTAAGCTCTGCCACCAACAGAAGTTTCCAGAGTGTAAACAAAAACTGGAATCCAGGAGAAAAAAAGCCCCCCCCCCCTCCCCCCCCCAATTGTTTGTGGTGGTTTTGTGATGGTTTTATGGCAGTTTTCATGACAAGCTAAGTGTTAATGGCCATTTGACATAATAAACTAGGTGTTTATGCGCTTTTTAATATGTTATTCGTGGGTAATATCACTGAAACCAATGGCTGAGATCTTATCTCAACATTAAAACTTGAGGGCCAGGTTGTTAAGGTGATGGATGAGCATGCATGCATGCATTGAATGGCATGCATTTTGGGGCCATTAGTTCTTTGAGACCTTAGCTACTTATTTCAATATTCTACATTGGCTTCTTGTCGGCAGCAATTTCTTTTCATTATTCATTGATCCTATGTAGGGAAGGGGCTTCTTTCTGCATGGATTTTATCCATATTGGTGTTTCTTTACATGTTCTCAGGCGTGTTCTACCTTGACCTGGGACAAATTCTTTTGGTATCTAGGTTTCTGAAATGGAAGTTCTCTTCTTATCGTGAGTTTATTATTCATTGATCCCATCTTCCTCTTAATTAATGTTTTCTATGTGTCCGATAGGACGCTGCCTTGTGGCGTGACGTTAAAATCTCTTCTTCTTCTTCTTCCATTTTTCCCTTATTTGTGTTGGAATGTGGGTGATGTGCATGTATAAGTGATGCTGCGAAGCTTCGCTTTTCTCATGGAATTTTATAGGAGCATTTGTGGCAGCCTTGCATTCGTCTAAGCCCCTTGTTGGTGCTTTATCACTAGGTGAACATGGCGGAGAGGCACATCATCCAACATCTCTAAACTAGCAGTCCAAGGTGATATTATTGTATATTCTCTTGTTTTCTTGATAGACAGACACACAGACAGCCAGTCAGCCAGCCAGGCAAACAGACTAGGAGCTCATGGGACACAACACACCCAAATGGGATCTGCCTCTACCACTGTGCATGGCTGAAGTGGGTCCTTTCCCCTACTAACTCTACAATGGCAGGTGTGCTGCTATCCCAATGTACTAAGAAACTGTTGGGATGAATGGAAACCTATTTATTGTGAGTTTTGCATATTTCACAATTCCATCACTAGAACTCTATGTGTAATTGGTATGTATACTTTGCATATAATTTAGGAGTGTTGTTTGTAAGTGTCATTTTTGCAACGTTTTTTGGGACCATCTAGATGTTTGGACATGTGCATATTGTAATATGGGGGTACAATTTTAGTATCAATAAATTTCACTCTTTGATAGGTACCTTTTTGTATGTTGACTATGACCTTGCACCTCTACAACAAGTGGATAAGAGCTAGCGTATATGGGGGAGATACGCCAAACTGATGGTTCTGCTGCACTGATGCATGGCAGAGTCTGAATTTTTCGTCCATCCGACCATACTGTGAGACGTTGTGCAGAACGGTATAACTACATTATTCGTTACTAAAACAAGTGCTTGGGCTACATCAGCTCATGCAAATGCGATCACGACTGCCTCTGGGACCCCTCATGGAGCTGCTAATGCAAGTGCAACCATTGTTGTCACTGCAATCCATTGATGCCAGTGCAATTGTTGTTGCTTCTGCAATCCCTCAGGGTGCTGCTAATGCAAGTTCCATAATAAGGTTTTTATGAGATATTTTACATATTATACAAGAAATTTAACACGTCCTACGGTGCGTGTTCCAATTTTAGCATGTTCTTACGGTGCAAAGCCATGTCGTGCTCTAGGTAACCAACGATTCTACTGAGATTCTCTTGTGATTCCTCTATATTCTTCAACATTCTATGTACTATATTTAGCATTCATGAAGATTCCCCTTGATTCTCTTAGAATTTTCAATTTTGATTGAGGTGCTTACCCATGAGCATTTAGAACCTTCCAAAATAATCTATTTTGGATCTGTGCAACATTTCTAAAACACTTTCTATTTTTAGACTGAGGCGCTTACCCTGAGCATCTAGAACATTTTGTTTTTCAAGATTTATATTGTACACCTTTATTATGAAACATTTTAGAACATTCTATTGTGGCTCTTTGCAAAATCTTAAAACAACTCTAAGATTTCATCAAGATTTTCTTAGATTCCCTTAGATATTATGAAGATTCTCTTAGATTCAACTAGATTTTAAGAGATTCCCTTAGACTTGTAAATATCTTCCTAGATTCCCTTACAATTTATGAGATTTCCTTACATTCCCTTTAATTCTCCTGGATTCCCTTACATTCTAGAAATTTCTAAAACATTCTAGAACTTTCTGGAACATTCTGAAACTTTCAAAACATCCTAGAACTTTCTGGAATTATTTCCCTATTTCCTTACATTCCCGAAGATTCCCCTACATTCTAGAACTTATTAGAACAATTTGGGACTTTCTAGAAGGATTCTCTTAGATTCCCCTTAGATTCTCTTATATTCCAAAACATTTTAGAATTTTGGAACTTTCTAGAACATTCTAGAAGATTTTAGAACTTTCTAGAGCCTCCAGAACATTCTAAAACTTTCTTGAACTATCTATAATGTTATATTCTATTTTATCTTAATTAGAACATTTCCCTTAAGTATATTTGAAACATAAATTTTTTATAAAATTAATGCTTGGTTTAGTGGTTAGAATAGGGGGCTAGGGGGTTAATGACCAGGGTTCGAATCCATCCTCCTAATAACATGAAAAATTTTTAAGCCTTTCCTTAAAATTTGTTGAAAATACCAAGGCCCGAGCATGCAATGTGAACCGTAGGATCTTGGACCAAGGATTATGATCAATCTGGACCGTAGGATCATGTAGGATATATCTAAAGCAACGTGAGCCGTACGATCTCGAATCAACGATCAAGATCACGTCAACCTGGACCGTAGGATTGTGTCTATACGGATTATATATAAACTCCCAAGCCACCTGGGCCGTAGGATACGTCCCAAAGCCACATGAGCTGTCGGATCTCGAACGGACGGTCGGATAAGCGCGACAAACACAAGAACATATATAGAGACAAGAAATTTAATGCGTCCTACGGCACATTGTTCCAGTTTTAACATGTTCTTACGGTGCAAGGCCCTGTTGTGCTCTAGGTAACCAATGATTCTACTGAGATTCTCTTGTGATTCCTCTATATTCTTCAACATTCTATGTACTATATTTAGCATTCATGAAGAATCCTCTAGATTCTCTTAGAATTTTCTATTTTGATTGAGGTGCTTACCCATGAGCATTTAGAACCATTTTGGATCTGTGCAACATTTCTAAAACACTTTCTATTTTTAGACTGAGGCGCTTACCCTGAGCATCTAAAACATTTTTTTTTTCAAGATTGATATTGTACACCTTTATTATGAAACATTTTAGAACATTCTATTGTGGCTCTTTGCAAAATCTTAAAAAAACTCTAAGATTTCATCAAGATTTTCTTAGATTCCCTTAGATATTATGAAGATTCCCTTAGATTCAACTAGATTTTAAGAGATTCTCTTAGACTTGTAAATATCTTCCTAGATTCTCTTACAATTTATGAGATTTCCTTAGATTCCCTTTAATTCTCCTGGATTCCCTTATATTCTAGAAATTTCTAGAACATACTAGAACTTTCTGGAACATTCTGAAACTTTCAAAACATCCTAGAACTCTCTGGAAGTATTTCCCTATTCCCTTACATTCCCGAAGATTCCCCTACATTCTAGAACTTATTAGAACAATTTGGGACTTTCTGGAAGGATTCTCTTAGATTCCCCCTAGATTCTCTTATATTCCAAAACATTCTAGAATATTCTGGAACTTTCTAGAACATTCTAGAAGATTTTAGAACTTTCTAGAGCCTCCAGAACATTCTAGAACTTTCTTGAACTATCTAGAATGTTATATTCTATTTTATCTTAATTAGAATATTACCCTTAAGTATATTTGAAACAGAAATTATTCATAGAATTAATGCTTGGTATAGTGGTTAAAATGGGGGGCTGGGGGGTTAATGACCAGGGTTCGAATCCCCCCAATAACATAAAAAATTTTAAAAGCCTTTCCTTAAGGGACGAGCATTCAACATGATCCTTAGGATCTTAGACTCGATCAACGATCAAGATCTCACCATATAAAAGCAATATGAGCCGTAGGATCTATTACATATAATTCCCAAAGCCATGTGGACCGTAGGATATGTGCCAAGCCACCTGAGCCGTAGGATCTCGGATCGACGATCAGGATCAGGATCAAGATCAACCTGGACCATTAGATCGATTACATATAATTCCCAAAGCCGTTGCACCGTAGGATGTGTCCCAAACCAACGTGAGCCGTAGGATCTCGGACCAACGATCAGGATCAAATCAACCTGGACCATATGATCGCTTACATATGATCGTATACAAACTCCCAAGCCATCTGAGCCATAAGATACGTTCCAAAGCCACGTGAGCCGTAGGATCTCGGATCAATGGTCGGATTCAAGAGGACAAACATAAGAACATATATATGTTATGATATGATATAGAATAGATATTACATGAAATATAAAAGCTTCCACGTAGGCCAAAATAAAAGACCAAGCAAGAAAATAGAACAAAACGTCGAAATAGAGATCCACATGGCGACATCTAAGGCCCAGATGCCACAAAGCTGGAAGTTCTTTCCTGGACGAATTGCAGAAATCCACAACAACATTGTTTCTGAGTTTTGAGATTCCATTACATCCCGACAGCTCCTAATGTGGCGACAATTATCATAGATTTTACTCCCATGCAAGATCCCTTGGGAGTTTGATGGTACCTTGACAAAAATCTACCATCTGGATGTAGCTGTGTACTGCTGAAGAATTGACGAAATAGGAGAGGAAAGAGTAGTGGCGATAGAATTTAGGATGGAAGATCTCGACTTGAATGCTAATAGACAGTCGTTCAGTTCAGTAGGCATATATTTATTATTCTCGACTAGTGGCCTCGGAACTCCTTGTTGGTTATCTCTAGTTGCTTCCAAATACATTCGCCCACATTTGATTTTGTTTTATATCTTTGATGCATTGTATTGAGGCATATTCCCCTTGCTTGATTTGGGCTTCTTCCCTAGATTTATACCATCCCGGGGCCTATTGTGGTCTACGGCATAAAAATTCGATATCTAATCTAAGCTCTCCCAATAGGATGCTTCAATGTGGTGCGACGTAACAAGTTTCCTTCTCCTTTAATGTAAGCACTTCTTGCATATCAATCTTCTCTAGACAGGGGTCGATTCTTGTTAAGAGCTAGATTTCTCGCATGCTTACTGTGGGTTTTTTCTTTGGTAGAGTACAGTCTTTTACCTAATGGGTTCTTGATTCAAAATGATTAATTCCTATTTTAGAGTTCCCTCTGTGCTTCAAAAAGGTCATTTCTGCCAAAAAAAATGAATATTACTTCAAATGGTGTATTTTTTCTAAGCTTAGGTTCGGCTGCAGGAGCTGCCTCTACCTTCACATCCAAAAGAGTAGATGAACCTTTGTCTCTACCTATTCTTTGCAATCTATATCATTTGAAAAAACATTTTCTGCTTGAAAAATCCCACTTCCAATGATCCTTGAACCAAGATCATGGCCCATCTCCTGAGTCTTCTATCGGAGTTCCTGCACCACATGGCAATTCCAGCTGCAGGATTTTCCATTTCCATTCCCATTCACATTACCTCTACTGGAGCTTACTAGGGTGACATCGAACCGCATCCGACAAACTTTTCAGATGCACCATCACTCCATCTGGAATACTGAAGTCTCATCGATGAATTTTTTCCTGTAGTGCTTTTAGTTTGGTTTGTAGTGACTTCAGTTTGTCTTCTAGTAGGGCATCTACTTATTTTTTTTTAAGGACGCCAAACCTTTTTAAAAGTCCAAGCCAAAAGACCGATACAACTGCACAGGCAGGATTAAAATCTCAGAGGATAATCATGATCCAATGAGTAGGACCACTAGCCCATGCATAAGATAATACCCTCAAATAAATCTAAAAAACCAACTGTCATTTCGCAGGAGCAAGCGAAGAGCAATGCTAGGCCTTAGCAATTATATTTTAAGCGTCATGGAGGACAACAGCAGCAGGAATAACCAAGCTCTTAAAAACACACAATCTTCTGCGCTTCCAGATAGACCACAATAACCATCCTGATGCTAAATGAAAAGCTTGGCTTTGAAGCTTATTCCAAGTATCCAGATAAATAGCCAAGAGCACTTGCTGACTTGTCAATGTCACATGACAAAAAGAAAGCAGCCAAGACCAAACCGGCTGGAGATGATCATGCAAAAGAAACAATACTCAATAGTCTCGTCCCTTTGCTTGCACAGTGGAAAAAATGCTGATACTCGAGGATCAAATCTGTGGACAAGCACATTGACACGAGGGTATCTATGAAAAATCTGCCACTAAAGAACAACCACTTTATGACGAAGTAGTTTATCCAAGGCCCAAGTCCACATACATCTTCAATTTTAAGGTTAATAACTAATAATGGTGCTCGGGGGAGTGGCCTTGCATGGAACAATTTCTATGTCCTACGTAAAACTCAATCATGACATTAGAACTTGCAAACCCAACCAAATAATATGGTTCTTTACTAACGTAGTCTTTCCCGTCTTGGGACCAACCTTGTCCTCCTAGGAATGTTCTTTTTCTGATCCTCCAAGGCAGGATCCGCGCTTGGACAGAAAAATCTCCATACTGATCCATCAAGTAAGCGTCCCTCACTTGAACAGTCATGGCATTCCCAGCCCTTTCCAGTTCTTCAAGTTAAATATCATCATTCAACTTGAACAAGAAAGATATTTTTTCCTTCCATTAGGAAGTAATAATACCAATTATTAGTCCTTCCCTTCTCAGGAATAAATATTGTTCCATGCAAGGCCACTCCCCCGAGCACCATTATTAGTTATTAACCTTAAACCATATCAATTTTAGTTTGTCTTCTAGTGCTTTCTTCTTCTTTGGCAACGGGAATGGTTTGCATTCCACCACTATATTTTGCCTACATGGCACAGAGGGGAAACTTGGGTGAGATGCTAATAAGGAGCCACCCTCCGTCTCCTTGAGATTTTGGGCATGCTATGGTCTCCCCGATACCTCCGATTACCAAGACTATTATAGTACACTCATCAAGAATTTTGCTTTACTAAAGTGGAATGACATTAGAGTTCCAACAAGAAATCATATTTTGAGTCCTTGGCAAGGGATCAAGGTAACGCTTTCACGTTAAAAAATAGCAATAAGAAAAGGAATAGCGTATGCGACTTCAAAGCCAGCAACAGCTGCATTATTTCGATCTTTGGATCTCTAAATACTACAGCTAGATTCATATCACTGATGTAGGTTTTGCAATTAAGAACATTTTCTTGATTCTATAATGAAGGTCAGCGGATGAATATTAGTTTGAATAAACAAATATTAGGGTGTTTCAAATCCTAATCAGGGCTTCTTCAAAATTTGGCATGAGAGAGCATCACATTTCAAATATCTGATACCTTAAACTTGGATCTTGTGTGAAAAAAATGAAGACTATATGTAAACTCTAAAAAACCTTTTTTCAATGAGTCAATTTTAGACTTCAGTTGGGCATCTGGATGTAGCATCCAGGAAAGCAAGACAAAGAGATCTTATTGATGGAATGTGTTACTTAAATGATAATTTTTTGTATGCCACTCTATCCTGCAAACTCCTCATTCTTTCTTTTAGTCATTGCCCTAACAAAGACATAATTTTTTCTTAATTCCACTCTCAGAACTCCAAATCAAATCCATTTGTGCTGACAATGATACAGTAATAACTTTTTTACCTTTTTTTTCTTTTTGTTTCTAGTTGTTGGGCTGATTCTAACATAATTCCACCCGTAATTTTGTTTAACCACCATATCAATAACTCCCTCTATCCCTCGTCATCTCTATCGCCATTCTCACCAGCGGCATAATATTCAATTGGAAAAGGTAAATATACAACTATAAACTGAGTGTGTTGTAAGGATAGTGCTAAAGAATGCACAGAATCTTGTTCCAACTACATATACAACACTAAGATGTTCATTTTAGAACAATGACCATAGGCACTTCTATAAGTATCTAAGGACCTAAAGAAAGCATTTTTCTGCATATCTATCTTGTTTGATTTCACTAAAATACATGCAGACAAATTTGAGCATTATAGACATATGATGGGTGACTTCAGGTATCGCGAGGTTGCTGGATGGGCATATTCACGAGTTATGTATCATTTTTGTCCGTAGATAGTGATCCTCATTTGTGAGGTATGCTCCCTAGGGTATATCGTATAGCAAGGTCTGCAAAATGTTTTAAGGTTCGAAGTACATAGCATATAGTGGACTCCTTTTAAATCTTTTACTTGGTTTGCTGATAAGATCGGAACAAAAATTTCGATATTTTTTACTTGTTCCACGGCAAAGATTCTAGTCTTATATAAAGTTATTGGTAAAGTCTGGGGTTGTCCCTACTTTCACAGCTAGTATCGAGTCTACTGGTCTAAAGAATTCAAAAAGTCCATGTCCACAAGCAAGAGATTGAAAGATATCAAAGTTTACCATGAAAATGGAATTATTTATTAGATCTTCACACAAAGGAGGATTTTAAGTCAATTTTCATAAAGGGCGTGTCTCATAGATTTTTGAAACAGATTTGAAACTCATTTGGAGCTCTTACCAATTGGTTTGCTTCCTTGCAGCTGATTTGGAAGATCCAAGGCGGATTCAAGGGTTTAAAGGAGAATTCATAATTCGTTTGTGTTCTAACCCATCTAATCTTTCTTTCTACTTGTTATCAATTTCCAAACATCTTTCCTGCTTCTTCTCACTTGGTTTAGCACACGAACAAGCCATACATATTTATTCACAACAAAATACCACAACTTGGCTCATGTGGTCTTTTGGAGCACTGAAAAGGCGAATAAGGTACCAGGTTTGCCTGCCACAGTTCATTATGTAATTCGAAGGCTTTTTAGAAAAGGTATGTATTAAAGGTGGCCTTTTCGGAAAAAGGTTATTCTAGATATCAAAGTAAAGACTAAATATGTGGATATCAATAGGTTAAAAACATATAAATCATATATTGAAAAAAAAAACCATGCTCCTACTAATTTTTCCATATTCATCTTATATTTTACCTTAGAAAGATCACTATGACAAGCTTTCGAAACAAAATATGGCGATTGCTGATCATGCCAACAATTGTCACTATATTAGGTATTTTTATTTGATTTTGGACTATAGGCTTCTCATAACTAAGATTGATGATCTTATACGTAGACCTACTTTGGAGAAACATGAACTCTGCTTCTGTGCGCATGCAACAATCTATTTGAAGCAAAGTGAGAATGCAAAATTCCTCAAATTATTGAAACCCTATTTCATGCCCTCTCTTTCAAAGAAGCTTTTATTGTCTTGTACAGTTTGAAATATACATTGAGGTTCTGTGTTGCCAAATATAGAGATGCTTCTTGGAAATCAGATATTCTATTGATCCTCTTTTTCCACTGCCTCTGCAACGACCGAGACAATCTATTAATGAAGAAATATTAGTTAGTTTGCAAATCAATACAAATCAAATGCACCATAACATTTATCAAATATACAATGAATGCAGTTAACTCTATACATCATATTGAAAATGAATTTTGATCTAAAAATTAGATTTTTTTATTATTATTTTTATTTTTTATTCTTTTGCCTTTCTCTCAAGGTGCTATGCTACTTGGAATGAAGCCAATAACAATAATTGGGTGCCTAATGAGGAGTTTGAAGCAGGATGTCAGGAGGCTTGGCAAAAGGCTTCATCTCAACAACATGGTATGCGAAGAATTGTTGAGGCTTTGGCAAATGTCAAGATTTTTGCGAAAAGATGGGGAGCGCAACGAGTTCGTGAAGAAAAAGAGACATTAAGTAAGTTATATGCTGAATTAGAGGAGCTTAAGAAAGTGGGTACGGACTCTTTTAGATTGCAACATGCTATTGATGCTATTCGTGGTCTTGAAGTGGCCCAAATTCAATCAGCACGAGTTAAATCTGGATTAACCTGACTGAAAGATGGAGATCGTTGTAATAAGCTGTTTTTTAGAGCTTCAAAGCGTAAGAGGTATGCAGCTACTATGCACTCTTTATCTCTTGGGATGGGAGGGTAATGACAGAGCCAAATGAGATTAAGCGGTCCCTTACTCAATACTTTGAAACTTTTTTAAGGTCAAACCCTTGCCTCATCAAGATGTAATCTGAGGATATTGTGCTTTCTAAGGTACATGCAATTCTTTCACAAGAGGAATCAATTGTTAGAGGCCCCACTTGTCCATGTCCGAATTGCGGCGGCAACATTTGAGTTGGCTTCGGATAAATGTCCGGTATGGATGGTATCCTGTAGAATTTTTTAAAAGGTATTGGGAATGGGCGTCGGTGAGCATTATGGAGGCATACAAAGACTTGTGTACTTCACATCAATTTGATAGGATTTTTTGAATACGATTTGATTTCTCTTATTCCTAAAGTGAAAGAACCTCATGCGCATTCATGATTGGCGCAAATAACTCTTCTATCTACTATCTATAAAATTATTGCAAAAGCCTATGCGAGAAAAGACTTAAACAGTTTTGGGATTGAGAATAGATCGCGGCTTAGTCGGGGCTTTCTTCGAGGTCGGACAAATTTTTCATAATATAGTGGCAAACATATGAAGGAGTTCATTGGGCCCAATGTTCAAAAATCTTTTATATTTAAAATTGGATTTTGCTAAAGCTTATGATAGTGTGAAGTGGACTTTCTTGGATGCCATGCTTTTGAAATTGGGATTTGGGTGCGGTTTCCAGATCTATGATGCATAAAATGTTGATTTACGCTAAAGGGTGTAATCTTGTATCATGGAGAACCATTGGTGCTTTTTCAATTGAACGTGGAATAAGGCAAGGTTGCCCTTTAGCTCTTTTTTTGTTTACTATAGTGGCAGAAGGACTTTCGCAACTATTGCATGAGGCTGAAAAGGATGGTTTGGTAAAGGGATTATTATTAGTGGAAGGTGAACAGGTTTTGGTTAATCAGTTTGCAGACGATACCTTCTTGCTAGTGGATGGTGAAGAGAATAATGTGCAGTTAATCAAAAAGATTTTGGATATATTTTCAATTGCATCTGGTTGTCTCCTTAATTGGGCTAAGTGTAGTGCTTTATGGGTGGGGAAGGAAGCAGTTCCGCATTTTTTATATGAGTATGCCTGGAAGGTTGTTGTACCATCTGCAAAGACAAAGCTTCTAGGAGTCCCCTTTGGTCTAGATATTGACATGAATGAAGCATGGATGAAATTATCTTAAATTTACAAAGGCAACTGATTTGGTGGAGAGGTTCAAAGTTATCCTTGGCAGGTAGAATTCAAGTAGCTAAGCCAGTATTGAACAATACGCATATTTATTTGGTTTCGGTTCTATTGGCTCCAACTTCTAAGTTTGCAGAGATAAAAAAGATTGTAAGAGATTTTGTCTGGTGTACCGATCAAGGAGGCACTGTGAAGGTGGCGTGGAAGAAATGTATGTTGTTTAAACAACAAGGAGGACTTGGTATGTTGGATCTTTCTTTACAGGGTAAGGTCTTAGCTTCTAAGCTATTGTTCAGTTTGTTGAAAGATGATTGTGCATCACCAGGTATGAAGTTACCCAAACAATCAGTAAAGAAGTGTATGGTTTTTCATAAGCGAGGTGTGAGAATTAAGCTCCCTTGGGCATTGTTATATCCATTGAAAGCTTATTCACATGCCTCTCCAGTACTGAACGGCTTGCTTCGGGCCTGGAAGGTAGTCCAGCAGGTGATTACATTTGATTGGGAAGCTTGTCTCCAGGCATCTTCCCCCTTTCTGTGGTTGCCTTTGTATACTCATGGACAACTACACCCAGTTGTAGAATTTATGCATGCGCATTCCCAAGCGAGGTGAAGGAGAGCAGGTATTATTTCTATTGAACAATGGTATTTTGGTATTGACATTGCTCCTTGGCAATGGTTTCAGGAGACATATGGGTTGTTGGATAAAGATATCAATATATGGGCTTATGTAGCAAGTGCTCTTCATCTAATTAAGAAGGTAACAAGAGATGTTGGAACTTTGTTTAAGGTATTAAAGAAGGCAAGAAGCTAATAAGTTCATGATACAGATTGCTTACTTCCTCAAGTACTTTATCACCTTCTCGAAAATGGCACTTACAGACTTTGGCTTCTCAATGGCAATCCATCTGGAACCTTGTTTGGTCTAAATATAATCCTCCAAAGGTAAATGTTCTACTTTGGCAGGTGATTCATCGATCTTTGAGAGTTAATGAGATGGTTCATCGCTTTAAGCCGGGAGTAAGCCCACTTTGCCCAATGTGTGAGCGGTGCATTGAAACATTGGAGCACTGTTTATATTTGTGTGCAGAGCTAAGTAGTCTTAGGTCCTGGCTGCATTCTCTTTTTGGAGTATCTTTGGGTCCCATAGGCCGATTGGCCTCAGTGGACGATAAAAAATCATTCTCATTCTCATTCTCATTCTCATTCTCTTTTGCGTATTTATCCAAATCAGTGGACTGCTTCCAAAAGGATTGCATTTCACATGGCAAAGTCTTGGCTAATATGGAGTGTATAGAAGCGAAGGCGAAGAAAGGTCTTTTATGATAAGCGTATTTCTTCTCAGGTGGTGCTTCAAGAAATTCGTAAGAAGTTGTATAATTGCTTTCAAATCTCCAATTGGCCTGATCGTATTAAAATTCCAATATGGAGTGATCATCTAAAAGTGATTGATGCTTCAGGGACATTTCTTACTTCTGGAAGTACTCTGTAATATTTTGAGTGTATAATATGAAGTAAAACACGTTCTTCAAAAAAAAAAAAAAAAAAAATAATTGGGGACAAGGCCCTTGTTGAAGCGATTAAGTCGTATCTGGATCTATTTCATTACCATTTTCAAAATAGAAAGAAAGGTGGAAAGAGTCAGAACAAAGATGATAGTTCTGAAGACGAGGAAGCTAGCAGCTAGAGCAACCAAGGGGACAACTCACATATCGAAGGCGTAGACGTTCTCGCGAATAAATGATTGAGAACTTTTGCTCGAGGTGAATATCCATATTCAAATGAACTCTGTGTTTGCCTTTAGGAAACTTTCTCAACTTGTGAGTCGAGAAAGTCTTCGAAAACTCGTCAGAGCTCCCAAATCCTATTTCTTGACACCCCGTGAACCTTACTAACTGGGTAGTGTTTAACGTTTCAGGGGCTTTGATGTAGCTCTATCATTTTCAATGTCATACCCATAAGCATCTGGACATAGTGGGCTAGCTCGTCCCTGCCTCATAATGATTCTGGCGCAAGTCAACAACAATATGTAGAAAAAGACTCTGCTGCAAATGTTGCTACATGCTCAAAAACAGTTACAGACACAAGTCCAAACAAGAAAAGAATCAAGGTCTCAGCTCCAGATCCCGAACAAGAAATCTGGTCAAAGCCAAGCTCGAAATTGGGATTCAGAGGGACCTACAAAACTTGTAATTTTCAATATCAATGGAGTTCTAGTTGCAGTGTACCAAGATGGTGATGTCCCTCATCTCAATACCTCACATCTTGTTTTTATATTCCATTCATTGCATATTATGGAAAAATAATCTCTAGAATAGGCAAATGTTTGGCCTAAAGGAATAGTGATGCATTTGTGTAGCGTACTGTGTTCAAAGATCTAGAGGTCTTGAACATATCCCCCGATATGCTGAATGGCAGCGTAAACAAGGTCTAGCTCAACTATGAGGGACATTGTGATTGCGCTGCTCTCGTTAAATTTAGGATGCCATGAAGGGCAGGGAGGTTAGAGTTCCACTGATGAGGAGATTTTTGAGCGATACTCGCCTCCTTCTCTTGGAAATCGTGCTCCGTAGGGTATTGGTATCGATCCTTTGTTTTCTAGTGGGCTTCTAGATCTATGCTCAGCTGGATCGTCAAGACGAATGTCCACGTGCCCTTGGACTATTTGAGGTAGCAATATGGCTCTCTATAAGCTTTGTGATCTCAGAGCTCAAGGTCCCACCTTGTATGACGTTCCACATATTTATACAATATACATATAAATATCCGAACACGTTGCCAAGGGTATTTTTTGGCCTTTATAGAATACATCAAAAGGGTTTAAGTCAGCTATGTTAAAACGCCATTAATTAAGCAAGCTAACTTAGCTAATTAAGCTAATTAATAACTAATTGCCTAGCTAATTATTATTAATGAGGCCATGAAAATGAAGCCACCTGGGCCAACTCAATTGGCCTAGGCTACTTGCCAATCTGAGAGGCAACCAAGTTGGGCCTCCACCCCAAATTCTACCCAAGATAGGATTTGTTGAAGGAGGAGCTGCTTGTTCAACCCTTCTAAGACCAACCACATGGATACTATAAGGGATAATGTCTCTAGCCAAGATACGGGTTAGTACGTAGGTAGCTTGAGCTTCTAGCTAAGCCTTGTATGAGTAGTTGTTTGATTAAACTCTAGTTCATGTTCTATTTGAAGTTATGGATGGATAGATGTGTTGTGATAGTTCTCTTTCTGTTCCTCTTGTGTTGTGGAGATTTGGGGGGAGGGGGGACATGCTCCTAGCTAAAACCCCTTAAATCCCATTAAATCCACCTGCATGTGGATGCTATGCCAAGAATGAACACTATATAACGGTACAATGGTGAAGTGGAGATGGAGCCTTGCTGAGCGTGGCTACTGGGGCCTCTATAGTGTGCTAGGCTTATAGTCGGTCACTGCACATGGACCGGGTATGGGTCTGACACCCCTTAGGTCGCAGGTACTATAACGTTCCTAACCGACATGCCCTTAACCAACTGGGCAAAACCGTCTAGACGTTTATGAATAGTCGCTTCTACCCATTTATGCCGGTGTCTCGGGAATGCCCCACATGCACATTCAAGGTTCGAATACTCGAGCGGTCTACCATGGGCCTGTTACAGTCTGTGCCACTAAAACTATGCTCGTCCTTGAGCATCCAAGGCTATACCATGTGACATAAATATAAAATCACGAACTGTCTCCCAAGAATCAAGCAGTCCCTTCAAGAAGGGGGAAGCATTCGGATATGGACAACGCTGATAAAAGAGACACCAAGGAAGAACTGCCCTAAGACCTCATTAATATTACTTTCTACTATGAAATTGAAAACACTTATTGACAAATTAATCTCCAATTTGAACTTTATTTTTACCATAAAATCTTATAGAAATTTAAAACTAGACCAACTGTTCCTTGTAGAAATTAATAATTTTGCATGTAGATTTAGTGAGGAATAGGTGGATGGCTCATGTCAATCCGTGAAATGCACATTTACTTTGAGATACATGTGAACCACTAAATGAATGACATGAGTCTTGTAAGCTTTATTTGTGGACCACATATATGCCAACTTAAACGGCAAAGTGGTATCAAATCTTATAAGCTGCAACTCAAAAGCTCTAGGCTTTTGTGTGTTCCAACTCATATCCAATCCAAATCCAACTAATGAGCAACTTATAGAACTGCAATGCATATATAACAACAGAGATGCAATAGATTGCAGGAGATTTGAACCCCAAATATTCCAAACTAATCCATTCTCAGAGAGATAAGCATAAAATAGTTGCATCGCATGTTCTGTCCCTACATTTTGGAATAGATCAAGATTTTGTGCACCTTTAATGCCAGAGGGAATTTGAATCCAGCAACATTGCAACATAACCACTCTCAGTAATTTCTTGCAATGCCTATAAGCTGCATCATCATGTACATTTTGTTTCATAAATCCTGCATAGAATAGGAACCACCAGCCAGGTTTTTGTACTGCAAAAAGAAAAGATCAACTGTGGAAACCACAGAAAAAGAAAGTAGGCAAAAATAAATGGAGAGATATACCAGTTAAAAATGCAACAAAAAGGGGTCGGCAGCTATTAAGATCTCACGTCCTCAAAGATACAATGTGGCTTGGGCATTCGACAACATCCCCCAAGAAGTTTGGCACCTTTGTGCCCGTCCACCGTAAGGCCCCTTCACATGAGATCCTTTTGCACCAGCTACAGTAAACGGCTGAATCCGCGCTGCATAAATTCCCTCAGGATGAATCCGCTATGCGTTGCATATGCCGTATGAGCTGACCCTGATTTTTCCTTCCTACTGATCTATGTCTAGATCAGTGCTGAATCAACCACACTATCTCTAACATATATAAAATTATGTATCTTCTTTTTTGGTGATGTGGCAAGAAAAGATGACGTGTATGAGGGAATTAATTCCACGTCAGACTGAGATGGAGGGCCAGGATTTTTTTTAGGCAAAGTAGGGTTTGCATTCCGGCAAGATGTGGGGCTCAGCTTTGAGTCCTGACTGCCGGTTGTGCCGGAGTTGAGGTTGCAGAGCAGGCGCAAGCCTTCCAAGAGGAATTTTCGCGCAGGGAATTTTGATTGGCAGGCATTTTTGTCGTTACAGCTGCCGAGGGTTTTGTTGGTAATTAGAATGAGGGCCTTGAAATTAGTCCACAGAGCTACTTGATTCACTGTAATTCAAAAGCCTGAAAGAGCATTTAGGAGGCAGTTCTAACCCATTTACGGGTGGACACAATTTTGAATGGAAATTCCCTGTTATGGGCATAGTATTCTCCGATTTAAATGGGGTCGTTCAGGCCTGGATTTTTAAGCAACCGGAGCTGTCTCAAAGCAAGCTCCACATAATTCCTCAATAACAAGGCATTTGGGCAAGGAGAAGGCTGGCAATTTGGGGCAGAGCCGCATGAATCAGAGGCGTTCACATGGGACAAAGGAAAGATCTTGATGTTTGTTAACAGGAGGCAGCTTGAATTGTTTTGTGTTTTGCCCTTCCATCTCTAGCAACATCTACATTGTAAGTAACTTCATCATTTTTTACCTGCAACAATCTTCTGTGATCTGCAAGGACCCAAGTAGGGGCTTCATCGACAAAATGATCTCCATGTGAAAACAGGCGCCGGTGTCGGTGCAAATTCTCTTATTTGTATACAGTGACTAGCGCAAGGGTTTTGCTCAACAAGTTGGTGTTAGATTGACCCCAAGATGAGAGCTGAGATGACAAGAGGGTCTTCATTTGCAGGCCTTGAATGCCATCAAGGCATGTGGTCTGATGTGTCGGGGCAGCGCTGAGCCAAGTGATCACATCCTCAGTGACTGTAGAATTGGAGTTAGAGAACTGAATGAGTGAGGCATTGATATGAACGGAGCGGTCGTGTTAACATTATGTGCAAGAGAGATTAGGCTATGAAGATGTTGAAGAGTGTTATGAAGGCTAGTAATTGCATGTGAGAAGGAGCTTTTTACCAGCGTGGCAGATGGATTGATAGAAAGACCATCTGTGCTCAAGGCTAGCATGAGGAATATGTTGAAGATCAGACATCTCTTTTCAGGGCATGCCATGTCTAGGCAATACAAACTGCAGCCAGATCTAACAAAAACTACTGAACTACCTCAACCTGTTTTTCAACTAGAGCTCAATTCAAGTCATTTATACTACAATATGTCATGGCAGAATGGGCATTATTATCCATCCAAACAAATTTGAGGATATCCATCAAGAAGGGGCACCATACATTTCAAGGCAAAATTAGAAAACATATTTGTGGTTCATTTGTGAACAAAGGTGCTATATATTTATGCAACATTTGCTACTTCAAAAAACCCGTCGAAGTATAGCGACGGCAACGCCGCCACATTACCATCTTGTTTACATATAAAATGCTTCAGGCTAATTGAATTTGGGCTATCGGCTCCTATATTCGGCTAAAAAGCTTCAGAAAAGGACCTGGCACCAGGCATGCATGTAAACAGACTGCTGATAAAAAGAATCAGCGTTGATCCAACTAGATCGCTTCAGCCATGAAAAAAATGCACCATGTGAACCCTACAATAGTCGATCTCACCCTTACTCTTCAAACAAAATAGATCGCCACATGTCTTATTCTGGAAGGAGTAATTTTTGCCAGGTGGAAATTTCGTGGAGAAATTTCCTGCTGACCTGGCAGGGCGCCGCTGGCAAAAATTCTCCGACGAAATTTTGGTCATCCTTGAAATTTTTCCTTCCTTTTGCGCTGCCGGATCTTTGGCGCCAGAGGTTATGCTGCCGGATTTGTGCTAGCTTTTTGTAGAATACACCTCCAGGGTCTTAAATCTTCCTCCCAGTAGGTGAGCGCCTACGATTATGTGAAGCTTTGGAGTTATAGAAGAGTTCTTGAAAATTTTTTAGTTTTTTTGGATCAGTTTTGCAGTATTGGAGCGTCTGGAGCGAAATCTTGACGTCTTGAGCGAATCTGGAGCAATATTCTCGCTGTTATTCAAGGTTTTTTATCATGTTTGTGTATCTTTAAAGTTTTCCTCATGTTTTGTTTATTTTTGTGCTAAGTAAGGGTCTGTTTTTCGCAGATTTACTTGTTATTCAAGGAAGGATTTGCATTGCAGTGGTTTTGAGGTTCTTTCTTTCTGCATGCAAGGATACTTGAAAGATATGGCTTCAAAGAGGTCTTTCTTAGTTATTTTGTGTGTGTTTTTTAGTATGGAGGTTTCTTTGAATAGTCTGGAGCCATCTTTTTCTTTAAATGTCACACAAGAACTTCGATGGCCTTGGTAGTTCTGGCTGGCCGTTGGAGTGGAGTTAGGGAACAAAGTGCATGCAGATGATAGAATAGGCGATGTAGTACGAGGCATGGTGGAAATGTAGTGGCGGTGGAGCGGGATGTAGTAGATGACGATTTTGGCATAACATTGATGGTCTCTTAAATCAGTTTCAAGGTCAGGAACTTGATAATTTCGTGGCAGAGATCCAAGAGACTGAGTGGTTTCATCAAGATCAGCTGTGTGAGGATGAGCAGGTGGAGAGGGATGATTTTTTTGCATTAGATCCTGTTCTTGTGAAGGAAGCAGAAGGAGGAGGCAGGGATGCTTCGAAAAGTTTAACTAATTGGGCTAGGAAGCGCTTCGATAGTTGGAGGACAGCATTTAAACTTGATTGCAGCATTCCTATAGAAGACATACCTGTGCTGGAGCTTGCTGACATGTTAATGAAATTCATGTTGCAAGTGAAGAAGAAGAACAAAGAAGTATATCCGCCTGGAAGGTAAGCATTGCTAATGATTCTAGATAGTCTTTAATTGTTTTTTATTTAATGATTGTTTAATTGTTTGTGTTTTGCAGCCTTAGTGTTTTATATAGAACATTTGGTAGAATTTTGCGGAAAAAACAGGAGACCAGGGTTTGTGCAACGGGTATTGAGGAGAGGCCATTTAATATCTTGAAGTCTGATGTTTTTAAAAAGAGTACCTACGCATTTGTAGTGGCTGTTAGACGATCACGATTGCTTGGAGTGAAAGGGAAGAAGAAGAAGGCACCGGTCATACCGTTCAATGTTGAAAATGATCTTCTTTGTGACGTTGATCATCAGGTTTATCATCCCGTTGAAGCGGTACCGTGCTTTTTATATTTGTAGCTTGATTTGGTATTAGGGCAGCTAAGGAACTTTGGAATCACGAAAGTTTATCGATTGAGAGCGGCGAGTTTGTTAAGTATGAGGAAGCGTGTAGCAAAATTATAACCCTTCTCGCTACGTTTGAGGATCACCATTTTCGAGATCCGGTTTGGAGTTATGAATCTGATTTAGTGTTCACTTTTAAACAATATTCGAGGCATTTACCTTCACGCCAGTTTGGAAAGGACGACAAGGCCCGATGGTGCACTATTTCTTCCGCAATTGATAGTTGGTGCTCAAATGTGAGTTGCTGATTTAATTATTTATTTGATTCCTAGTTTGATTTTTGTTTTAACATTGCAAATTGTTATTGCAGGTTTGGTTCCATAAACAACGAGTTGGCAAGAATCAGATAGCGAAGGTTGAAAGTCATGGGAGAAACTGTCAATGCTGAAATATGTAATAAATCGGGTCGAGTGACATTGGTGACGAGATTGGCGTTGGCTGGCGTACCAGCTGAAGTTGGCATGCAAGTGACAGGCCATAACACTTATGATGGCTATCAGAAGTACGTTTTTAGGTTTTTTTTATTTATTTATGTTTTATTCTTAAGTTATTTTTCTTGATTACTCGCTTATTTTTACAGGTATGATAGGAGCAAGGAGGTACAAGTGGACGCAGCTATGGACATTCTTTCAAGGCCAGTTGATAAGGATGGCAAGCTTCGCGTCTATAGTGACGTGCTTGGTGAGCAGATGAGCGATAAGAGGAAAGTTTTGTTTGGTGTACAAGATCGGTCTTCAAATTGTCTTGCTCCTCCTGATTCGGTAATTTTTCTTGTGTCATTTTAACTTTAATATTAGGATTAATGTTCAATTAAAATATTTAATGTTTCACAGGAAGGATCCTGGCTGTTGTTTTTGTTGTGCTACTTGCTAGTACAGTACACTAAACGAGTAGGATGGCTTGCTCATATAGTCATGATAATTAAGGATAGTGGCCGTGGCAGATGCTTAATTCCCATAGTCTTAGCTTCTTATAAAGATCTAATTTTCTGTTTATGACCTGCTTTGGTATAAGTCCACTGGTATGACAGGTTAGATACACTAGAATATGCACCTTTTAAAACAAACTTGTTGTATGAAGGTTGGCTGGTGCTCCCCGTCCTTCTATCGTAATATTTACATGCTAGATGTCTCCTAGTTGTGCATTGCAATGGTTCAACTTATGCTACTCTTACATATATGTACTTATTTCTGATAGGCATTGGCTGCTGCATGCTATACATAATGGATTGTTTTCAATTGTGTATTCCGATGCATTATTCTAGAGTAGATTATATGATTTATGCTTTATTACAGCAGCATGGGCATATGCATATAACAGAATATTATGTTTTATGCTAAATAATGCATAGACTAGTTTTCGAAAAGATCATGGTCTTCCCCTATTATTATGCGAAGGAAAATGCTTAATGTGCTTTGATGGGCCTCTCTAAAGTCAGAAATTATTCTCGGTTTATTATTTATCCTAAATCGGTTTATTGATAACGGTTTTACGTGCCATCTTCAATCGGCATTGTTATCAACCGTGTCCCCAAAGATTGTCGAACGATGAGGGTAAGGTTTTGAGTTTTGTTGTGTTCTTTATCTGCTTGTACTTAGATTCTTATTTATAGGTTGGATCGACACAACTTACGTGTGGGACTAAACGGAAGAATCCAATGGGTGATACTGTTCCTGATCAAGTGGTAAGTAGAATTGTTGAGATGTATTTAATTTCAATGTAATTTCTATTTAGTTTGTTGTTTTAATTTCGTTATAATTTCTGTTTTAGGTGCTTTCAATGCTGCACTTGCTATGTCGAGGCGATATTTTAGGCCAAAAGGAGAATATGCGATTGAGTGAAGATTATTTGAATTTTGTTGATGGCGATCTTGTGAGCAGTGATGAGGTATGATCCGATCGCAAGGAAGGCCTTGCAGGGTGGAAACTTCAACATGACGAAGGGGAATAATGTTACAAACACAGGTGGCCAAAATTTTCTTGGTGCTAGTTTCTCTGGTTGCATCTTCGTTACATGTGAAACTCCTGCAATGGTTAGCGATGTACTGAAGAACCTGCGCAGCACATGAACATGATTTGAAGTCGTTTGTGTTGAACATGATTTTGGTTGTTGAAATACTGTTTTTTGAACTTCTGTGAATCTGTGATTTTGAATCACTGTTTTGGAAATACAGAATCAGTGAAATACTGTTTTGGTGAATCAGTGAAATACTGTTTTGTGAATCAGTGAAATAATGTTTTGGTGTTAATCTGTGATTTTGAATCAATGTTTTGGAATCCTATGATTTTGTCATGACTGTAAATTGGTCTTTCTGTAAATTGGTCTTTCTGGAATCACGTTGAAATCACCTTGGAATAAACTTGAATCACCTTGGAATCACCTTGAAATTTCGGTTTGAAAAATCAGGGTGATTTGGCCTATAATTTCAAGGTGACCAAAATTTCGGTGCCAAAAAAAAAAGCCACTGGACATGGTGGACACGTGTCTATCTAGCCGGTGCTCGGAATATTCCGGCATAACTAAACGGTTCTCAGTCTTGTGCCTCACGTTGTTCCCTCCAGTCCGTTTATTATATATGAAGTGCAGAGTCTAGGTCTTGACGATATTCAAAATGAGCTCCAGGAAAATGGATCTCGCAGGCTTATATCCTCAAAGAAAGAAGGGTGCAAGCGCCGGAAAGAGCAAGAAGGGTTCTAAGAAAGATGATTCTGTCCATGCTGCATACCGGGATGCCGGAAATGGCAGCGCAACCTTTGGTTCCAATGTGGTCCAACCAGCGGCTCTTGTTACGGCAAAAGGCTTCGATATCGAAGGTTAGTGGCAATAGTATATTTGTTTTCGATGTCTGTCAGGTTTTCTTTATAAACGAGCTCGGGGAGTTAGGGTTTGACAAGGTTTGTTTCTCAGCAAGTCTTAGCTTAGGATTAGGTTTTCATAGAATTACAGTTGACATGGAATTTGTATTCCATATTTCTGTATAATGAAAAGTAGGATATAATTTGACTTCGTTATTTCTTCTTGGTTTTTTCAGATGAACATGATGACATAGAAGAAATACTGAAGCAATTTGATATGAACATGAGCTATGGCCCTTGCGTAGGAATGTCAAGGGCCGAGAGATGGGCTAGGGCAGAAAGGCTGGGCTTGAATCCTCCCAGCGACATCAAAGAACTTTTAGAACGGTGTGATGGTACGCAAAACTGCCTGTGGGAAGGAAGGGTCTGAAATGCTTAGAACTTGCTAAGCTGTGTACATAAAATGATGTTTCAAGTCATTTTGAACAAATTGCTAAATGCTTAATTACTGTTACTGTAAACCCTGATTTGGGAATGGCCTGCTACTAGTTTGCAAGCTTTTCTGTATGGGACTTGCTGCAATGAATCAATGAGAAACATTTGTTTCCTAAACTTTTTCTTTTAGCATGCATTCGGCTTTGCTGACTGATTGTAAATTCTGGAAGCAATTAATGCTCCTGATCTTCTCTTTTGCTTCATTGAAAAATCCCTCAATTGAACTCCCCTAATGTGCAGCCTTACTCTACTACCTAGTTTGAGAAGCATAAAAGCTTATTCAATTAGCTAGCATGATGTACCTCAGGGCTTCAGGATGATTCTTAAAGAACGACGGACCATTAAGGGTAATTTTTTTGTGCCACATTATGGGAGCTTTAGTAGTTTAATAAAATGTGAAAATCACAATGGCCATTCACTCACTCTTCCATTATAAAAGAGTGAACGAGAAGAAATAAGCAACTAGGGTTGAAGAAATCTGTGATACTAGTAACATAAACCAAACTTCACAAGATGGATGTCCCCCGCGCGCGAATTGTGATTCCGCTGTTCTAACCGACTAAACTATTCCGACCACTCACCGCACAGCGGAGGTGCCCAGACGAGACAATACGTGTGTGTCGGCCCTCCTTGCTCGACTTTCGCTTCGGGTTACCCATTGCCTGCTGGAGTAATGCGGGCATCGCACTTCGAGCCATTAGACAGTGAAAGAAAGGTCAACAAAAACGCCTCAACCGGATCAATTTACGTATTTCACGCATGGCAATTTTGCGGAAAGATGGCCGTTTTCCACGAGTCCCCAAAAGTGAATTTTGATGAATTTGAAGTCCAGTACAAAAAGAGGTCCCCAAATTCATTGAAGTCCTGAATTCCTTATTCTAATTATCCAATTTGCCACAATAGCTAAATCCAGTTTCAAGTTCCAAATTGGGCTCCACAATTTTTGGAACTTAAAATGTTAAAGGGAGGTCCAAATTGGGCTCCACTATTTTTGAAACTTAGAATGTTAAAGCCACCAAATTGAGCTCACTATTTTCAACTTCTTGATCTTGATCCAAGCTAGAGAAATTATGTTTTCAACTTCTTGATCAAATAATTGGAAATTAGGAACATTGCGCCATTCTATAGGAGCTTTATTTTGCATTAGAAGGACTTTTGTTAAAATTACTACTAAATTACACTTTTTGAAATCATGTAAGATTAATACTATTACTATATGCACATAATTTCAAAGGGAGTATAGCATGGTTGTAGTGATTTCCAAGATACAATAGAACACATATATTTGGCATACCTTGTTTGATTCTATACAAAATTTCTTCTACCCAAACAACCTCAAATTGATTTCAGCCTCTTTCATTATATAACTGGTGAAGTGAATGCGTTTTTAACATGCTTATGCTATGGGAGGGTGAAGCTTTTCTGCAATTCTAGACTACTCACATATCTGCCACATCATTGCAAAAAATGATAGCACATGATTCCATCCCTTGGATCTCTATTTTTAATCATACAAGAAATTTATTGTGGCGGCCTTGGTCGTCGCGAACATTTCTCTCTACTAGCTCACTTGGAATTCTGTTTAAATCTTGTAAGGGAGGGGAAGAACACAATGAAGATATCCAAAGTTTTAAAAGCTACAATGACTGGCAATCTTGGCACCGCAGCAGTGGCATGTTGGTCTGGTTGGATCATGGCTTCATGATCTAAAAGAAGCAGCAAGCATCAGAGCAGGATAAAGATTCCCTTAATTCCTATGAAGATCCTGTTAGGTTCCCTAAAATTCTATAAGAATTCTCTAAAATTCTCATATGATTCCTCTAGATTCTCCAAGAATCTATGAAGATTCCCTCGGGTTTTCATGAAGATTCCTTTAGATTCTCTAAGACTCTCTACGAAGACCCCTTGAATCTCTTCAGATTTCTCTTGATTCTCCAAGATTTTATAAAAGGTTTCCCTAGATTTTCAAAGATTTTATGAAGATTCTCTAAGATTCTATAAGGATTCTCCAAGAGTCTCTTAAGATTCCTCTAGATTCTCAAAGATTTCTCATAAGATTCCTCGACAGTCCCCGAGCTTCTACGAAGAATCTCCTAGATTCTTTTCCCATTCCCTAAGATTCTATGAAGATTCCACATGTTCCTTAAGATTTCACAAAGATTCTCCATTTCGATCAACTGGCACTCCAATGGCGAGAAAATAATAGCAAATTACTAATCCTTGGAAAGCTCTCAATTAGAGGAATCCAAAGACGTAGGCCCCCCTTAATCTGACACACCTTTTAGGAGATACATAACAAACAGGCTCCATGTCCAAGGCTTCTTCTTATACTTCCTATCCTTGACAAAATCAAGGCTTCTTCTTATACTTCCTATCCTTGACAAAATAGGGGATTGTGTCTTAGATTGGAGTTTTCATTTGAATTCCTCAGTTTGTGAGCAAAATTTCAAACCTCAAAATCTGGTTAATCTAGGCTCAAAATATTTAGCAGCTTGTTTTTAGCCATAGCCGTTTTGCCAAATCAATCCTTGCGAAATTTCACACATCAAAAAGCGCATCCATGTAACAAAATGACCATCTACATATTGTAGAGGTTACTTACTTCTTATGATACTTGCTTGTTATGTATTTAATCTATCAGCTTTTGAAATTGCTGACAAAGAATATGCATGTAGATGTGCAATGAGATCCCTGCCTTAACGTCAAACCAGGAATTTAAATTCAAACCTATTGAGTGCTCCACATATCTCTGTATTTTGCACTGCATCTGCTGTGGTAAATACATCCACAAAAAGCCGCAACGCCAGAGACTCTATCTTCGCTGGAGAGAATTAAACTTCCCGCCATGACTGGCAAAGCAAAGGAATCTCCGACGCTAGGGCGCCGCTACGTTTTATACCAAGTGATAATAAAAATAGGAGAGGATTTTTGGGTTGCCTGAAGGGACCAACCCTTAGATTAATGGGTCATTTGATATTACGAACTAAAGATGCTTTGGGGATTAGACGACCGACATTGATGTTTCTTATCGGCGTGAGGAAACTTTCGATATTGACACGTGTCATCCATCAAACGATAACAGATTCCACAGCCCACGCACATGCCCTTCAACACATGTCCAAACAAATCAAGGACGTGTTGGACAAGCCTCAGTGCCGCAGCACTTGTTTATAATATGATATTCAATTGTTGATAAATAAATAACAGCTTTCATCAAAAAGAATAAGATGACATATAGGAGGAACCAGCAATAATGGCTACCCAAGAGGGAAATCCCTGGCTTACTCTTTGGGTGTCCTCATCAAGCTGCTGGTCTAGAATGGCAAGCTCAATTTTCAATGGACTTGGACCATTTGCCTGCACATTGATCATATAAGGAAATGATAAATATGAAGCAACCTATACTATGCATCAAATTCATCATTTACCTCAAGCCAAAACTTCCAGTTTTCTTCATTTGACCTCCCCGTTAGCCGACATATAAAAGAAGGCGGTCCACCTTTAACATATTCAGGTTCTGCATTTATATATTTCTCAGATTATGACATAAACTTCATTGCATTGTGTGCAGAGGAAATCATTGAAAACTGTACCAGGTAACTGCTGTGCAGAAAATGACCAGCTCACTAAAGGTCCTGTAATGTTCATTACAGAGGCCCATACTTCTTGCAATGACCTGCATGAGCAGTCTATAAGCTTAAAAAAAAGAGAGCCAAACTATCACATAACAGAGTCCAATATCAATCCATAAGAAGAGATAGGAGGACTACCAAATAAAAGAGTCCACTCACCCTAGCTCAAGCTCCAAATAGAGACGCCGATATCCAGTTGATTCGCTATGTTCTGAGTTTAATAATCTCAAGTTAGGTAAAGCTGGTAACCTCACCTTGATATCCCCAGTTTCCACATGAACAGTGGAGCTATGGGAAAACAGATATGACACTGGGTACATAGCCTGCAATAAATAAAATGTAAGAACAATATGAAGACGTAGATGGTCAAATCTTACATTTGAAGCAAGTCATCGAGACTCGATGCATAAAAAAAAGGTTATATTTCAAAATCCCTAATCATTGGAGATTTAAAAAGACAAGATCTACATGGAGGACGGCTCGAAGAAGAGAGTTAAGGGACAATCGTTAAAAAATTAATCTCATAATGGACAAGTCATTTCAGATTGTTGGAAGATAAATTAAGGCACCAAAATGAGTGGCAGAGCTAAAACATACGACTAAAATTAATGAGCAATTTTGGGTCTTAAATAATAGCCTTAACTAACGTGTTTTATTAAGAAATTAAAGTTCGTAATGGAGAGATCCCTTCATAGACTGTTAAACCAGAGCTTCATATTATGACAAAAGCCAGTATAATGTAGTTCACTTCTTTGCTAAAAAATTGCATTGACCTACTACTATTGGTGTAAAAATGAATATACCAGAAATGTTGAAGTTGGGTTCTCTTCTGAAACATGAACTAATGAACGAAGATTCTGCAGCGACGATTGTGCATTACGCAAAATGAATGACATGGAATTTGAATCTGTTGTGGCAAAATCATATCTTGAATCTACGACATTGTTTCCTACACTCAAGGCAAAAGCACACTCCACAGATATTAGTTTGACTTCTGCAATAAATCTCACAACTGATTTAGGTAAATGTATTAAGACCAAACTATGAATTGAAATACTAAAATTAATCTCAGAGTCTATGTAGCTTTTCATCACATCTCAAAATAACCACGAAAGAAAGTGCAAATCAAAACCTGAGGTGATAAATGTGTGCTGGAGAAGAAGCCTTTTAGGAGCTGAGACACTGTATGGAAACCTTCGTGAGGATAACGCTGCAATCCCAATGCTCAAATAAAGAAGCATCCTTAAAAAGTCAGGTTTTGCCAACCACTGCGCCATGATGGGCATGAGAGGTGCAAGGCACATGACCACAGCAACACCAACGACAGTCGCTATCACAATATCACTTAACATAAAGCCTGCAGGAGAGGAACATACATAAAGCAAAATCCTTACGGCACTTACAAATAAGCCATTGGTCCTTACCTAGATATCCAGGAGGGGAGCCACTCATGCCCATCTTTTCAGCAACAAACTGGACCAAGACACCTGAGAAGATTATCGAGTAGCATATAGGAATCACTGTAGGAAGTACGTATCCCACAATTGACCTATATGAAAAAAAATTCCACAAGCAATTGAGATAGACGATAGACTGCCATGTTGAAAAGTTCACAGGCAACAGAGATGGATGGATAGATGGATGATGGGTGGGTAGGTGGGTGGGTGGGTGCATGTGTGGGTGGGTGGGTGAGCGACATCTTACATTGGCACTAGCAAAACTTGAATATACGATCTCGTAATTGCTAGTCCCAACGTACTACACAGGAGGGATAAGCAGATACTAGATATACTTTAAGCCAAAAGGCCAAATGAACCATTTAGATTTACTTTGACAGTACACTGCAATGCTAATCAGAACAAGTCCAGATCCGATCCAGATCCAGATCCAGATCCAGATCAACATCAAGATCCTTAGAATACAGCTTTTTGTGGAAATTAGGCACCACGTTAGCGAATCTAATGGTCCTAATGCTTTAGCTACAAGAGCATAATTACATGTGTCTGAGCAGGGAGAATCAAAATGTGAAATGTTAGTGGTTCATTAATTTATGAAAAGAAATGAAATGGCAGATTCATCATTTGCGACAATTTCATGCGTTTTTTTATAAAATATATGAATGGGGTTTTGACTTGCACTCAAAATCAGAATTTTCAGCAGTTATATCCCTAATGTAGACAAAGAAAACCATTCTTCGGATGCATCTGACCTTCCAAGTCATTTCCACTGCAAAAATTATCTAGATAAATGCATGTAAACATTTCAGCTCTTGATTTCACAAAATTTGAAATACACCCATCCAATGAAACAAAGCATGCTTTGTCAATTACAGGGGTTGCAATTACAGGAAAGAAAGGAGAGAGAAGAGGGACATACAACACCGAACCGGCAGTAATCCGATAGACTGCACGATATAATATCCATGCAAGGATCATCGACATAGCCCACCAGAATGTAAAATATCCAGTGGTAAGTCCAATCATAGATATCATCTGGTTTATCCACAACGGGTTGAATAAAATATTGGGCATGTAAATTACTATAAAATGGCAACACTTACGGCAGATTGTACTGCATAGAGAGTGACAGCTCCCCAATGGTTGGCCCATAGTTGTTCCTCCTGTTTGCAACTACAGTCAGTCATATAATCTTAATAGATAAATTGGAAAATGAAAAATGGAAACAGTTATTTCTCTAAAACGAAGAATATTATATTTTCAGTTTGTGCTGGGACAGTAAATGCGCACCTTGGTGGAGTCCTGAGACACATGCATAATTGATGGGATAACCCCTCTAAGCCCTGGAAGCCTTGGCAATAACAAACCTGCTACAGCGGCTGGTGAATATGCGAGGACTGCTATACTTGGTTCAGCAAACCTACAAAAGGCCACAAGTTGAAAGTGATTTTAGTACATCACAGGTAAGACCCTTCTGTTTAAACCTTAATTTTTTTCACACATAGGACTTCGTGTACATAGCGTAGAAAACTCGCATAAGGCTACAAAGACAGTCAAACTGCCATAGTCCCAACTTGAACATATACCATTAGAACTCAGGGAGAACAGGGAGAAACAAATGAAAAGTGTGTCCTTTCCGAACAAGGCTGATGGCATTATGGAATGCACAATAGCAGGTATATAAATTAGCATGCAGCTTAGTTTAGATATTCCTGAAAGTGTTGCTTAGATTGCAAGTTCAAAAGAGTGCTATGAAACGCAAAAAAAACTAAGCTCAATCCCATGATGTTAGCCATCAGCCAGACTGAAAAGTACTCTATGTGGCCTTTCTACTTACGGATGTGGTGGCTTGAAGTTCGGATACTTATTTTCTAATGTGCGCTTTTTATCTTATAAATATGCCTGATATTCAATTAAATCATGTCTGGACATACCAAGTCATTGCTGTATTAGATACTGATAACCGCATCATAGCTAAGACAGCAGGGAAGATTACCGCTAACATGCATCCAGAAAGCTGCAAAACTGCTCCTGAGAAATAGAAAAAAGACATCATCACTCAACTCATCAATATAGAATCTATAAAAGTGCAAATACAAGAGCAGTGTTTGCATGAACAAGCATAAAATCAGCAAAATGACACATATACTTGATAATTCTGCTACCATGAAGCAACAAAATAACATAATAGGGGATAGATGACGGTGTTGCTGGCTCAATATGTTTTTTTCACCTTCAGCAATAGCAATGATTCGTGAAGTAACTGATTCAAATCCTGCTGACCCCACTGAAGGAATAAAAGGTACAAACGCAATAATACACAATGGTAACATGTGTAATATAATTGCAACACTGCCTGAATAGTATACCTGAAGACACAACCCACATATCGACATTACGCTTTATAGAATCTACGTTATCCGCTACACAACAAACTTACGAAGCAAATGTGTGAAATTCAGGAAGTAATTCACTTACAATAAATTTTCCAAAAAAATCGAAGTACACTGGGCGCAAAGAAGATCCTTGTTCTGCAGCGCCTCTTAGTGAGCTCTCATTCCTAGTTACAAGCTTGTTTGATGCCGAGAAGCCTCTTAACAAACTAATAAGATTCTCCCCTCGAGCTTGAATACTTCCAACCCTGTAACATTAAGTACAATAACAATGAACATTGCAAGTTTGTCAAAGCTCAAAAACGGTGTGCAATACTGCAAAAAACTTGTTGGGTTCTCATATGAAACTACCATGTTGCTTCTAAAGGAGGCCTTCCTATTAGTTAATACCAGTTGATTGTGTTACAGCATCAGGTAAAGCATTTTTGTCTATCACTCCTCATGAGCCTGGTAGTATACTTCCTTCTGCTGTTGCGCACCGAGGGCCTTTTACGGGCAGCCATTTGACTATCAAATTGTTGCCCTTAAAAAACGTTTTACTCACTTGGTGAATAGCTTACCTGTTTGCATAGAATTATCTTAATCCTCCATTCCATCAGATTGTCCAGATCAGTGTACTACGCAGTGACGTGATTTGTTTGGTCAAAAATCATATACGGCAGTGTCACTCAAGAAAAGCTCCGAACCCATAAACTCAAAGTCACGCTGGAACCTTCATGTGCCTTATTCCATCGAAGCAGTTGAAGCACTCAAGGTGCATTGGACTATGCTCTGAGACAAGACCATTGTACCTCAAAATCTCCCCACTGACCTTCCCGAATCTCTAGAACTTATCAAGACTGATAACCTTTTCTCTTATGATGAAGCCCCAGCCCAGAACAAATTAAACATGCCCCACTGCCATGAATATTCATAACAGAATCACCTCTTCATAATGGGTCACGGCACTATACTATAATATGTTCTACCCAACCTGAGAACACTGTGGACATTGTAAAGTATTCACGGTGGAACCCAGATTAGCAGTGAGGCGTGTGGTCACATAATTCTCATACAGTCTTACCAACAATATCAACCAAAATACTTTCAGTTTTCCAGTCTGTCTACCCCTGAGCTCTAAACACCAGATATGGGTCAAATTTCTAGAACAAGTTCTCCCACTTATATCATGCTGACAAATAGAATGTGGAGGGAAGAATTACGATCGGCCCTCTTCAGGACAACGACCACTCTTTTAGGGAAAAAAATGGGTTGTGATACTTCCGTAATATTTTCAGGTCTTTCATAGACAGCTTAGTGTGTGTGACAAATACAAGGGGAAGATAATTGAGGTCAGATACTCACACAATATTTTCAGGTCTATCGTAGGCAGTGTGGTATATATAACCTTCAAGAATAAATAAGATATCAAGCCCAGGGATGTCACCAAAATCTTTGGAAAAAATTCGATAATCAGTGTCTCCTGGTATGTGCGGAAAGATATCCTGCAAACAGTAGCATCAAGTCAGAACTGACACCTTGGACCCTCTGTAGAGGGCATGAGATCTACAGTAACATGCATATTATCATTTACATTCAGTATGATGTCCTTGTCCATTATAAGGTACGCAATAAATGCAGCTTGATTAAAAGAAATATTTATTAACGTCTATGGGAGAACCATAGGGTCTATGAGACCAAGCGCATCCAAAATTGAGGATCTGCAAGGAGGGTGAAAGCCCCCAAGACACTAAAAAAGAATAATACTAAAACAACTAATAAGAAATCAATGAAAGATTCCTAGGGAGATGATTCATCAGCATTAGGCCATTGAACCCATATTGTCGTTTATTCTTCTTCTGAAAGGAAGGTTTATGCTTTCATTTTGCAGTCCGCCTTACTCTCCTCCACCTTTTGGACTCCTTATGAAGCTGCCTTGCCGTGCCTTTTACTCTCAAAAATAAAGGACAATGATTGTCCAAGATATGCCAATGTTATTGACAACATAGGTAGCTTCCCATAAAGACTTACTTGCGCAATTGAGTTTGCCATAGGAATGACCGCCCATTTCGCGTATATTTCTGATGGCCATGATCCAGGACCCGACTGGACAACAACATCTGGCAAAACAAGCAATTAAATAGACCAAAGCAAAACATGAATACCTCAATTTCCAGCTAGACGATCAAGAGATATTAGAAAATAAATGTTGGGCTTTAGTGGAATTAAAGAAGTTGCAAACATAGGTAAAGGGTTTAAGAAAAACAACAAAGTGCCTACACCCATTCTCAATACAGTTGTTCCGATTCAGCATATTTTGCTGCCAACTAATATACCAACACACCTGGACCACATGCTCCACTGGCCTCAATGTTGATGACAGCTCCAATTGAGTGCCGCCATTTGTGAGTTGTGATAAAACCATGAGCACCCTGTAAATATCAGCTTATTCAGAACCAAAATATACAATCAGAAAAACTTCTGATATCATCACTGTAATAAATGCTTGAAAGATTAAAAAGCTGCTTGAGTTGGAGTCAGATCTTGACACAAAAGGGATTCCCATTTTTCAATCGATTGTTTTAGGCCTCAACGGTTAGGAAATGCCAGACCTTCTCATTGCATATCCATAGAAAAGCGGGTAGGTATAATTGAGGATGCATGTGTTCACTCAATGCATCCGTGGAGATTCTAAAGTATATAATAAATCTATAGCTGCTCCCTACAGCAACCACTGGAATATCATAAAATAAGGGTCATCGCTCATCTAACTCATACTCAATCAGGCTATATGAGCTTCCTTCACAAATTTATTGGAACTGACTCCACAAGAGGGAAAACAAGAAGATTCAACCTCCTACTTGTTCGAAAGTGCCCGATATTAGATCGCCTCGAATCACCATCAGGTAAAGTGGATTGAAGTTCATCTACCATAATGGCCATTCCTTGCTAGCTGCTAGTGAATAACTGCTCTAATCTACCTACTCAAGCCCTGTTGTGGTGTCAGCAGACAACCCTTGTTACAAATGCTTTGCAATGTTTCCATCCAGACATGAGAGCATAATTACAAGTATATTGAACAGGCAACATAGCCGTAACAGATCTCCTAGTCAGGCAGCTGCTGCAGAGCATTAAACACGAGGAATCACTTCCCGCAGGTAGAGTGTGAGCTGCAACTGACATTGACCATCATTTTGATCAAGCTAAGTGATATAAGATTTCAACCACACTGGTCAACGGCGACAGTCTGCTACCTGATCTCGGAAAACCGGATCGTGAGTGTAATAGATTGAAAGTATTTCCAGGCAGTAGGATTCTTCTGGATCAACATCAATCAAGGCATTGAGATGATAAAGTCCTTGTTGTCACTTCTTCAAGCTGGTTTGGATATACACTTCAGATCGAGCAACCCAAGTAAAACTTAAAGAAGTCTTCAAGCAACTAGAATTGGGCTAAATTTTCCAAGGATCTAAAACAACACCCAAAGTCCTAGGGAGTCTTTGATAATCAAGTAGAAAAAGTCACATCTCGGGTCCGATTTGAATAACATCAGATATAAGGCTGCTTTCTGTCAAGCATTTTGCAAATCTTCACCAATTAAGACCAACTTTGAAGAACAACTTCGTATGTAAGGCATATGGAACAGATAAAGTGGGAAATGAAGCACATGTAATACTGCAACTTAGCAATCCATTCAAAAAGGTTGCACAGAAGGGTATCCAAAAATGAAACATATTTGTAGGGTTGTCTATGCTTACAAGGAGATAAACTTCCTCTGCACCATTGAAAAGGAATATTATGGGGGCGCTTGGAACCCAGTCTGTATCAACAATATAACGTAGCACTTCAAGCATAGATGCTGCACAACAAATCAGGATGGTTAGTTTTTCCGAATTTAAATCAAGCATCCAGGGGTAGCAGTTGTTGCTGGGAGGAGAGTGATCTCAAGAAAGAAATCAGAAAGAAAGCTCTATTGATGAACACACAAGTGAAGAACAAAGAAACTACTATATTGCCTAAGCTAATGTGCAGGTTGGTTTACATACTACTACCAGAAACACATGAACACGTATCAGTACACTACTAAGATGACAAATAACACTACTAATCATTTGTTTCAGATATACCAAGGCTCTTCCTGAAACAGATGACAAGGAAATAATACACAAACAAAACCCTTGGGATGGTCTAGTTTGGTTGATAAAAAAAGATGCATTTTTTGTAGACTTCTGTCTCCCTTCAGCTGATACTTCTTCATTCCTAAGCCTTTTTCAGCCTTGTAAACATCTTCTTCACAAGCAATATTGTGAAGCCATCTATAGCCTGGTACAATACAAATATTCATCTGTATTATCTTCAAATGTAAACATGAACTGCACAAGCAAAAGCCCTGACTTCCCCTTTATCAGCTGCTAACCTGCGAACTGTATTACTGTTCCTTTCTTTCTCACTCTCATTTGGCGTTTGCTGATTGAATAGTTCTCTCAAATTCACAAAAACTCTGAAGAAAAGTTACCAGATACAGATTCCACCTCCAACTTCTTAACAATAGGCCAAATGAAGGACCCAACCACAAGAATTTCATAGAGGGTACTTCCTAACTTAGAGCCCAACTAGCAATAAACCAAGCTTCTGACCCTTGTTGTGCATCAGATACGAGAACCAGAAATATATAGCTCCATTCCTTGATCAAATGACTGCTCATAAAAGAAATATTAATGAAGGAGCATGGTAGTGAGAGATGGAGCAAGGAAAGGACGCTTCCAAAAGACTAATCACTTTCTTTCACATTGGATTTTTTCTTTTTTCTTTTTTTTTTGAGCATGTTTCAGGTGGCCGCAAATGTGCCCTAGCTGTACATGACCTGACGTAATATTTGGTCTAATAGACCCAAGCGGTCTCCTGCATATAATTTTTCTTTCTTTATTTCTTTCTTTCTTTAATATCATGAAGTTGCCTTTTTTTTTGGGGAAGCCCTCAATCATTCCAGCCTGTTGTGATTATTCATCAGCAAGGAAGAATTATGTTTGCTTTAGGCCACTTGGGCAGCTGTCTCTAATTTTGAGGATGCTTCTTCTTTCCTGAGCAAGCTCATGAACTTCTTCTTTCCTGAGCAAGCTCATGAACAAATAAAGAAAGAAAGATTTATTAACATCTACAAGAGGCCCATAGGGTCTATAGACTGAAAACATACAAAATTCGGATCTGGAGGGGATAGCCTCCAAGACGTTCAAATAGCCTTGGAGAAATTCCTAGGATGATCTTCCATTCACCATCCTAGCTGCTCCACTGGGAGGGAGGGAGGGAGGGAGGGAGGGAGGGAGGGAGGGAGGGAGGATATTTGCACATCTATAGGAGACCACATTGGTCTATGAGATGCATTGGGACTTTCAACCATGCAGGGGGAGGGGATATAGGCAGGGAGGGAGGGAGGGAGGCGGAGAGAGAGACCAACACAAGATGCACAATCTGCAGCTCCTGGAGATCCAAAAGGCCCATCAAAATGTCCATTAACTAGGATCGCTGCAGCATCCTCGCGAGAATGCGCTCCAGAAACTCTGCCAATACCATTAAAATTTCAAAAAAAAATTACATTCCTATAATTGTGTCTTCATTGGCAGTACTTGCATAAATTTTGTACTAACCATTACAGCTACATGCTTTAAGTCAGCTTTATCTTGCAGCAGGAAAGATAATATTTCACATAAACTTTACGTGGGCTTAGTTATCAAAGGTTCTAAATTAGTAATCGTCCCATGTCTGTGCGTAACAATATAGGAACATAATCTGGAAAACGAATTGAACAAGTCAACAGCATTCAGATTCCATGCACAGACAAGCAACAATGTGTTCCAATAGAATAGAGATAATGTTGAATATTGTCACATTATCAGTGAGAAAAGACTATGATTGACTGATGGCTTTTCTACATACCTCCCCTGAACCACAGATAAATAACTTTGATTTTGAATTTTCTCATTACATGCTGGCTCTTGCTTTGAAAGTGGGATCATGATTGTGTGCTATTTATTATGTGGTCAGGACATTGGTGTAATCTCAATTGCCAACTCATAGTGGGATCTGGCCCAAAAAATTCAGTAAGTATTTTTCTTGTACTTTCTTAGTTTGTTGGATCATGGTCAATAGATTCATTATTATCTACCAACTGAAAAGCAAAGGACATAATTCACAGAACATTCTACATGCAACCAACCTTTCATAGAGACCAATTTGAACACTAAAATGCACCAACTCAACCTACAACTACAGTGGCATTTATTCACAGCCGTGTCAATCTGGTCAGTACAAAAAAGGAAACACGTCTGTTAATAGGCTACCTTATAGCAATATTTGTATGATTGGCATAGGCAACCGCCAGATGACGCATTAAGAACTTGAAGGTAAAAGAGCCATTGACAAACGATTGATCAATATCAAGCCTGCAAGAAAATAAATAAAGCAACTTCAAACTTTAGCATGAAAGGAGCTGCGAATTTACTTTAATGCCAAATTGCAAGAAATGGCGAATTAAAGAACTAAAAACTTTTCTCATGGTAGAGTATTTTCCTAACTGGCAGCAAAATGCAGCTTACAGAATAGATGTTATCCTTAAGGTAAATGAATGTTGCAGCTATTAAAAAGGACAGTGATTTAACTCTCCAAACTGCTACCTCAAATTTGAGGAGGCTTTTGTCCTGAGATATTCTAAATTGCTCTTCAAGTATTCTGCTGCCTGAAGTAATCCCACGCTTCCTTCCTGGCAAAATCGTAGAACCACAAAATATTACGAAATAGCATTACTAACAGCGAGCGGAATTGTAAAAGTGTGATGGTAATTTAAAGTGCTCCATACAGAAGCAAAATAAATTTTTTCTTTCTCTTTTTCTTTTTCTTTTTCTTTGCTTTTCTTTCCTTTTCTTTTTTACAAATGTTGTGAATTCATACCTTAAATTTCTTAGAGGCCAGGTGAATCACTATAATTAGATGCCCAAACCTAGCACGCCACTTCTCAAATGCCTTAATTGATGAGGTACAGCTAGTTCCATAGGGCTTGCTATTTTTACATGCTCACACTCTTTACAGGCTCAGATGTAGGCGGCCCAATGTAATTACAGCTTTATCATTATGAAACTTCATAGCCTATAGGAGGCTGCAGACGACTTTAGATGGTGCAGTCATAGAGGCTTGTTGTTGCTGAACAAGGGATTAGAGAGGATTTTGTTGACTCCTATATGACTTCAGCTGAATCTGTTGATAAATATAGGATACTTTAACGTCTATTTCTTTAATATTCAAAAAACATTTGCTTGCATAAGGCTTCCGAATTATAATTCAACAGCAGGCCAAACTCGTTATGTGCATTCCCAGGACACTAACATTTGAAAAGTGGCCGCCAAATACAGGTAAATAGTGATGATGGGGGGAAGTGCTAACCTATCACCTAGGTTAGTATAATCACTTTGGATTATAATGCAAAAAGCTTATGACTTGCATTGATAAGTTCATATAACTTTGCTTTTCAGAGGGCAACAAGTCTGAAGTGTTTATAAATCGATTTATCCATCGTAATTTTCAGTGGACGTCATCTCCTCTTAGCAGCCTAATCTCATGTTTTGCGCATTCCGTAAATAACATATATGCAGCCTTGCAACTTTGTTGCAGAGGCGATAAAGGATGCATTTATGTCCACAGCAGTCTAGAGTCATTCGAATTGAGATTTTTAGCTGGATTGCATTGGGCCGTGTTACCTGAAACTTTGCAAGGGAAATGTGATGGAGCTTCTAGGGAGAGGGGATGTGGAAACCTGTGTGTTACATTGCCTGAACCAGATTAGTTCTCTTTCCAAGCTCTTATATTCCCAGCAGCAATTACAGCATCATATGCAGCGATGATAAATGGGATTAGCTAGCAGAATAATGTTATGTTCAATATCCAGTTGGACCATACTATCAGGCCTGATAGTATGTCCGTGAATTGAATAGTTAGAAAGAAAATTGACATGTTTTAAATCTCAACTTCCTAGCTATATGTATTTGATTACCTGCCTGATTCCAATCTCGTGAGCCAAATGCCAGACATGCTCCATCGCTCTTCCTTCAGAAAATTTGTCCAAGGATGCATTGCTTGGGAGGGGTTCTACATACTTTTGATAAAGTGTTTGTCTAGCCACCCATATCAAAGGAGCATACAAAGAAATAAGAATTAAGAATGCCAAAATTGAGCTCCCAAATGAAGCTTCTGCAACTAATTTTTGCGGCGCTTTCTTCTGGTGAAGAGAGCCATCCAATTGTGGAGCTACGTCGGAAGCTACCAATGTTTTTGTTTTGCGTCGCTGCATTGTGTGTCTCGCCGGCAATGGGAGGTTGATCGGATCAAGACTCGTTTTTTCAGAGAATCTCAGCACTGCTATATAATAATTAACTGTCCATGCTGGACAATAAACTCAACATCCAACTCTGTGTGTTGAGTACCTTCGTTGTCTTTTGTGTCAAAGAAGGATCAGTAGGGCTTCTCTTTGTAACTACAAGCTACGTATCCTACATTCTTCGAAATATGCTTTTGTTTAATTTTAGCTTTACTTTTTGTTTTTTGACCTCACTGTGTGGACCTTTACAAGCGTGTACCTTTTTCTCGACTTTTTTTTTTAGTTTGTGTATTTTTACGTCATACCATATCTCACCATCCCATATTAGTATATTAGTGTGTACTTTTAATAGAAAATTTTAGTGCGTGTATTTTTTACACCATGCCACCATGTCCAACGTAGATTTTTAGTGCCTACATTCTTATGTCATATCATATACTAGAAAAAGTGCCTAGCGTTGGTTGCTGGGCTTTTGTTCATGATTAAGTTCAATAATTAATCAAGATATGGTTGAAAGAGATACAGGTTGTATCTCTCTCATTCCAAAGAGCAAGGAACCCAAAACTATTTCTGACTGGCGACCTATTACATTGCTTTCCTCTGTGTACAAGATCTTTGCTAAGACATTGGCAGAAAGAGTCCAGAGACATCTTAGGCGGCTATTTCATCAACACAATCGGCTTTCTCCCTCGTCGTTGTATTCTCAACAAGCGTGGGCTGGCTTTATATGAAGGAATATATTGGGCCCGATTCTGGTCATAGAAGCGGTGTATCTTAAGCTTGATTTTGCTAAAAAACTACGATAGTGTTGATTGGGGTTTCTTGGAGAAGTGCCTTCTTGCACTTGGGTTTGGGGAGTCATTCACAAGGAATGTCATGAAGCTCCATACATCGGCCCGGATCTGTCCTTTTCGAGGCGAGCCATCGGATATTTTTGTAGTGGGTAGAGGAATTGACAAGGTTGTCCCTTAGCACCCTTGCTTTTCTGAATTAATGGCGGTATTATCCCACTCTTCTCCGTGGCTATCCAAGATGGCGTTATTCAAGGCCTCCCAATGGGCGATGGTTCTCAAGAGGTATGTAACCAATATCTGCCGATGACACTTTTTGTTCCTAATTGCGAGTTTGAGAATCTTAAATAATGCTAAGCTATTATTAGACACATTCTTCTTAGCATCGGGGAGTTCTTGTAGGGTGGCAAAAATGTACGACTTTGTGGGCGTTGGACGGATCCCATCCCTCCCTATATTTTGGACTATCCATGGAAGATTCTTACGTATGGCAATACCACAAAGTTGCTTGGTATCCCGGTTGGAATTCCGTCTACGCTTCGGATGCTTGGGATGAAATCATTAGTGGGTTGCAAAAGCACTTGTTTTGGTGGAATCTGACTAAACTGTCCATGCGGTAGAATCATTGTGGCTAAATGTGTTCTTAGTAATACTCATGTCTACATGGCGTTTGCTCTATTAGCTCATGATGTAAGATGGAGGAGATTGTGCATATCGTCGAAAATTTTATTTGGGGTGGAAATGAGTTAGGAGGCGGTGGTCAAAGGTAGCTTGGGCGAAATGCATTAGATCTAAAAAATTTGGTGGTCTTGGTATGTTGGATTTTCACCTCCAAAGCAAGGTGATGATATCAAAGTTCATTTGGAGGATTTTCATTGGTAAGGATGATTCTCGACACGAGGTTGTTGGTGCGATCGATTCACATTGTCTCCCATTTCATAAGGCCGCCATTAAGCCCCTCCTTCCTTGAGCTTTGCTTTATCATATGCATCCAGTATCCTAATGCTTCTCCCTTTCTAAAGGGATTGCTTCTTTGCCCAGGACACCTGTCGTCGTCTCTTTTCCATATTAATCCGAGGGCATGTCTTGGTTGTCCACTCCATCTTTGGTGGATTCCTTTGCGGGGACACTCGAGAGAATGTGCCTCTAAGTGTGGTTGTTCATCCAAAGGCGATGGGTAGCGGCCGGTGCGACACTATTGCGGCTTGGTATGAGTCGGTCATCTCATGTCATGGGAAGCATTTAGAACAAAGTTCTTGTTGTCTGAGATGGAGACGAGTAATGGGAATCATATTCTTTGCATTGTTGCCACATGATTACGGTCCCGCATTGAGGTAGTCGTATGGGGTTGCCATCGGGATATCCGGCCGGGAGGTTTGTGTCTTACGTGTATAAATTGCTTTTGCATTCGAAAATCCACCGCCTCCATCTAATAGGTGGCATCTTGAGTCCCTCGACCACAATGGAAAAGTGTTTGGATATGGGTATGGGATAAGGCTGCTTCATCCCAAAGTAGTAGTTTTGTGGTGGCAAGTGATCCATAGATGCCTCGAGTCCAGCGGGTTAGTCCATAAAATGGATAATCGGATTTCAGAGCTTTGTCCTTTATGCCAGCAAAGGGTTGAGAGTATTGAGCATTGTTTTTTCTTGTGTGAGCGGCTTCGGCAGGCATGGTCTTGGTTGTTGACCCTATTTGGCACGTCTCGATCTAGCCAACAAATTTTGCTTGCTATCTATCCTGATGCTTGGCCCAAACTACGGAAACGAGCTTTTCATCTCGCATGTGGCTGGCTTTTATGGTCAATCTGGAAGAGAAGGAGGTTGTTTATCTTTAAGGGCATAGATACTGCAGATGAGATTGTTATATAGTAATTGTCTTACCCTCATCATATGTATGAATATATGCCTCGGCTTCCATGTTGTCTTGTGAAGGTATCATACGTATTTAGCTTTTGTTGGCACTCTTTGAAAGACTTTCACTTTTGGAGTCTAAAGGCTATCTGGAATGTTTTCATTGCATAATGTCGATATTTGTCGGTGATTTCTTGTAGATTGGCATCCTTAGTGTGTTGAGGGTAAATTTCGAAGACCTATATAGGTCCCTCATCTATTAGATGTTCATACAAATGGGATTTGTAAAAGTTAATGGTTTAATGTGATGCTTATCGATAGTGAGTCATTGTTATATGTGTTGTTTTGGATGACGTGGCTGTTGACGTCTTGTGTGTTCCTTATTAACCATATCTTCATGCAAATGGAGAGATTAATGCTTCTGATTGGATTGTTATTTGAGTTCTGTTACAAAACCATGAATTTTTTTGCAAAACCATGTCCCTGGAAATAGGATTTTTGAAGGTTAATGCTTTCATATCAGTTGTTACTATGGTTAGGTGTTTACCAATTTTGTCCCACTTTCTTTGTTGTCGACGATGTTGTAACTATCGACACTACAACTATCAACACCATCTATGGTTCTTCAACAATCACGTCTTCCTACAAATGGGATTTATAGAGATTAATGCATTTATATGAGTTGTTGTTGAGTGTGGGAATACCTAAATTGCTTGTGGATAAGCCTACAAACGCAAAAAGAATGTGTTCTAAACTTTTGCTTTTATATAGTGTTGTATAAAGAATTTCTGATGCATAATTTAACAGTGGCTATATGATCCATTATACTAACATTTTAGTGCTCTGCTAATTGTTGCTTTTAAAAGAATACAGAAGTTAATGTGGTGAACAAAATAAAAAGCTGTAAACCAACAATTTACACCTGAGGTTTCCTAACTGACAGAGTTTGAGCCTCTGTGCAAATAGAGTGCCAACGCAATCCTCAATTAGCCTTATAAATTTCTTGGAGGGGATAACTATAAATGGCAATACAAAGGGAGCCACTGCACCTAAGCAAATACACTCTGAAAGCCTATACTATGAGGATTTTGTACTAAAAAGGAAATGGCTAGGGTTTTAGATTGCCTCCTTTCCATGGCTGTAATGTTGAAACATGCTTTCGTGACGGCATCTGGACTGATACAGCAAATGCTCCAATGAAATTTGAATTTGCTCCTTTTCCAAGATTATGTCCCTGGATCAATGTGTTGGATTGGAAATGAAACTGAGTATCCACAAATTGAAGAAAACAAGCCAGAAAGGGAACCTGGAAGGAAAACATGATCTTTGCTAGACAGAAATCATAAAAACATGATGTCAAGTTGCAAATAAGAAGCCAATGACGGAAAAGCTTCTGACTATTGCAAATTTCATGGAAATACTTGCATGATGTAAAATGTCAAATTGGTATTAAAGTAATTAAGTGCTCGTCTTATATGGGTATTCAATAACTGCAATTTGCACCTCAAGCCAAATTTCCAGAAATAAAATGTTCTCACAAGCATACTTTGTAGCAAGGATCAATCCTTGTGTATATATTGCCAAACCCTCCAGGAATAACAGTTTCATCTACACTCTGAACAAAAAATAATATTTTTTTGAACAACTTTGTTCTTTTGTTCTTTGTTCTTTTGTTCTGAGAACCATAAGAATGCCTTCATTAAGCTCCAGGATTTCTCATATCCATCATCCATCTATCAAGCAGCAAAGAAATAATAGTCTAAACATACAGTAGCAAATATATAAGCTACGATAATGGCTTACCTCCTCAGAGAACAATCAATCAAATTGTTAACCAGCTTTTTGGAGCATGCTAGACACCCTGACCCAAAGCCAACATACAACCTTGATTTTATGTGTTGAAAGTGGATAAGCCTTGTTATCAGATCTAATTGTGGTCCCTTGCTTAAACATGTTGTGCCTTTGGCAATCGAAATGTGCATGCTCAAGAATATGGATCAAATAATGCCAAGTGCTTTTGCCCAGGTCATGCAATATTTCGAGAAATCTGCAGCCAAACCTTCCAAACATTAGTCCAAGTATAGTAAAGCTCAAGTAAAATTTGAAACAAATATATGAATGCTCTCACCCCAATTGCTTGAAAATCCAGGTAAAACGTTTTTAGTAGTCAAGTTACAAGGGTCGCGTGATTTCTGTGCGCATGCTCTATATATTTCTGCACGCATGCCTATATATTTTAAGAATGTAGCCGAATGCTCTGTTTCTATCTGCTCTCTATTAGGAGCCTACATAAAGTACTTAAGAGCACATTCTAGTCTGAAGGTCTTTCCATGAAAGACTTAAGCGCACATTCTAGTTTGAAGGTCTTCCCATGGAAGACCAAGTCTATTTGTACGAATACCAGACCATTTGCATTGTGATGACAGATGTTGGAGTCTCAGTTATTCTTTGATCATTTTCAATCTGACCTACAAGATGCATTTTGATTTCAGCATTTGCCAGATCATAGATTAGATTGTTACTTGTGATCTTTCATTAAACATTTCAGAATTGCAGTCCCAAATGCTGAGCCTAATCATAGCAAGAATCAAATGCACTTCAGCGCAGTTGGGAGTCAATATAATCGGTGTTTTGACCAAACGGTTACAATCGCAAGGAGATTGCCTTGTAACTTGTTTATAGCAGTACAAGGCTTTCTAGCTGAAGATAGGCTTAACTGCTATGTTCAAATATAGATCATCAAGCAATGATGGGCTCAGGTAAGCTGCAAGACCAAGATATATTTTTTGCATAATATGCAAGTAAGGAGCGTTCATAAATGAAAAATTTGCTACAAATCAAGCTCTATAGCTGTTGCCATACATAATGATAAATGATTTATAATCTTATATATTCATTTAAGTTTATTATAAACCCGATGATCTGGCAAGATGATAATTATTATATTTCACTTCATTTCTTCACTATTCAAATAAACTTATAATACCATTATACTGTTTCTATTATTAACAGCAAAAAAGTTTCCAAAGAGCATATGCACCTTTAAATAGCTACAGAATAGCTTATACTATTCTTTTTGATAAACAATTGAATGTTTTTACCTGCTTTGCTGCAGATCTCGCCTCATTTATTGCACTACGTGTTTTTGTTCCACTGTTGGATACTGTTGCAATTCCTCACTAAGTCCCTCAATCCATAAACGAAATACAGAACTCTTTGCTTCAATGGGCAGCGTCTCTCCTATAAAAAATACAAGAAGCTTCGACATGAAATTTGAGTTTGGTAAGATTTTTTAAGATCCTGATAGTCAAGACATTTATTAACACATTAGTAGTAATGCTAATTGTGACAACCCAGCCTGAAATTAACCCAAAGACAATTGCCAGCTTCTCACTATGGAAGCAAAGAAGGTTTTCTTTTTCTTCCTCCTCCACATTGTGCAATACTGATTCTATGTGGGGGAAATAACTTATCTCCTTCAACTGTGCCATTAATCTGTGCAGCTCTGTGTAGATTTCTTCAGTTTGCGGGTGTACTTTGTCCTCTGCATAGAATTCATGCACCTTATTTCTTATCTCAATCCAACTGATTCCTGGTTGCTTTTTGATGCCCCTCTCCTCCATCTGTCTTCTCACTTTCGCAGCCTCCTCCCATCTCCCAGCTAAAGAATGGATGTTGGAAAGTAATACATATGGTGCTGCATTGCTTGAATCTAACCTGTGAACATGTCCAGCTGCCCTCTTTGCACGTTCTGCATCGCCATGAACTCTACAAGTACCCAACAAAGATGTCCAAACCATGGCATCAGTTTCAACAACCATGTTATTGACCAATTCTTCAGCCACAATCAGTTCTCCTGACCGCCCAAGTAGGTCAACCATGCATCCATAATGCTCCACTGTTGGTGCCATTTTATTATCGCCAGGCAGAGAAACAAAATAATGATGATCCTCGAATTGCAGGCCTGAATGGCTGCATACAGAAAGGACATGGACAAATGTAACCCTATCTGGCTTTACTCCTTCTATACATATTTGTTCATACAGATTCAGAACCTCTTCAGCATGACCATTATGTGCATGGGATGCTATCATTCAGTCCAGGAAACAGCATCCCTATTGCAAATTTTGTTAACACTAGACCTGTCTCTGGAACCATTCCTGATCCATGGACCAGAACTGGCCCACATGACCTCTTCCACTTAAACCCATGTAGCTCATAACAGAGATTTCGATTTTGAACTATACCGCCACCATTTGGGTGCATATTCACACGGGGGGTTACTTCGGGCAACGAGAGCTGTTAGATGGGCATATTCACCCCTTATTCTAAGATCTGGACCATACATAGCGATCCTCGTTTGTGGGGTATGCATGTACAAGTTTTTATATACTGTATATTAAAGTTTGCAAAATACTATAAGATTTGAGAGAATGTACTTAATGGTATTAATTTTGTACATGTATTGTAAATATATTTTTGGGGCTCTCGCTGCCCTACGTAACCCCCCGTGTGAATATGCACCCAAACCAAAGGGGGTTTAAGGGGGAATTTTATTTTTAAGCGTGGAATGCAATGGTTTGTATCAATTAATGTTAATGATAGTTATGTGTTGGTAGTTATACTAAAAAATTTTTTTGGCCCTTCGGGCCCTAACAAAAGAAAACAAAACCAAATAAACAAATAAGAAATTTATAACAATACAACATATACACAGTCCAAACTCCCTTGAGTGAATATCTAGCACCAAACCAAAAAGAAAGTCATATAATCATTGTTTATTGTTATATATTGTTATATGTTTGTGAGATCTCTGAAGAACAAAAAGCTTAGGGCCTATATAGAAATGTGTACACAAACTAGCATAAGGGGTTTTGATGGGATCAAATGGCATAAGGGGTTTTGATGGGATCAAATGGGAATTTCTAGCATAAAAACAGGGACACTCTTTAATATACTCCAGCACAACAAGAACATGTACCTCTCACAAATAAGTTCCGCAAATGACTTTATTGCCTCTCACAAATAAGTTCCGCAAATGACTTTATTGCCCTGTTGCTCCATACATCAAGTACATCCCTTAAAACGAATCTCAACTTCTGATAACTGTGAACATGTGAACAGTCCCCAAAAAACCACCATTTGCAGACGTATTTGTAGAGCAATTCACATCCAATAGTTGTTGAAAGATGTGCTCATCAACATCATGTTGTCCAACGACATGAGATCTCTCTAGTACCTTATATGCCAATGCGGCAGAAGATGAAAGAAATGAACTCTCGACAGGCATCTTATGGGACATCTTTACAAGTCCAAGATAAGCCGAGAAGTATGCAACGCCCAGACAGTTTCTTGTGTGCCAGAGATTTGCTTATCTGCATTAGAAGATGCTAACAGGGACACCACCCTTTCTATCAAACTTAATCTACCAGAGGTGTCCAGCATCCCTTTAATATTTGGTTACATATGTGGATGTCCAAACTATCTGAGAGAATGCCCCGAACAACCAATGCATCCAAAATCTCAAAAGAAAGCTTTTGCAACTGCTGCAGTAAATCAGAGCCAACTGATATGGAGTGCCAAAAGAGTACACATTTGGCTCTCGAATTGAAGGACCAGGAAGTTTTACATGAGCCCCTGTTCCATAAGAACTCACATCCATTCCCTGCTTCATTAAAAGTGCATGGGTCAGCAAGCAGCCACCTGGGAATTGCATCAAAATACAGAAACATATATTTCAAGGACAAGATAAGCCGACGAGTATGCAACGCCCAGACAGTTATTTGTGTGCCAGAGATTTGCTTATCTGCATTAGAAGATGCTAACAGGGACACCACCCTTTCCACCAAACTTAAGATGGGATGCTCCTGTTAAAGGCACTGCACCCAAGCTTGAGAACGAAACCTCGTAAGTAATCTGCCAATGAATCCATTATTTGAAGCAGAAAATTTGCTTTTTCGAGCTTGAGAAGGAAATCGCATGTAAAATGTTCAAATAAATCCAAAACGCTTGAGAAGAAGCCAAACGTGAATGAGCGCTCTCTGTTTTTCTGAAGGCAACAAGGTTCCTACGACGACATCTGCTGATGGTTGATGTTGAGGAAGGGGTGTAATTTGAGCTGGTGCCCTTGTACGCTGGTAAAACTGGGTTGCCATATCTGGATGGGGCAGACAATGTGGTGCAACCAGCTGAGCAGAATTTGGCCCCATTGCTCCGTTCCTGAAGAAGGTATTCCTGGTTGTGGAAATCTATGTGTTGCCATACCTGTTTGAGAGAATGTGGCATCCTGTGATGGTTGCCCTTCTCCAGGGCCCCCTCTACCTCTGTTCTTTCGATTTGCAACTTCGTGAAACTCATCTTGCAGCGGCCCGTTGGACCCAATGCGTTCCTCCATTTCCTTGGATTTTGGTGCCCTAGGATTAAGCTTCCACTTCCACAGCCACTGCCACAACTAATGATTTTGACCTAATGTCCTTTGCCTACATGGCAACAAGGCGCAGGCATTGTGCAGAGAGGATAATCTTAGAAGAGCATTCATCCTGATTCCACGGCATGCATCAACCAAATTTGTAGCTATCTTGCTTTTGTGCCATACATAAGACAGATCGCATGCATGCATAGAGTGCTAGAACCGGAACTGAAGCAAACACCGTTCCTAAGACACCTCAACAGTGGATAGAGAGTGCAACAGGAGGCCGCTCAGCTGCCATAGCTGTACAGATCGAGATGCTGCACTCCGGCCAATGGAAAAGAAAAGGGGCCTGAAAGAATAAAAGCCAAGGGCCCCAAACAGCAAAATGGGCTAACCCTAAAATAACCCTAAAGTGAAAATAAAAATAAAAATCAAAGGGAGTAAACCATTGGGGATATGGAATTTAGACAATAAAAATGGGGAGTGCACTCTAGATATACTGATTAGTATGCCTCGCGCAATACGCCCATGAAATCATATAAAAACCATGCCAAAAAGCGTATAAAATCACAAAAAAAACCCCCCGTTATAATGCTACATATTGAGTCTTCACTTGTTTCTTAATGACCTCTGAGAATTTCAAGACCAATGGGGTCACCTCTACCTTGTGGTGATTGCTCAAACATTAGAGAATTTGGCAGTTTCTGCACCAGTCCAGAACTGCCTTCTTCAATTTTTCTAGCATAAAATGATCTAAACCTTGCTAAAGTTGGAGGTATTTGCCTGTTTATCATAGAACACATTGAGTTTTATGTTCCCATGCTTTCTTGCTATCATCTGACATTGGTGGAAGCCGCCAAACCCTATTTTGGTCAAAAAAAGCTGCTTGAGGTTCGAGAATTATTTCTCTCTTATTATAACAAGTTTTAACTTAATTCTTGTGGCCATGAGTTGTTAACTATACCAGCTATAGTCTCATGATTTTTTGGAGTGTTCATAAGTCATGTTAACCTCACAATTTACTAAAAGAATCTACGATACAGAATTCAGGACACAAGTATATGTTAAAATGCTCAAATAACAACCATCCATAATACCATGAGGGTAATAAGTGATGCATTCTACTTATATCTACATAGAATATAACTCTTATCAACTTACATATAGGGTAACTAGAGTGTAACCATGCAATTTTTGGGATTAAAACATGACGTACAGCTGCAGGATTAACACATTAGAGTATAAAAGTTGAGTTAACTCCACAATTATAGCTCCAAAACTCCACAATGGTCATAGTTAGTGATGTTTATTGATGAATTAAGTGAATGTTGAGAAGTTTAGCCATGACAATATGTAATTAGACCATATGACATTATATTATGTATGTTTCTTTAGTTCATGGAAGAGACACTACCTTTCCCCATATAAGCCTATAAAATAGTTGAAAATGTGAACATTGACTTATATGGAGATCTCTTATATAGGTTGTATGTCCTTATTGAAAAAAAATACGAAGAAATCTATTTATTTCTTACTAGCATAAACTTTATATCTGTGTTGCTGCTATAAAGCATTGTCATCTAAGTAGAATAATGTTACATGTAGGTTATCTTTCATGTATATTATATTTTTCATGGATGCGTACCTTTCTTAGCAATATAAATCTCTAGTTGCATGTTAAAGTAACATGTTATTTCTAAGGTTTTAATTTATATAAGCATGCATCACCATTTATGGTCCATGAGACCAATTGTATAGAGCATATATCTCTCATTAGCCTTATCCATTTTGCCCCATAGAATGATACTATGGCTTTTTAGCTTCGATCACATGATTTTTAAAAGGTGTAAGTGGAGGTCCATGTAGGTTCATAAATTCTCAATTCTTTGTGCTTCAATCTTACCCTTAAATTACGCAAGCTCACATAGTCAACTAATTTTCTCCTACAGAGAATCATACAAGTAAACTATATGCGAAAGTTGAGATCAAAATTGATTAAAGTGATGCCATTATTGATTTTTAAACTTTCAATCATTTGGACCAATGATGGTCTGCAACTGGACTGCAGATAGCAGTCTATCTTGATGTTTTATAGAAAAAGTTTTTCATATTTTTCCTTGGTTCTTTTTGCATTTGTTTCTTGATATGAGATACTTCGAGGATGTGATTTTGTAAAGTCACACCTTTAAGGCACAAATCTAGAATAAACATGGAAGACATAATATAATTGATGCTATTTATTTTAATACAATCCTCAAGATAATGACCAACAGATATTTTTTGTAAACAAAGTGGTTCAGGAGCTACTCATGTCCCAAAACTCAACGTGAGATGGACTAACATAAGTATATTATTGATTTTTAAATGGACTATGGATTATTGATTTTTAAATGGACTATGGACCAGTAATGGGCAGGTATAGAATTCGTTTTTGATTTTTATTTACCATGTCTTTTACTCTTTTCACGAGCTTGTTTTTGCATTGGTTTCATATTCTTATAAACTTTCATAATTGTGATTTTTTGGAGGACAACCTAGAGTCATATGTATCAATGTTACCCATTTGTATAAATTCCCTAAAATTAAAATTAGAAGTAAAAGTCAAGACATCAAATTCAAACTCAACAAACATTTTTCTAGGATGGAGGACCTCGTGAACTACTTATATGCCAAATTTGAGCTCAAAATTTATCTCCTTCCAAAAGTTGTTGTTTTTATACCACAAACGCTTTACGGGAACCAAGATGCTTGTTCTCGAAGCGTAAACGGTCGACCTGTCATGTTTGAATGGCTATATCTTCCTTCCACGACTTGGATTGAGATGCGGTTTTTTGTGTCTTGCTCTATATCTCGTGTAGAAAAATCACATTATAGCCAAAAAAATCAAAAAAATCTTTTCATTAAAACAGTTTTACTTTGTGTGAACATGAAGCTTTTGGTACTTGACCCCCTTGGGTTTGCTAGTGCATAACTCACAAGAACGGGAGCTGATACATTTTTGTGTATTTTTTATGTGAACGATAACTGCCATATATGAACTCCTAAAAAGGCTTTGGCCAGTTTTTGTGCCCTTGATTTTATATGATTTTTTTTGTAAACCTTCAAAATGCCCTTTAATGGTCCATCATGGGACAGGTATAGTGTTAAAAGCTTTATGAGCGTCTTCTAAATTACCAGATTTTCCATACATATTGATAAGAGCAGTACCCCCACAACAACATCTGATTCAAATTCCCTCTGAATTATGGAACGATGCACTGCTCTGCCAATCCCAAATGCTGAAAGACCTGCACATGCATCAAGCGCACTGACAAAGGTAATTTTGTTTACCCTTATGCCTGCATTACTCATTTGTTGAAAGAGTTGAAGAGCTTGTTTAGCTTGGCCATTCTGTGCAAAGGCAGTGATCATGGTGTTCCATGTCACATCATCTTTTTGAGACATTTTTTCGAACATTGTCCATGCATCCTCTACACTGCCACATTTCCCATACATGTTGATTAGAGAGGCACCTACAAATACATCGGTCTGGATCCCAGTATCAATGAGGCATTGATGGATCATTTCACCCGTTTTCAATGCTTGAGGACCAATACAGGTAGACAAAATTATAGAAAATGTGCAGCTATCTGATTTAAATCCTTCGCGTTGCATCTTACGAAAGAGATAACGAGCTCGTTTGGCCTGCCCATGCTGGACATAAGCTGTCATAACCGCATTCCAGGGATATACATTAAGCTTGGGTATTTTCTCAAACACTGCAATGGCTTCATCTAAGCTACCACATTTGCCATAAATATCAACCAACAAATTCCCCAAAAAAGTGTTCCTCCTAAATTTACCCATGTCTACAAGGCGATGCACTGTCCTTACCTCAGATAATGCTTTTAGATTGCCACAAAATCCTCAAACAAACAGCATAAGTAGCATAATCTGCTATGCCCTTCTTCTTCAATCCAATCCAGTTTATAAGAAGATCTCTGTTCTAGTCTATAACATAAATTCCTTGCCGGAGGAAAAAGGCAAAAGTCAAATGTGAAGAAAAGGCAAGGCAGGGCAGAGGATGGCTAAATGTGAAGAAAAGGCAAGGCAGGGCAGAGGATGGCTATGGCATCCCGGCCCAGTGCTCCAGCCGAAAAAAACCCTAAAGAGATAAAACTCTAAAGATAAGATAAAGATAAAGATAAAGATTTTATCGTCCGCGAAAACCCAATCGGGTTATGGGACCCAATACAGAAGGAGGGGCATAAGCCCGAATCACAGAAACATTATGAACAATGGAATACAAACAAGACAAACACAATGCCAAAGGACTTGAGAACAGAGCAAAACTCGAGTCGAGTAGAAGTGACTAGACATACCCCCTGGTGAGTAGAAGATAACGATCAAATATTTCCTTACCTTGAAATTTGATGGCATTGTTTGCAGAAGATCTGACTGAACGTGTGTTGACCCTCAACCTGGCTAGAGAGTCAAACACAAGAAGCCAACTTGAAATTATGTTCAAGTTGGGGTTAGAACCTCCAGCTCACTTAAGGTGATCAGTCTATGCAAGAATTTTTAGAGAAAAACTCAAATGTCCAAATGTTCATATCTTTCCCAATTCAGAAATAAGGGGGCTTTACTCAAATCGATGTAGCTAGCATAAATGAGTTGATTTCTGAGGTCAGATGATTGTGACTGGTGTAGAAAAATTATAGGCATGCAATGGAAAAAATCTTGACCAAGTCTGAGCTCAAATCTGTGAGATATTCAAGCTCAAAGTTAGGTCAATTTTGGGTCAATACCAGTCAAAACCACATACAGATCTCAAAATTTTGGAACTTGAGTTGCAGAGGGAATTTTTGGGAAATTCCAAAACTAGGGTGATGTATAAGTCTTAAGGATGTGAGGCAAACAATCAAATCATATTTTGGATCACTAAAACTATTTTTTTTGGCACTGTTTTCTGAATAACAGTCAATAATCATGTCAGACAGAATGTAAAAAATTGTAACTTGAGTTTGGAAGGGGTTTTTTTCGAACTTTTTGTGCACACAGGTGCAAATGTAGTTGGGGATGAAGGGCAAGTAGGTCAATGATACTTTGGGACACTCGAGAATTTACTGTAAAATATTTTGAGACAAGAAATTGCTAAGAAAGATATCAGAGATAGTTTTGTCAACTTGGCTATCAAATTGCATTGATATGAAGGTAAGTAAATCACAATAACAACAGATAATGATACTTCAGGGCTTCAAACACTGTAAAATAGCTATCATAGGTCATAAGATGACTTTTAGAAGATAATGTCAACCAGATCTTTGCAAATCTAGTCAAGGAATGCTCAGGGACTTCAAGAACTCTTCAGATCATGCTCAGCATTGATCAATGTTGAATTTGAGTGCTTCTGGGCCTTCAAAAATCTTATGTCAATGATTCCCCAGTATATAAGTTTAGATTTGATGGTTCCGGCATCTTAGGGCTTAAATTTAGGCTTAATGTGATGCTTAGGAGCGGGAATCCAAAAGTAGATGGTTTTTAAAGCTTAAGGATTCCATTCCGGCGTGATTCGAGCCGATTTCCAAGTTTAGGTTTGAACATCAGTATTTTTCCAAGAATTGCGCGATACGGTGGCCGTATTTTCCAAGGTATAAACCTGGAATATGCTGTATTTTGCAATTTAAAAATCCTTGGCTATGGTTTAAGATGTCCCCCACAAAATAGTTGAATGAGTTGATCATTTGGGCAATGGAATTTGATCCTTTGGGCAATGAGTAGGAAACTTGATGCCTTTGGGATATGCTAGGTTCAAGCAACATGGTTGGAATATTCCATGGAACACACGTGTGATATGGGCACTTATGGCACAATAGTAAGTGAGACATGGGGGTATAGAAGTTTGCAAATGAGAAGTTAGGCTAGAGGTATGGTAAGGGTATGGCATACAAAAGAGAATATGAGGCAAAAAATATGAATGACAATGGAAAGGACATCTCAAGGGGGGAGATAGGGTACATTAGGAAAGAAAAGGATTAAGCAAGGTATAGTATGGGGGGAATAGGGGAAAATGACTAGGAAGGGATAAGAATAAGATATGAATATGGAAATGGATAAAAATGGCTAAGTGTGGAACCAAGTACCATGGGGTCTTCCAAACCTTAACTTCCAATCTTCAAAAAAGCATCTTCAATCTTCTTAACCCAGAATCTTATAAAGCATATCTTTGACTGACTTTGACCTCAAATGAAGTACCTCTCATGGAAGTTGACTTTGAATATTTGTGTTGACCTTGAAGATAGATATTTTTTATCTCCACATCAATGTTGACTACCAAGCTCTTCTTTGACTTAATCTTCCAAAATGACTTGACCTAACTTCAATGCATAAACCAACAATTAGTATGTTGCCCTTTGGGGGCAACATCTCGCCAAAACAAGAAAATGGCTGGTCCCCTCAGCCATATTATGCCAAAAAGAGTGTATAGAGGGGTCTTCAAACTATGCCAGAGTGTGCAAGTGAGAACAAGGTGGGGTAAAGTGTAGGGTGCGAATATTGATGAATTGAGTGTGAGTGTGGTGATATTGTGGTGGTAATGAGATGAAGTGAGTGTAATGAGTGTGTATATGGTAGTAATATGGTATGAATAGAGTGTGATGAGTGGATAAGGATAAGTATGAGGATGATAAGGAGATGGTGTGAATGAAGTGTGAAGAGTGTAAGGGGGTAAGATGAATGTGCTAGTGCTGAGATGTCGCCAAAACAAGAAAATGCATGTCTTTTCTTCAAAAAATTGCAACTCTGCTATGGTGGTGAAGCTGAAGTGCAGAGTGCCTTTTGGGAATGAAAACAAGAATGAGGAGTCTAAATGAATGGCAGGACCACTTATGACAGATGAATATAGATGGGAAAATGATGCACCTGTCATGGAAACACATAAACAAGTTAATCTTAATCCTTGCAACTCTGCCATGATGGTGAAGCTGAATTTGCAGAGCGCATGTTTAAGGGAATGGAATGAAGAATAGATGGCTAGATGGAGGGTAGGACCACAGTAAGGCAGATGAATGTGGATGGAAGAAGGGTGCTCCTGCAGATGACACTTGATAAATCATTAGTAGAGATCCTTGTCTTGGAATTGTTTGATAGTATATCCTTTACTCTGGCTAGCTGCAAACATGAACTCAATGAAAACATTAATCTAGAAACCAAGGCAAAGTGAAATCTAACTTATCTAATCTTAACTCTAATTCTAACTTATCTAAGTTTTAGAGCATAAAAAGGGACAAGCATATATGCTAATCCCAGTACCTTTTCAAGTGGATAGTATTGATGGGATTTGTAAGTGGCACCCCTGAAGTTAATTCTTTCAACCAATAAGAATTGGTGCCTGCAGATTCCAACATCTCATAGGGACCTTCCCAAAGATTTTCAAACTTACTAGCTGAGTCTTCCCTTGACTTATTCCATTTTAGAACTAGCTCTCTTGCCTTGAAAGTCCCTTGTATTTTATGAGCAGCTTTGAAAGCAGCCAAATCCTTGGCTTTTTTTAGCAGATTGGCATTCTCAGCTTCCATCCTATATTCTTCTAAATGCAAAAGGGTGTCCAATCTTTCCTGCAAGGCATATTCAAAGGGTAAACATAGCTTGTGAGCTAACCTTAGAGATGGGAGCTCAAGCTCAACTGGAACCACAGCTTCAATGCCATAAACTAAGTTGAAGGGTGTATGAGTGGTTGCTGCTTTAATAGTGACCCTATAAGCCCAAAGAGCATCCACCAATTTGAAGTGCCAATCCTTTTGGTTATCATCCACTGTCTTCTGCAAAATACCTTTCAAAACTTTATTAGTAGCTTCTGCTTGACCATTACCTTGGGGGTAATAGGAAGAACTCTTAGTATGTTTGACCTTAAGAATAGTCAACAAGTTAGCAATAACTTCATTCACAAAGGGAGTACCTCTATCAGAGTGCAATTGTAAAGGGATACCAAACCGTGCATAGATATATTCATGTAAGAACTTTGCAGTTGTAATGGCATTGGCCTGTCTTAAAGGAATAGCTTCTGCCCACTTAGTAAAATAATATGTAGCTACAATAATATGCTGATGTTGTCCTGCAAAAGGAGGGTTAATGGGGCCAATATAATCCAATCCCCATATTTGAAAGGGTCCTGAAGAAATGATGGGATTCGATGCAGCTGGAAGGAGGATCCTTTTGCCAAATATCTGACACTTGTGACAAGACTTTATAGCAGTATAACAATCTTTAAAAACTGTAGGCCAATAATATCCTGACCTGAGAATTTTCTTGTAGTATCTCCAGCAAAATGGCCTCCACATACTCCTTCATGCATTTCTTTAATGATCAAAGCAAATTCTTCTTCACTGACACACCTCAGTAATAGTCCATCCCTGTTGACTTTACATAGAACATCATTAATCATTTTAAATTGCCTACATCTTTCTTTAAATCTCCTTTGCTGGCTCGAAGTCAAGCCTGAGGACATCTAATAAGTTGCTGCCAATCCTGTTGGACCCGCTTTTCATCATTTGCCTGCAAATAAGCTAAGGCAACCTCAAATGGCATATTCAAATCAGGTTTCTTTAAAAGAGTAGCTTCACAAATGGACTTTATGAGAAAGTCAAAAGATTCTTGGCAATCTGATGACCATGTCACAGGGACATATTTGCTCTCAGATTTAGATAACTTGCCTATTCTTGTCAATTTAGAAATAGGACTTATAATGTGGGCAAAGTTAGGAATATACATTCTAAGAAAACTAGTCATGCCAATAAAACTTTTAACTTGCTTCCTAGGGGGTACCAGTTTTTTGAGAGCTTCAACCTTTTCTTGTGCCACTTATATACCATTGTTGGACACCTCATGCCCCAAGAGTTGCCCTTTGGATGCAAAAAAGATACATTTCTTTGGATTAAGGTTGACTCTAGAATCCCTGCACAAAGAGCATATTCTTGCAAGCAATTCCAGATGATCATTAGGATGAGATCCTAAACAAAGATCATATAAGTAAACCCTGAATTCTTGAGGAGACATAGGTCTAAAGATAATATCCATAGCTCTTTGGAAGGTGGCAGGTGCATTCATTAATCCAAAAGGCATCCTTTTCATTGCATAAGTTCCCCAAGGGGTAATTAAAGAGGTCTTTGGCTGATCTTCCTCTTTAATGCTAATTTGGTTAAATCCTAAAAATCCATCTAAGAATGAGTACACATCTTTTCCTGCTACAGCATATAAGATTTCTTCTAAAAAAGGCAAAGGGTAACAGTCCTTGATGGTGGCTTTGTTGAGATCTCGATAATCAATGCAAATTCTTAAGGCACCACTTTTTTTCTCTACAGGCACAATGCAAGATACCCATTCTGGATTAATGATTTCAATGATAACACCTGCATTTAGCATTTTATCCAACTCATCTTTGATTAGTCCCATCAATGAAGCATTAATTCTTCTCAGTTTTTGAAAAACAGGTTTACAACCTTCTTTTGTCTTAATTTCAAATTGGCATACCTCAGTTTTAATACCAGTGAGCCAGAATAATCCCAGGCAAATACATCCTTCCTTTCTTCAAAAAACATTTGTATGTTCTCCCTATTTTGATATTCAATCAAATCTCCAACAAACAGGGTTCTAGTCTTACCATTTTTTGTGATTGCAATCTCTCTAGTGTCCCTTTCCTCTGATGCATTAATGGTTAAAATAGGACAGAGTGCTTTTACCTCACTAGCATCAAGATCATCTTCTGGAATAGCTCCCTCAGTTAAATGTGACATGAGAGTCTCTCTACATAAGGCATCAGCTTCCAAATTTTTCTCTCTTGGGATGTGAGTGATCTCCCATGAAGCAAAACTCGAGAGTACTCCCATTGCTTGATTCTTTAAGAGTTCCATATCTGCATTCTTTGTTTGGTAATCTCTTCAAACTTGTCTACAAATTAGTTGTGAGTCACCGTAGATGTGGATGTTAGCAATATCCATAGCTTTGGCCTCCTGAAGACCTGCAATGAAAGCCTTATATTCTGCTACATTAGAAGTGACTTGGGGAAAGATTCTTCCTACTTTAGCTAAGAGTCTGTGAGAAGATGATGCAACATTTAATTTTTTAGAGATACCTCCATCAAACCATAAGAATCCTGATGGTCCTTGTTTGCTGGGAGGTGCACATTCCATAATAAGAGGAACCATTTCATAATTCTTTGGTCTTGTGTTTTTTATTCTGTAAGATCCCAAGGGTTCTTCAATTAACATTTCCTTAACAAAGTTTACCTCTTCTTTGGAGCCATAAGAGCCATCTTGGTTGTAGATTGTAGCAGTTTGAGAGCCATTGGAGATGGTGCATCTCCCTTGAGACCAGACTGGCCTAGCATCTACAGTGGCCAGCCATCTCCTCCCTAAAAGTAAATCATAGATGTCAGATTCATCCCCTATATCTTCAAAAGCCACTACAATAAAGTTAGCAGCTACAGTTATGCCCTCTGTGTTAACAAGCACTTTAGTCACCACACCAACAGGAGTAATCTTGGCATTATAAAAGGATCTTAGTAATATAGAAGCTTTCTTGTCCACCTCAAAACCACACTTCTTCATAATGTGATATGGCATGATGTTTAGGGGGGATCCTCCATCAAGTAATACATTTGAGAAAGTATATCCTCCTAAAGCAGCTGAACACGTGAATGCCCCAAGATCTTCTTCGTTCTGTGCTAAAACAAGGTTAGTAGCATTAGCAAAACTTACACAAGCATTTAATTTCTCACCACCAGTTTGCTGGAGTACTCTTTTTCTATAGCTAGGTGCAATTTTTAGCAAGGTGAAGAGGTCTACACTTACCTTGGAGTTTTTGAGCAAAACATCAACTTCATCGAGGTCTTAGTCTTTTTACCATATTTTTGCTGTGGGGGTGGAGCTATTATTTGAGTAGGTGATTCCACTACAGGTGGTGGAGGAAATGAAGGCCTGGCAGTAAAGATGTCTACTTGATTCAGCATGTATTTTGGCTTCATTCACACTTCTAGTTTGCACTGCCATAATCTCTTCAGCTTTGAGAACTTCTGTAGCCTGAATAAACCTTATAGAAGTACTTGGTTCAGCAAATCTCACAGAAGGTTTGGGCTCTGGTCTCTTTTCCTTTTCCTGCTTCGCAAAGTATTCCTTAACAACACATTTGATATCAGTATGGCCAATTTCTTTACAAAAAGAACAAATAGGACATTCCTTTCCAAAGTGACCTTTTCTATTGCATTTGGGACACACTTGCCAATAGCAAATTTCTGATGGATATGTGTTCCTATTGCAATGAATACATTCAGGATAAGTTTTACCTGTTCTTGTAGCCTTGAGCTCAACCAGTTGTTTGGTTAATTCTGCCAAAGGCTCAGTGACTTTAGCATAAACTGGAATGGGAGGATGATGGTCATACTGTGCATCAGTGGCATCAGGATAGAAAGGATCATAGTTATGGTAGGAAACATGATGTTTGTCAGGCAAAGTAGAAAGCATCTGAGTAAGGTCAGTGGTTTTGGCAAAAACTTTGTATATAGAGTCAAAACCTTCAGCAGCTTGGATCTTGAGTAGCTTCCTTTGGATATCTGGTCTCCTTTCCAAACCATTAATGAAAGCAGTGACTAGAAAAAGGGTTGGAATTGTGACTTGAGCTCTTTGACACCTGCTCATGTATGTACTAAATCTTTCCTTGTACTGATTCGCACTTTCCCTTGCATGTATAGAAAAACTTTGCAACTCATTAACCAAATCTTTTGGAGCAGCCAACTTACCAAACCTATCCAAGAACTTCTTGACAAGCTCATTCCATGAGGTGGTCCCCATTAGCTTTTCATAAGTTAACCAAGCACCAGCCTCACTCTCTTCTTTGAAGCACTTTTCAAATTCTGAAAGCTTGCACCCTTTTTTAAAACCATAATCCCTGTAATAATCTTCAAAAATTCTCAAAAAATTGTTAGCACTCATACTGGAATCAAAAGTAGGCAAGGGAACAGGGACATTCAATTCAAATTGATATGGCAGGTTCTGAAGCAGGCTAGTTGAGAAACTTGAGGGCAATGGCCTTTCTCTACAATGATCTGGTGCATCAACATCCTCTAGTGGTTCTTGCTCTGCTGGAAATTTTTGTTTTGGAGCCATGAGTTCTGAGATCCAGGTAGATCTCGGTAGAACCTCCAAGATGTTGACCCTCAACCTGGCTAGAGAGTCAAACACAAGAAGCCAACTTGAAATTATGTTCAAGTTGGGGTTAGAACCTCCAAATCACTTAAGGTGATCAGTCTATGCAAGAATTTTTAGAGGAAAAAAACTCAAATATCCAAATGTTCATACCTTTCCCAATTCAGAAATAAGGGGGCTTTACTCAAATCGATGTAGCTGGCATAGGTGAGTTGATTTCTGAGGTCAGATGATTGTGACTGGTGTAGAAAAGTTATAGGCATGCAATGGAAAAAATCTTGACCAAGTCTGAGCTCAAATCTGTGAGATATTCAAGCTCAAAGTTAGGTCAATTTTGGGTCAATACCAGTCAAAACCACAGACAGATCTCAAAATTTTGGAACTTGAGTTGCAGAGGGAATTTTTGGGAAATTCCAAAACTAGGGTGATGTATAAGTCTCAAGGATGTGAGGCAAACAATCAAATCATATTTTGGATCACTAAAACTATTTTTTGGGTTGCCCCTAGGGGGGCAAGCCCTCGTTTATGTGGGTTTATAGAATATTTCAAGTATATGTCAACATATGCTAAGAATATGCTAATGACTGCTCCAAACTTCCTATTGGGTGTAAACTGGCGGTGGCCGTTGTTATTGGGCAGCGACTTTGAAACCGGCTAACCGGGCGGCGATGGATGGCCTTGCTATTTCAGAATCTCTGAAGCCGCCTCCATTTAGCTGGACTGTGCTCATTAGATCGGTCGGGAAGATTGTGGGTCCATTTTGTGGGCAAGAGAGTTGTTGGAGGCTGGGTGAAAAGGGGAAGGCTTCAGAGCAAATGTTCTTTCGCATTTCTCGAGGTTAATGATGGTTCTTGTCCTATGAATCTTCAGGTAATATGCCTACTTCTAATTTTTTGCACATATTTACTTCAACTAGGATATTTGTTTCAGATTTGGCAAACAGGTAAATCGGCTCAGAAATCATTTTCTTTTCCCTTTGCCAATGTGTATTTTAGTAGTATATCCTTGCAGGTGCTGGTGGATGCCTCAGTTGGAAATCTGAGTCAGCTTGTAAAGGAATCACAGAATTAAAGATAATCCATTCCTTGAAATTGGAAGAGCAACAGGTAAAGATGTATGCTGAAATTGGAAAAAGCTCCGCCCCTAATTGGAGACGAGCTGGATGAGCATCTGCATGAAAAAGCGTACGTCATTTAATACTTCTGTTGTATCAGTACTCTAATGTTATATCAATCTACAGTTGTTATTTTCTGCTTGAAATACAATCATCCAGAGTCGCATCTTCATTACATTTCCCAGTGTAGAGCTTATTTTAGTAAGAAATGGGCCGTTCCACTATGTCGTTCCTCCCGAGGGCCATCTCTGCCACCAATTTATTCCCAAGTAACTATAGCAGAAATCTTCTCTGCAATCTCCTGTTTTTAGCCATGATAGGCATGAAGATGATAATGATAAAAGTGAAGGGAAAGAGCCCTAGAGGAGCTGCCAATATCTACCAGAAAATTGTTTGTCTTCTGCAGAGCTTTATTTGCATTTCGATAAAGGAAAATGTATTCAAGTGAACATAGAAGGGTCCTCATTTGTTAGAAATGTATTATTTCAGTAGTGAGGGTCCCTTGCACATGTTCTAAGCTTTTCAATGATGACTTGATTAGGTTGGAACTTCGTTATGAGTGGCGGTTGGAAAATAAAAGTGCGTTCGGGAATCTTTTCTCAGACGCCATTGCAGGCATAATATTTAATCCTGAACAGGTATGATAGCAGAAGCTTGTTCTTTAAACCTTGTGGAATGATAATAGTCTGGTTAGATCGTGGCAGATTAAAATGCATCCCAGTGTTTAGGGTCATGATCATAGTAAACTTTAGTGTGGCCATGTCTCTTAGATGGTAAAAATAGTTTGGCTAATCTAGACTAATCCCATGCCTGAAAATTTCTACTGCTTGGCCAAAGTTTGCAAAGTTTGGAATTTCCACTTTCTTGTGTTTGGCTAAACATCCCACATTTTCCTTATCCATACTTACGTTTGCTTGGCTGTTTCTTAGAACAATAAAGACCCAGATATTAGGCGGCCAATTTTTTCTTATCCTAAATTATGTTAACAACTTTTTTCTCACCATACTTTCAAACACAGCTAAAATATTAACAGTGTCCAGGCCAATTTTTTTACGTTACAAAATGGTTCCTCCACCTTACTTTAGCCAAGATTTCTCTCTAAAAGGCTAAAATTTTGCCATTTTGCTAAACTTAACCACTAGAGTTTATGCTGGTCATAATCCTGTGATAAGAAGGCAGGTTGGAAGAAGCAGATCGCCATTCCAAATGCTTGAGTTATATTTTAGCATTACTCAAAAGTAGCATGCTGGATTTAATCTTATCTTGAAGAGCCAATGATTCGATTAAAACACATCCAGTGGATAGGGCTCCAAGCTGACATACCAAGCTCCTTCATTAGAAGGGTGAAATGCATTTCGCCTTTTCCTTAGCCGATTTCTTCCGATGCCCGGATTATAGCAATCGGTGGACATCTCTTTAATGAACTCAAGGAATTGGGTTTAGTGGCCACCCCAAATGAAGTTTATCTGCTGGGAATTCTTTTATATGTAAGCTATTGTTCCACATTTCCCATGTGCTTAATTTTCATTGGGCCTTCTTGATTTATTACATGGGTGGCGTTCTTTGAGACTTATTGGTGACAGATCGTTCACAAATATCTCGGATATGGGAAAGGCATTTATAATTATCCTTCTTTTCGGAGATATTCTTGGGGTAAGCTTTGAACTCAAACACACGAACAACGTTCAAGGGAAACTAAGGATGCAGAAAGTAAACTAAAAGCGTAGTATGTAGTAGTCAGGGCATTTGTTGCACAAAGTAAACTAAAACATAATAATGTAGTAGTCAGCGCTTTGGTGCACAAATTTGAATTTTTCTATCTTGTACTTGTTGGAACATGTATCGGCTACCACTCTGAATCGGGATGGGAGGCGATGAATGAGATGTTTTTAGAGCACTATGGGCTTGGGCATCTCAAGAATCAATCTATATTTTTATCATAATTGTTCCGTGACAATTGATCGCGTATTTCAAACTTTGGGTATGAAAACTTCTATGGTTAAAATCCAGGTATGCTTAGAAGTAGCTCGGAAAGGATGCCTTCACGATTAATCTTTCCTTCACTTTTTTCCATATTGCCACATGACCTTGTATGTCATGAATCTTAACCTATAGGAGTCACCATCACATATTGCCATGATAGATCGACAAATGATCATTGGACACCCACCTTTTAAATATTTTTTTTTGGGTGTAGACTTTTGTTGCCGTTCAATTTGTTTCATGAATAGCTTGCATCACATGCCATTTTGGAAGTATGCACATGCCATGTGCACCCTCTACTTTCTAGTTTTCAAATGGCGATTACATTGTTCCAATCTGTCATTGGAAAGGCATAACAAAGCAACATTTTATAGTCTGGTTGAAAAATATGGATAATTGCTTATTTACCATTTACCTAAAATTTTGCTTTAGGTGTTCAAGTCCCTTCAAAATATCTCCTACTGCATTTTGCAACATTCAAAGAAATGAGCCGGCTAAAAAGGTTATGATTCGCGACATCGGCTTTGTCTCTACATTTCTCTCGATTGCAATTTGTGGAATATGCAAGTTGTGTTTAAAGAGCAAACAACAATAGATTTTTTTGAAGGTAATCTTTTATTATTAACTTGAACCTAATCTTTTCTATCACCCAACTGGGACCTTTTTTGCTATTGCAGGGTAGATATTGATTTTATATTGCGTCTGATTGTTTATTGCTCCAGTTTCTTTATTCTTTGGCTTGGTGTTCCATATTTGAAACCCTTGCATATTCTTATTCTCATGGTGGAAGTGTTGTACAAGGACCAAAGTGTATGGGTACATTCATGGATTATTTGCATACAGATATGTTCATTTTTACATAAATTTTTTTTTTTTGAAGAACTGTGTCATCAATATATTAAAAGAATGGTAATGTTACAAAGCAAGTGAGGAGGAAGGAGAACTGCCCCAAAGAGACAGCGATACCTCGACACTCCACAACAAACTCACAGAAAAACTGCAACTCTACTGCTGTACAAACCGACCATCACCATCTACAATACACAAGAAGTCCCGCCAAATGGCAAACTTCCGCTCTACTAGTCCTGGGAACACCAGAAAGCTTTGAAATAGCTTGTACCTTAGTCGAGGAATCATAGAGGCTACATCTTTGCTGAATCCCCTAAAGATCCACAACCGCCCGCCGCTTCCCAAATCAGCCACCAACCAAGCAAGAAGCAAGGCCAAGCACGGGATACACATGAAGTAGCAAGCTGCGGCTAGTCAATCTCACGAAACAAAGTCCTAACCCAATCTCGGGCAGCACGCAAGTGAGGGCATAAAACCGAACAATGCTCCACAGGTCTCCACGATGAAGGCCACAACAAGGGCGAGAGGGCTCACACCCGGCCCTAAATTGACTCACAAGGGCATTCACCCCGTCTGGCCGGTGCACCACCCGCCTTATGAAGCACCCTAACTTTGGGTGGGGAAGTGGAGCTCCATGTCCACGTCCAAACCGAAGCCATCGAGAACCCGGGAAGGCTGCGAGACCACTTACGAAGGGGGCAATGTGTCATGAATAGCCAGCCGGTAACAAGTCCACACAAAACAAGAAGACACAACATCCGGGATGAACCTTCCAAACCTGCACCACCACATCATCCCGAGGGACTATAGGTATATGTGGCGGAATACTCCCCCGGGCACTTGTTCCCAGATAGCGGTCCTTTGCCCCCTCAAGCAAAGCGAAGCTCGAAAAGAACTCCCACGAAGCTAACTACCACCCCAATACCAATCCTCCAAAGGCGACAGCAATGAGCTCGCCTCCAACGAGCTCGCGTCCGGAGCATGCACGGTGGCGAAAAGGGCAAAGTGCATAGGGGTAGAGGAACCCACAAGAAAGGAGAAGAGTGGTGATAAACCGAGGCATAATCTAGCCGAAGAGCACACGCACATGATCCCAAGCCCGCCAACACCCCCTGGAGAAAAGGGGATGCATGTGGGAAAGCCGAGACCATACAACAATGCCGGGCAACTCCACATGCACAGACGGCTTCCCAAACGCCACACAATGGCGAAGAGGCTTGCAACGGCGCGCCGCACGAGAGAAGATGCTCCATCCTGCAGAATGCTCCAAATAAACTTGGAGACCAACACCTTACTATGCAGTGCCAAATCCAGAATGGCCAAGCCCCCATCCTCCCGGGGGCGGAGATACTTCCACCAAGCCACTTTAACAACCGCCCCCTCATCATCCCCGCCCCACACAAAATTTTGAACAATCTTATCCAAAGCACATCTTACCCTCGAGGGCTAACACTGCGCAGATCTTTGTATACACATGAGTGCTACAAAGTACTGACTTGGCAATAGTGATCCTACCTGCCATGGACAACTTACATAATTTTGAATCAGATCTGTAGCCTTTTTCAACTTAGTTCGTCCCATTGTCATTGCAGCCGACATTCCACTTTATGCCCTCATGTCAACTACAGTACCATACTACCATTGATGCCCAACATCATATTATTGGTTGTGCTATGGAGTTATATTATCACGTCAAATGCCAGCCAGTTTAACTCAAAGTTTGCAATTAAATTCATATCTCTCATCCTTGCATTCCTATGAATAGCTCATGTTTGGCTTGAAGATTAAGTAATAAGCAATAAGGTGTAGATGCATTGAAGAAATTACATCTTATTTAATAAAGCCTATAAAATTGTCGTGACCAACATGAGATTATCTTCCAATGTGACAAGTTCTTCACAAAACACAGAGGAAGGATAATCTCAGCTTAGCAACCTTCATCAGGTTCTCAAACACTGCAACTGTGTCTTTTGCATGTTCTCATCAGATCTCAAGCTTCCCTCACCAGCAGGGCGGCTTTAAAATAGGAGTTGCTCCTTTGACATGCTAGTCTCATCCATGTCAAATGACACTAAAGCCACTTGCAGAGCATTTAAGACCTGTCCAACAACAAAGCATAAATTCCAAGGGGTACTTATCTAGCAGTTGATCCTCCAGATGGACATACAGACTTGCTTGGTTAGCAACTAGACATCCACTTGATGTTCACAAATTTCTTTAGTTGCTCACTCCAACTCCTATTTACCATTCTATTTACTTTATTCTCTAGATTAACTACCTCCTTGCAAGTTGAATATGACACCCTAGTCTATAACTTCACCTAGAGTGTAACATGAAACCAGAAACCAATTGTAACGTGAGAAGAAACACCAAATTAGAAACTAATTCTATACTATGCAGTATCGTCAACATCCAGCAGAATGCCATATGCAGAATGAGGTATCATAGCCCTCTCCACCTTGTCATCAAGGAATGATCATTCCATAAGGAGTGCTAAAAAATTGTGCACTTTGTACCTCTTGTAGTAGCATGTACCTCAGGATTTACACAAACACTCACCCTCCAAGAAGCTTTTACTAGGTCTTAAGAAATGAAAGCTAAGTTAATAGGAAGAACCCAGACGTCACAAACTTTCCAGTCAGTCTTATGAAATGGAAGTGGAAGAACCCACACATTATAAACCTTCCCGTGTGAAGCATGCCTGATTTAGTTTACAAACTTTCCAGTGGTAAGCATGCTCAATTTAGTCTTACGAAATGAAAGCGGAAGAACCCACACATTAAAAAATTTCCCGTGTGAAGCATGCATAATTAAGTATGCACAAGGCATATAGTAAGATGCTACCTTCTATGGTCCCCCACACAGGAAGATTCCCTTATTTAAAGCCAGTTCGTATGTATAAAGTTCTAGTTCCAAATGCCTCTAAAGGGTCTTCCAAATAATGACTGTTCTTGGTGGTTTCCGTCTATCCAGTTGAAAGCTTATCAAATGCTTATCTCTGCAGACTTAATCTTGAAAACATCTTGCAAATATAGGTCATTCAATTTTCTCTCCCCCCTGTCTAATGCCATCAAGATGGCATTCCCATCTAGAATCATGTCCAAATGGATATCATGCCTCAGTCTCTAATCTTTGCTTGAATCAATTGGCATTTCTTTATCAACGGCAAGTATCATTTGACGCCCATTTTATGACATGATAGAATGGAGCCGTGTAGATAGAAGTAAACATTGCTTCTTTCACTACCAAACCAAACATCTATTTGGCCAAATGGAGGCAATCACCACCTTTTAAACTCCAATGCTGCATTGCAATCAGCCTCGAAGAACAGGAAAAAGAAAAGGAACACAAATACAAAATAAACGTAAAAAAGGTTGCCTTCATCTTGAGACTTCATCGCTTCATAATATCTGGAGTCCTCACTAAGCCACTAGGGTTTTGGACTTACCCTTTAACTTCAAAAGCTGCTTCATTTAGACTTATCTAGTCTTTAAAAGTGCACAAGATCAAACTTCCAAAATAACTTCAAACTCTTCACCAATACTCATGGGTGCCAATTACTTATAGCCTTCTCGTACTTCTCTTCCTTTTAATCTTCTACTTCTACATGCCCTATGGAGTACCACACCATGTGACTTTAACATCTTGAAAGATACCACTAATACTTGGCTTTAAGCATCTAGATTTAGTATTATTGATGTTTTTATTTCTTTGGAAACTTAGCTTGAGCTCGAAGGTTCATGCCACTCTTGAGCGCTAGACGTGGTGTGACTGTTGAAGGAGAACTGAAACAACCTCCTGAATCTGCCAAGAAGCAGAAGGTGGAATTGAAAGTAGCTAAAATTATAGCAGTTGGTGCAGTTGATTCATCAAAGTATTCAATGGCAAAGACACATTTGGAGCTGGAGTACCTACACAACTTCCTTCATCTTCGATCTCGGACAAACACAGTAAGTCTTTAAATCTATATTTTCATTCGTCCAATCTACAGCACTTATATAGTTTGTATGTCAAGCCCAATACATATTATAATACATCAGTGTCTGTATTTTGTGAGATGCCGATTGTGGCGGTTCAACGGATCCGCCATGCCGTTGTTTTTGCAACGCACATGTTCTTTAACTTGAATGGCTTTTATTATATGCACACGCCTATTATCACAAGAAGCAATTGTGAAGGGCTGGGAGAAATATCTTAAGTTACAACAATCCTTGCCGAGGCTGAGATAAGAGAGAGAGAATAAAAAAGTAGTACACCTCCTTCTGGCGTAACTTAAAGCGTCGATCAGGGAAGAGGGACAAACGGATAAATCTGAGCCGTCGACCGGGACGGAGGGACATTGGGACGATCTCGACCGTCGATCGGGTGGACGGACAGACGCCACAGTTTTATAATATAGAATCCCTGTTAGCAAGGTCAAAGAATATCCCACTAAGAGCAGATCCTTGTGTCATTTCTTCAAAGCCTGCCACTGAATATTCGTCTCACGACTGAATACTTATGATCTAAGTCCTTGGAACAGACCATTGAACTAGTCAAATGTTCAGTCAATGTATCCTCCAGTGGTATCCCTCTCATGGATCCTCCTTTCATGAAACCCCTACTTGTTCCTCAGAACTCCACGCACCTTCAGGCGTCTCCACAACATCAGCGAAGCTAAATCTGGTGCTACATCTCAAGGATATCTCGCCAATGAGTGCAATTCATCAAACGATCCTCTTCATTGCAAGTATTGCAACATGTGCAACCACAACAAGGAAACATGCATGCGTGCTCATCCCACGCCTTTCTACCAAAAAATGGTCTTTCAAATATAAACCACGCCTTCATCGCCAGCTTTAACTTCTTATTATCAACTATAAAATTAGCAGCAATCTCAATTTTAGCAACAATGAGGTCAATCTTCATGGGCTCTTTTTGATCAAGCTAATGCTCAATGCTATAATTGTTATGAATGGGATCACACCACTATTATATGTCTCCAACTTCCTCAAGTTCAAGTTCAACTTCCCAGCAAATCAAACCACCTCAGTACGTATCATGGCTTACCAGCTTTGTGTTGTCAATGACAAACAAGGCCCAGGCCCAATATGCATCATCCTCCATGTGCTCTGCAACAACAGCAACCACAACAAGCTCATATTCATGCTTCTCTAGACCAACAAATCATGCTCTTAATCCTCCAAGACAACCGTTCAATTGGATAGGTCTCATCGCATGCCAAGCACATAGCAATGGACAATATTCTCAAGCTAAACAAACCAAAATCTGTTCATTTCGAACAAGGTTTAGAGATACTCATACCTCGTGCCATGCCCAAAGTTCCTCAAAGTATATTTCATCGTATGCAACCTGATGAAGGATGCATGGTTGCTAATGTTCATGCCACTTCTAGAGCTCAATAACAATCTGCTGAATTGATACTATCGTCTCCTCCTGTATGCAATCAACTATATCTAAACATTGCTACTAAAGTCGAGCTTTTATATGAAGCATCAACATCATCACTAAGAATTATGCGCCCATGGAGCCTACAAGTCCATTGGTTCACATTCCTTTGGAACTTCAAGAAGAACTTTTAAAAATCAAGCTTCCTCACAGTTTGACCACTATTTTGAATCTTTGTCCCCTTCTTCGTGAACAATTTCCTTTAACCATTGTTTTAGTTGGCACAATAGCCACCTCCACGCTTGTTGTTCATGCTATGGCTGAAATTTATCAAGTCATTGATGTTCAGATTGATGGTGGAGGTGCTATCAATCTTATCCTTGACAAGTTACAATATCAGCTTGGAATTGAACAGTTGTACAATTCTATTCTATTCTTATGACGTCAAATTGACCAACAGTCATATCACGCGAAAATAAGGTATTACTTTAGAGATCACGATCAGCATTGGTGATCTCAAATTTCTTTTAGAATTTGGAGAAGAGAAGAGGATCCTGGTGATTATAACATCCACATCGGACGTCCCTTTCTTCGTAAAGCCAAAAGTATTCACTACTAGGCCACAGATCAACTCATCATCACTGATCGAAATCTTAATGCCACTATGGACTTAGAAACTGGCAAACGCATTTTTGTCGAACAAGCTGAATCTATTTTATCAGACAGTAACTCTGATGATGTTCATAACACTTATCATGTTCAAGAATTTGCTGCTGAGCCTCTTGCTCCCTCTTAGCCCGAAGAAGACCCGTGGGCTGATATGGACCTCACAATGACAATGCAATTTCTATAATGATTGATCCATGCTTAGCCCCTTGCCATCCCAAAACTGAAGAAGGTAACATTCTAAAACCTCTTCCCAAGGATTATGCTTCATCATTTCGACTACTAGTGCTGAACCTCCTGTGCTGAACCTCCTGTCTTGCTTTAGCCAGATGCCCACACTGCCATGGATGCTGAAATTATACCTCATATACAAACTCTAGAGGTTGAGATTATTGAACTTGGTCACCATTAGTATATTTGTTTAGTATATTTGTTTTGCTACATATTCTAAATGAGGTGCACCCTGGACTACCACAGTCATCGGATTCGTCGATCCTACGACTCAGATCGTATGTTGAGGCCTCGGGGTACCTCTCGTTTCGCATATGTAGCATAATAACAGGGGGTTTCTTTTGTGTTTTTGTACGATATTTACTAAGGTTTTTCTATGATTTTGTTGCCGTATTCAACTAGGTGTACTAAATAGTATTTCTAGAGTGCTCCATTTTTTGGCCGTTGATTTCTGATGAGAGGTAGAATTGTATGGCCGTGATTAAATCACATGCTGGACCACAATGCCTTTTTTATAACTAGGGTTTTTTGTTGGCCACGTTTCTGTGTTGTGAGTAGCGGCTAAAGGCGGCGGGGCGGCCAGCCATCTAGTCTGGCCGGATCCATCCTTCCTTAGGTAACGAGAGATGCCATGGCGAACCTTTGCATCAACGTTTCTACCCTACGTGGCTACCGAGTTAGTTGCCGTCTATGTCCATCCTCTACGCAATATGAAGTCCTCTACACGCATCAAGAGGCTCCTTCTCTTTTACCTTAACATCGGCTTGCATGTCGGAGCTGCTGTTAAATCAAACTTAATGGGCTCTGCATTTGTTATTTGGCCTTGAATCTCCCCAGATTGTCAAAGTGTTAATGTTGATGTTGATTGTCAAAGGCCTTCTTGGATCTGTGCTATTTATTACCTTTTGTTAGAGGAAAAAGGATTTGTCACAAGGTGGAAGCAAATGAGGCAAAGTGGGAAGCCATTTTTGAACCTTACCGGTTCTTTGCGACCTACAAGTATTACCTACAAATTAGCTTAGGCGCAAAGGATGAAATAGATGTTGATAACCGGAAGAGTTTTGAGTCTGATCCGTCTCGAGCTGACTAGTTGCAAAAATCGAGATGGCCTCCAATTGTCTCCTTTTGTGTCATCCACATCCGCATGATATTGTTGATCCATCGAGGAAAGAAGCTCACATTACTTTTTGTGGGTTTAAGGGCGGGCGACTCCGGGAACATCGACACTTGAGTCCGGACAAGATTACTTTTGTCTTTCTAGGGTTGCATGGGATTTGGACACGTGTGGTTGAGATGTCTGAGGGAATGTGAATCGCGATATGTTTCTATCTATATCAAACATTCCTAGTGAAAATTTACACGCATTAGTTTTCTTTGGAAAATGAGGGAACACATTGCCAACTCACCATCGAATGCAAAGATTGTCCTTCCAATTGGTTAGGCTTTTGGCTATGTCTTTGTTGAATTGGAATTGTCCACGGCTGCATAGATCTTTATGGGTATGTTAATATCGGTTCATTGCCATCCCCATTATAAGATTGGCAACCAAACATTTTTGTTTCCAAGATGGATATAGCCACCGCAAGGTTGAATGCTATGCTTTTTGTTCCACGAGCGTCGAGTTACGAAATAGAAAAAAAAAGAAAAAAGATGCCAAAGGTTGGAAAGTAAGGCAATAATTCCTTTATCTGAAGAAATTTAGAAAAGGTTAACAATTAGAGCCTAGGTATCTCTATATAATGAGGTGGCATTGCACTTTCTCTCATTGAGGGATGGATGTGGCCCGATGTGTAAGGAGATGGTTGTTCGCACTAATCAAAGTCCATGCATGGATAGGTATGTACATGTAATGTATTTGTTGTGCATCTATTTACGTTGGCATATGTAAACATATGTTATCTTGTTATGTTGTATAGGGCTTTACATGATGTGGAAAGTAGGGCGACAATTGTATGCTCTTCTTGTTATCTTTAGGTCTTTTCCATGTTCTATTGCGGGGGGACATGATGCCACAATATTCTTCTTATTTTTCATGATTTCAATCACATTATTTGTACTTTTCAAAGGCTGGTCGAAGCGAAATGGAAGGTGTATTGCCATCATCCACAGTGCAAGATCCATATAGTATCCGAGCATTGTATCTTCTTACGAAGGAGTCGGGGCTTGGCAAGTCACTCATGAATAGGGTAGAGGCATATTATATTATAATCCGGTAGCTATCAGCATCCGCATGGAAATCTTTGGATTAGAAGGTCTATTACGTAATTCTATTATCTCATTTATGGTGATTACTTACAATTCTATTGCTTCTCTTTAGACCCCTACACCATCCTTAAGGCCCTGAAGGGGCCAAAAATTTTTTTAGTTAACACAAACTATTACCACACAACTAACATTATTAACACAAATCATTGTATTTGACACATTTAAATTAAAATCCCCCCTTAAACCCCCTTTGGTTTGGGTGCATATTCACCTGGGGGTTTCGTGAGGCGGCGAGAGCCTCAAAAAAATTACAATACATGTACGAAATTAACACCATTAAGTACATTATCTCAAACCTTATAGTATTTTGCAAATCTTAATATACAGTATGCAAAAACTTGTACATGCATACCCCACAAACGAGGATCGCTATGTACGGTCCAGATCTTGGAATAAAGGGCAAATATGCCCATCCGAAGGCTCTCGTTGCCCGAAGTAACCCCCCGTGTGAATATGCACCCAAACCAAAGGGGGTTTAAGGGGGATTTTAATTTAAATGTGTCAAATACAATGATTTGTGTTAATAATGTTAGTTGTGTGGTAATAGTTTGTGTCATTTATGATTGGAGGCACCTATGATTTTGAAATATGAAATACAATTTCGCCAAAGGTTTTGAGGGAATATCGAACCTCTATACCTAAGATTTTAGAATATGAAATACAAGGGCTTGAACCTCTACCAAAATAACTCAATGTCCTAATAAGACTACTTTAATCAATGTACCCAGTGAGCTAATGTAATTATTTTTTAACTTGAATGTATGTTTTTTTTTATAACAACCCATTCAATTGTTTTAGGGATATATGGTCTATGGTTTCAGGAACTGTTAATTTTACATCCATATCAAATCCCCCTGGAACCCCCTGTTATTTTGCTACATATAGCTGTCGGATGGGTATATTTGCCCTTTATTCCAAGATCTGGACCGTACATAGCGATCCTCGTTTGTGGGGTATGCATGTACAAGTTTTTGTATATCGTATATTAAAATTTACAGAATACTATAAGGTTTTAGAGAATGTACTTAATGGTGTTAATTTTGTATATGTGTTGTAAATTGTTTGGGGCTCTCGCTGCCCTACGTAACCCCCCGTGTGAATATGCACCCAAACCAAAGGGGGTTTAAGGGGGATTTTTATTTAAATGTGTCAAATGCAATGGTTTGTGTTAATAATGTTAATGGTAGTTGTGTGTTAATGGTTTGTGTTAACGAAATTTTTTTTTTTTGTTCCGGGGGCCTTTTCACGAATGGTGTAGGGGTGTAGATCACATTACCTAATACTCTAACGATGGATAATACTCTAATGATGGATGTTTTCATCATTCTAAATTTAACTAGGCCTGCATACCACCAAAGAAAGTCACCTTTGTTGGTGCAGAGTTACGTGACATAGAAAAAGGACTGCTAGATCCCATAATTCCAGTGGGTCCAGAACTTCCAGAACTTTGGAATGGAGGAGGACTGCTAGATCCCATAATTCCAGTGGGTCCAGAACTTTGGAATGGAGAGGCACAATCTTCCCAAAAACATTGTTGTTCCTTGTGGAGGATGAGCAGGCAGGACCATTATAAGGATTTCTAAGGAGCATCTCAAATTGAGTTCTTTGCCATGAACATGTTCATTTCTCTTTGGATCTATATAAATATAAAATGCATCAAGACTTTATTGCACAAGTACACAATTAACTTTCAGAAACAAGTACACAATTGCACCCACCAAATCTGGTGGTGGAATCCCTTGTTGTGCACCTTCATATGCAATTGAGCGAAGTTCTTCAAAACTCATGTCCCCTACTATATCATTCAAGGCTGCAAGAAAACACCATGGATTATTATGTAATACTACATCCATTTCAGACGCGCAAACCGGGTGCGAGACTTAGTTTAAAATCTTTTCCCCAAAGTTTTGTCTCACTATTTCCAATGTGCATAGCATGTGAGGCGCCAAAACATGGAAGCTCTTTGGAGTCGCCCTTGATTTGCTCTTTACAAACCTTAGGATCATTACACTGATAAAATAGACACCGACTTGTCACAATCGAACGATATGAAAGCTATGACTTGTAGATGAGGCTTGGCAGGAAATACCTATGTTCAGCCGGTGCTTGTGAAACTTGTGTGGCTTGTGAAAACAATGATCCATAGTAGTTCCCATTCCCACTCCTCTGAGGCTGCTAACTTGCAAAATGTTCCATTAAACACACGCTCTCTATCACATCAAAACGACTAAAAGTCGGGTGATGATAACTTTCCGTAGGCGGTACTTTGCTTTCGGGAAAATCGATCAAAAGCGGTATCTTTAAAGAGATGTCTATGCCAGAGGATCGTGGGCAGCCCGAGGTAACTGTTTCCCCTGTTTTCCCCTGCTAACTGCGTCCCCTAAGCAAATGATCCCAGATCTTTAAGCTTCAAAACCAGCAGATCCTTAAACGGATGCCTTAAGCTTCAAAGATCCAACTTTACATGCTTGAAAACAATCCCGATCGACAATCGGCCTTAAGCTTCAAAAAGTTCGGCCTTCAATGGCCTTAAGCTTCAAAGAAGCTAAGAAACCCCTCCGCGCCATAGCCAACACAAAATCATAATCTGCCATGGCATTCATAATCTGACAACAAAATCATAGGCTAGTAGATAGATAAAATAATAGGCCACACAACCCTAAACAAAACCCTAAAACTAATGGGAGGATATTCACCACAGGATTTGCTCCCTTTTCTAAAATCAACGGCTAACAAAAGGGTGCACTCTAGAAATACTATTTAGTACACCTGGATGAATACGGCCACCAAATCATATGAAAACCTTAGAGAAAACAGTACAAAAACAAAAAAAAAAACCCCTGTTATAATGCTACATATAGAAGGCTGCACCATTACTATTTTTGAGAAGTTCAAACACATCTTTGCTTGGAGCTATTTTTGAGGCATTTAAAAAGAATTAGGGGAACAAACCATTCCTATGAAACTTAACTCCCTCTCGATCTAGCAACGACAGTACATGCTCAACCCCAACTATCATGATCGTGTCAAGGCCAAACTTGATAAGCTTCTTGCTACATGCTTCATTTATGAAGTCAAACATTATGAGTAATGAGACCCATCATTATTTCTTTGAAACACAACAGTAAGATTCACATCTGCATTGACTACCACAAGCTCAATTGGGCTACTAAACATGATCATTTCCTCTACCCTTTATAAATTGAAGAGGTTGCGGGTTATGAAATGTATTTCTTGGATGGTTGTTTAGGCTATAACCAGATCTCCATTTAAGAAGATCAATTCAACATGACTTTTACCACGCTGTAGAGCACTTTTGCCTAGAAAGTGGTACTACAGTAGTCATTGCTACTTGTATGAAGCCAATCTTAACCCGATTCATTGGGCAGCGTTTCTTCCAGGCAGGAACATCTTCGATGACTATTTGGCAGCTAAAGAGGAGCTTCATTGGTGCAAGTCATCTCGTCAAAAATTTGCAATGCTGAAGCTTGATTTTCGTAGAGCCTAGGACTCTCTCAAGTGGAATGGGCTAAGGGAAGTGATGGCTCATATGGGCTTTGAGATTAGCTTTATAGATCTAGTCATGGATCTGAACAAGATGCCATCGACATCTGTCCTGGTTAATTCAGTCGTCTGGCCTCTTTGAATTCAGAAAGGGGATCAGGCAAGGGTTCCCCACTTGCTCCTTACCCTTTTCTAATCATGGCAAATCTCTTGACGTGCATGGTGAAAAGCTTGATGACCAGGGGAATGCTGAATGGGTGACTAGCATGCAATACGCAGATGATGGCTTTCTTTTCTTAAGGTATGACGATGGGAGCTTTCTTGCCTTCCAAGATGTCTTACTCCTTCCACGTTATATCGGGGATTGGGCTAGATCATACTAAATGTGATGTCATATGGCCTTTTAAAGAAGCCATTGATATAAGGCTTAAGGCATGGAATTTTTATACAATGGCTAGTACAAAGACCATTAAGCTTTTGGATATGCCATTCAACCTTGCAGAAAATTTAAAAGGCCTTTGGTCGCTACTTATAGAAAGGATCCGAAAGAAAGTTAAGCTCTGGTCTTGCAATTCCCTATCCACTATTGGGAGAGTGACAATGGCTAATGCAATCTTAGTGCTATCCATATTTATTAGTCTTCGACTATTCTGGCACAAATATATATATGATCAGGTAATGGTAATTATTCGTAAATTTATGTAGGGTGGAAAGATAGCTGGGACTATATGGTCAGAAATGTGTCAAGATAGGAAGGATGGGGGATTGGGATGTAGAGACCTGATGGTCCAAGGGAAGGTTCTAGCGGCTAAGTTTGTCTGGAGGGCTATCCAAAATGATACATCCTCGGCCATCGCTTTTGTGAGTTACTAGCTCAAGCAGGGAAAGATAAGTTCTTATTCCTAGAAATTGTCAATGGGTCCAGGTACTTCCCCAGTAATGAGAAAAATCTTAGAAGCTTGGCAGGAGGTACTGAATCTTTTTAGTCTAACAGATGCTCAATGGGAGGCAAGAGGTCTAAGTATATTCTGGAACACTAGGATTTGGGAGAGGGTATGCTCCCTCTTGCACTTGTACACCCTCGAGTGTTTATTAAATGGCATGCTGCTAGAGTTTGTAAGGTTGGGCAGTTATGGGAAAATGATAGATGGATTTCATGCATAAGATTTAAAGCTCTAGTCTCGGATGTTTGGGAAGGTGATAGGAGGATCTTCAAGAAGATTATGATGAATAGAAATATGCTCTCTGGAATTGTAGGGTAAGGAGATAGATGGCTGTGTGGGGATGGGGGAGAGTATAAAGTCAGGAAGTTATATGGAATGCTAATCCCACAACCCCCATTAAAGGCTACATGATATGGTCTATGGGGTATGGGACAAAGGCTTGGAAAGGTTGGGGTCCATTGGATAATAATTTCTTTGAAGGATTTCACCCTTTTGGTGAGTTGGTTGTCACTAGAGATGCTAGTGCGTAACATTTGGTATCAGAGCCGAGGTTCAATTCCTCGTGGCAACCTTAGTGTGTTCCACATGCTTGAGGGCAAGAGGGAGGAATTGATATGGTCTATGGGGTATGGGATAAAGCCTTGGAAAGATTGTTCATTGGGTAATGATTTTCTTGAAGGATCCGCCCTTTTGGTGAGTTGGTTACCACAAGAGGTGCTAGCGCATAAATTGTTATTTGAGGGCAAGAATCTCGAGGAGAGGGAGGAATTGATATGGTCTATGGGGTATAGGATACAGTCTTGGAAAGGTTGGGGTTCATTGGGTAACGATTTTCTTGAAGGAGTTGGTTATCACTAGAGGTATTAGTAAGTAAATTATTATGGATCCCACCAATGAATCAAACCTTTTAGAACCTTATTCAAGACTTCTTCATGCAATCCATAGTTCTCATAATCTGTGACCATGCAAAATTGCTACATATTCCACAATCAAACTATTAGCAATGACCCACTTAGTGGCATAGTTCCTGATAACTAGAATGTAGTAAGCACGTGTTGTTGCAAGCGAGAGGGTCAATAGAATCAACAAATTACATCCCCCATCTACTAAAAAGAAGTGGCATGGCAATGGGTGTTAATGGAAGAGCGTTGCGGGCTATGGGTTGACCTAGCTGTTGGCAAGCATCACAAGTGCATGTGTGAGCATGAAATCACCATTGAAATGACCACCTCCAATGCCTTCATGGGTTTGGCGAAAAATGTCCAGAATTTCATGCAAAGGAACATATCGACATAGAACCATGTCCTTACCTCTTTTATAAAGATGTCCTGCTACTATGGTGTAGTTACGGACTTTATAAGGAAATCATTGACGGCGCGTTCAAAGTTTCTCAGGAGACATGGTGGTGTCATCTTGAGAAAAAGTACCAGAGAGTAAATATTGTTGACAATTATGGAACCAATGTGGGTGTCAGTGAAAGAGTTCATTGAGAAAACTATTAGAGATCCCTGAAGTCTGAGACAGTATAAGACTTGCTTGGTTTATGAATGATCTTAAAGGGAGCGTATTCTTGCAACAGATCATCCTGTGGGTGTGGTCTTATTGATAAGATATAGGAGCGCTTGATGATCCACATAAAACTTAATTGGCTAACCAAAAGATAATGTCTAAAATGTTGAACATAAAAGATGAGATCCAAGGCCTCACATTCCATGGCAGACTAATTCTTCTCAGTAGGATTTAACTTTCGACTGGCAAATTGTACAAGTTTATCCTAGTGCGGTGCATGTTCTTGAGACAAAATAACACTACTTTCAAATCCCGACATGTCATCGTGGACGTGATCCATTGAGGAGGAACGAGGATAAGGGCATGCATGAGCAATACCTTTAATTCCTGATAAGCATCATCTCTTTGGAGATTCCAAGCTCAAGGAGATTCATCAACAGTGAATTTGTGAATGGGATTAGCTTTAGCAGCTAAACCTGAAATGAAAGTGGCATATAATTGACTTTGCCACGTAAGGACCTGGTTTTCATGATGTTGGTAGATGCATGAGCTTTAAGCACACAACTAATTTTGAAAAGCTCCATGGTGATGACATGACGAACGAGCACATGTCCCAAAAGAATGCCAGAGGTGACACAAAATTGTACACTTCTTGGAATTTTGATCATCCATGGAATTGGAAACCCGAAAAGTACCATCCCCTTTTAGGGTAAAAATATATAAAATTTACATTGGATATCCCCAAATGGGATTTTGATAGAAAGAACTATCACAAAGTGGATATTACTAACGTCAAGGCTTGTACTCATAAGTTGCCACTCCAGTCTTCCCTAACCCTGGATTACTATAGGACTAGCCATCTTTAACCAGGCTTAGATACTATATGGAGTTAGTAGCCAATTTTAAGCAGCAAGAGCTAAGGGGAGAACCCCACTGAGAATGGAGATCTGCTATCCAACATCATGACAAGTGTCGAACAAGTCATATACCCTTACTGCATGTTGTTCAAATCCACCTCCCAATGACATTTGGAAAATGAATAGAACCCCATTATACTGCTGATTCTATCCAAGTTCTTGTTGTAATTACGACCGAATTTTCGATGGTGAGCCAAGGCCATGAGGGCTACCTCCATATTGAGGGTGTTCTTAATCCTTGTTATTGAAGCAAACAACCCTCTGAGAGCTATACCATATTGGCGTTTCCAGATGCACCACAAGGATATATTGGTTAATGTGAGTTGGATAATGTCTGCACCTATATTGACTAGAATGGTCGGCCATGATAGCTGACACACCTGTAACCTAATAATTGGACAAACCCATCTCCAAAAGTCTCCTATGATCGGACAGAAGAAAAGATGATCTATTGTCTATGAGGCTCCACACTCTAGAGGGCAAAGATCATGTTGAACAACTCCTTATTCAACAACCATATCATAGTGTATACACCTTCTTGTAGATTGGCCCAATGAAAGACTCTATCTTTTTAGAACACAAGGAGAACCAAGATTTAATCGATAAACCCTTGGTTTTAGCTTGGCCTAGTCTTAATCTAGCTGCAGTTATACGAATATGGTAGCTCGAGGGTGTAGTCCTGGACATTAGTCTTGGTGGACTAGCATGAGTGTCTAAGTTGGGTAAATTATTGGCAAGACAAGGCAATAAAGGCAACCTGTAGTCTATATTTAACTATGATGCTAAAAAGGCTTGCTAAATTAAAAAAGGCTAAAGTTGTAGCAGAGATCTATAAAAAGAAATTGAAGTTCAATTACACATATCTCCGCAATCTGAGATCAGATTTGGGCGATTTTTAATTCTCTGAAACCATCTCGGAGTCTACTTTCCGAATTGGTATAATAGTTCATCTAAGTTGCCCGAATAAGAGAGATATGGCCGAAAGAGTGACATGGGGTCAAAGAAGATTGCTCTACTCCTTCACTCTTGAATTTGATTCTAAGAATGCCATTACTTTTTCCTAGAGCTTCTGCTATTCTTGTTCAATAACCTACTACTATCCCTGAGTCTAACTCTTGGTGTTCTATATTGAGGACTGCTAGCTCGAGGGGGGGGCTACTAGTAGAAGTTGATTGTCAGGCCTTGCCATAATTCTGCCAGTTCTTAGCACTGTCTGACCCGATTGGGCTGTGAACTACCATAGATTGGTTATTGTATCTCAATCTAGCCCTATATAGTTTTGGTGAACTAGAGCTTGATCAATTTGAGTTATTCGTGTAACTCGTATTCTGTGTTTATTTGACTTGTATTTATTTGACCCATTACTTCAAATAGAGATCTTTTTGCCATTGCTAATACTTTGATTGTGGAATACGTAGCAATTTTAGATGGTTTACTGATTGCGGATTGCTGAAGAAGTCTCGAATAAGGTTTCAGAGATATAAAGGTTTGGTTCATTGGTGTGATCCATAATAATTAGTATCGGAGCCTGGATATTCTTGACGTTTGCAAGTCATCCAGTTGGTGCCGAAGATTGCAAACTAGAATAGAGATTCTTATTATGGCTATTCGTGAGGTTTGCATTATGGCTATTTGTGAGGTTTGCAGGTCAACTAGTTGGTGCTGGTGATTGCAAACTGGAATAGAAATCCTTATCTCGAGAACCCAAATAATTTCTCTATATGAATTTAATTTATTTGATCTATTTTTACCAATCTGGTCCTCTTAAAAGCAAGAGAGCCTTCTAAAGTAGCCTTTGAATATCTGTATGATAAATTCTTTTTATTGCAGAAAACATATATGAATTTATTACGTTGAAATAAGCAGTGGGAACTGAGCCTATCCTACCTTATCAATCCGTTTCGTTTTGCCAAAATAGATCTCCTTCAAATCAAGTCTAACCAAAATTGACAATCCATCTCCTTGGCCAAGATGGATCTCTGATTCAACTCTTCCTATATCTACGGTCGACGAATCTATTTCTATCCAAACTGATCCCAAAGCCCGAACAATGTAAACTGCATCTTTATGAGTCCCAATTATGGTGATTAGAGTTTGTTTGTCAATAATTGTGGTTAAAAGGTAGAGGATAGAGAACCCGTTAAAAGTTTATGGAGTGGTTGGAGCCACTAGAGAAACTGTAGTTAAATTTTATGATTTTAATGCTTCCTTCTGATGGTTGTTCCTGTCATTAATATTTGCATAATATTATGGTGGGTGCCATAAATATTTGATATTAATGGATGACATTGAAAATTTTATATTGGTGTCTAAAATTTTGAGCAGTAGTTGGTGCTACTAAGGTTGAGATTGGTGCTTCAGCAAAACATCCACTGTCCTTTCATAAACCTTACCATTCTTTGAATGTACAAGTCTATTTTTAGTTAAAACTAAGTTGTCCCTTGATGAATCCAAATGGGTTCACTCGTACACTTTTTTTGAAATTCTATTATAGCACCATGGTAAGAATTTGTCTACATACTCACAATATTTATCCTCTATGAGTGTACATATAAAATATTTTTATGAAAAATATAGAAAACTTCTATTACCAAGCATGGGGTCAAGTTTGTTCTCAAAATCTTTAACATTTCTCACATTATTTTGCAAATATGATTTTTCCTAGGAGTTCTAATTCTTCCATCTTGTAAACTATGATATGAAAAATCTATCACAAGAAGAATTAGACAAATCTATGGTGGGATTTTCGAGAAATAATTCCTGAAAGTTTGAAGTTCAGAAGTTTTCTATGGACCCAGTTGGGTCCCTCAAGGGTTAAAATTTTGAAAATTCATAGTATTAGTCTACTTTCTGAAAAAATGAGATGCATTTAGCAAGACGAGTAGTGCTTAGGATCTATTTCCATCGAAAAATAATAGTACCTTCACATTCTTATTCTATTTCAAACATCATGGATGTGAAATGGTTCCTGGATGTCTGTTTTTCAGAGATTCCTTAGGGACTTGATTGGGTCTCTCAATGATTGAAATTATGATTTATTCATTGATACATCAATTTTTTATGAAATCACATGAAATTTGAAATCATTCATAGGCTATATTCATAGAAATTTAATGTTATCTTGAAATTTGTATTCCATATTGAGTGTCGTGAGATCATATCATATCATTGAAACCATCGAATTGAGTGTATTTCAAGGTGCGATTTTGCTAAACTTGTGAAGAATTTTATTTTGCCATTGAATATGGTAGTATATAACTTCGAGTTAATCTTGCAATTCAGGTGTTCACATTTAAAATTTCATTAAGTATCATGGAGAACTAATCCCTAATATTGAGGGATCCATACGAGTTGATGAACCCAAATAGGTTCTTAAGACAACTCTAATGTTAGTTAACTTGATAATTGTCTTTCAGTTCAATTCTTTCAATAACTTATTCCAATCCTTAGCCTTAAAATTGTGATTGCAGTAAATAGTTGGTGCTATTTATGAGATCATAACCCTAGCCTTTGGACCCTCAAATGGATTGAATTGGTGCTCATATACAATTGGATTGACTTGGTGCTCATAAACATACGAATTGAATTGATACTCATGTACAAATGGATGGAAAGAGTTGGTGCTTATATGACACAAATTGACTTGGTGCTCAACTTGTGGTTGACAAATATAACTGGGGTCAGTTGCTTCCCAAAAATGGGGCAATTGATATGAATATGGTAGTTGGGAAATGTGGTCTTCGACGTTAGTCTTGATGGAGGGGAATTGATACAAATATGGTAACTCGGAGGTGTGGTCTTGGATGTTAGTCTTGGTGGACTAGCATGAGTGTCTAAGTTGGGCAAATTATTGGCAAGGCAAGGCAATAAAGGCAACCTATGGTCTATATTTAACTATGATGCTAAAAATGCTTGCTAAATTAAAAAAGGCTAAAGTCGTAGCAGAGATCTATAAATAGAAGCCGAAAATCAATTACATATATCTCTGCAATCGGAGATCGGATTTGGGCAATTTTTACTTCTCTGAAACCGTCTCGAAGTCTAGTTTCTAAATTGTTGCAACACTTCATCTAGTGCATTTGAATGAGAGAGATATGGCCGAAAGAGTGACAGGGGATCAAAGAAGACTTCTCTACTTCTTCGCTCTTGAATCTGATTCTAAGAAAGCCATTACTTTTTCCTAGAGCTTAAGCTATCCTTGTTCAATAACCTATCTATATTGAGGACTGCTAGGTCAAGGGGGAGCTACTAGTAGAAGTTGATTGCCAGGCCTTGCCATAATTCTACCAGTTCTTAGCACTAATTGACCCGATTGGGCTGTGAACTACCATAGATTCGTTATTGTATCTCGATCTAGCCCTAGTTTTGGTGAACTAGAGCTTGGTCAATCCGAGTTATTCGTGTAACTCGTATTCTGTGTTTATTTGACTTGTGTTTCTTTGAAGCTTGTGCTTTGTCTGGCAACTGGAAGCCAGCACGATGCGTGTGCTATTCATGCACAACATGACGCATTTTGGTTGTCCCATCGAATTCATTAGTGACCATGGAGTTACATTTCGCGAGTCACAAAATTAAGAAGATCACCCCAGGGAATGCACTTAGTCGTAAGGGGGTATGGACATTTGTGTTCAAAGGGTAACCCAAAAACATCCCTAGTATACTGATTTTTGAAAGCTAATTTGACCCTTAAAGTATATATTTTGCCCCAGATAATGACCTCCCCCTCCCCCAATAGTAAGTATACAAATACGAGATGATAAACAAAAACACCTTCATTGCATGCAGATGTCTTATACCGCAAACAATAAAACTTATTGAGAACTTTGCATCTAGCTACTGCTTCAAGTTTTTCAAGTCTACATCATTATTCACTTGTATACATGCATGCTCCTACACATTCCATCTGGAAAACCACCCTGCACGTTCCTCTTTTCAACATAATTAAAGGTATTGTGGACCCATGACCATTGTCTACACAAGGTTTAAAAGTCTCATGTCCCCCGTCTGGACCACCTTTTGACAATAGAATTGAATTGAGTATGTGACGCTCCATTCCAGCGTGTTGCATGGGAAGAAATCCTCTTGCAAGAGAATAGAATATGGGATTATGGATTTAACTCAAATTGGTGAAGGTTTTCTGAAAATGCTCCAGTCAAATGATATCATAAGACCTCATACTTTTACACCATAGAGAAGTACATCCAAAACAAGTGTGTTTGATGGGATCAATTGTAGAGCTCTACTTGATGGTAATTATTCTGCATAGGATACAAAGGCTTCCAACATGTAGTGACCCTTTCTTGAAAAGAACTATCGATCCATGTCCTAAAATGTGAAACTTAGCTTTTGATATGGATATGAAGGCAAGCATATATGAACTTCATCATGTATGAAAAATTACCCATTTAAGTTGAAAACGTAATTCTCTTCTATGATTAATAAAAGTTAACATGCTGATAAAATCATAATAAATAAGTAGACTCACTACTTAAAAAATGTACAAAAGTGTAAAATTCAAGGTCAAGAAGGATGCACAATGATAGACAAGGCTATTGTTTACCATAAAAGATGGCTTTGTGAACTCTAAGGAATGAGGAACAACCAAAATATATTTAGGTTTGCACATTTGAATAAAAGAACTCAAAGTGCAAATTGTGATTGAAACTAATGAGGCAACTTGATATCAGATCATAATCCATTTGCACCATTTATGAGACCAAAGCAAATTATATCATTTGCAATAGATTGGGTTGAATTCATAATCCACAAGCTAGCCATCAAACATAGAGAAGTTTTAAATTGAGTATATACATGTACCAATGAAGTGGAGGCCTGCACATAAGTAAAAACCATTATAGGTTCATTCCACAACTTATAAGTTTCTTGCAGTAACCTAAAATGCACAAGGAAATAACAGAGAATTTCAGTTTATGTTTTGAAGGAATATTTATGTTGTCTATTTTGAAGGTAAGGAATTTTATTAGTGTTCCAATTTAAGAATTGAATTGGATTTTATCATCCATAGAGACCAAAAGGCCTATGATACCCAAGCAAAGAATACAGGAGGCCCGTTACTGTCCAAAACTAAAAATCCCCCATCCAATGTGTTTTTGCGGGAAAGACCTTGGCAGTAATAAGCTCATTGATGAGCTGTACATTTGTACGTATCGGTATAGTAAAGGACACAATTGAGCTCGAATGTCTAATACCTCCTGGATGTATGATGCTAGTGCTACTAATGAAGGCATCTCCAATATCACATGTAGCAATTGATTAGATGGCCCGACATGTGCCCCGATAGTGCAAATGCTAGGCAATTCTGAAGAGTGTGACACTCATCTTCAATAAGTTCTATTTGGAAACATTGGCAAACCATGTTTTCTCGCTCTTCTTGGGCCCATTTGCCTGTCTCAATTCTCAAGTGGTGTTCCCAGTTCAAATGGACGCAAACGTTCTGCGCTTCTTCATGGGCAACTGTGTAATAAACACTGTTGTGGGCCCCTTGCCAGCGTGGGATTAATTTAGCTTTTGTAATCTGATGTCTTTACCAACTCTAAAGATGGCATCTCAAGGCTTACTAAAAAAGCATGCGTCTGTATACTGCTTTAGGCGATTGTAATCCTCATTTTTTTGTACTTGCATAAGTACTGTACATAAATTGTAAGTAGGGAATACATTTTTTTTTTTTTTTTTTTTTTTTTTTTGAGGGTAAGAGTATATATTATTAATATATAAAAATTTACATAGGAAGTCCCCAAATGGGATTGATGGAAAGAATTATCACAAAGCGGGTAACTCGTAAGTGGCAAGGATTGTACTAAGAACTACCACTCCAATCTTCCCTAACCCTGGGTTACTATAGGAAAAACCATCTTCATCCAGGCTTAGATACTATATGGAGTTAGCAGCCTGTTCCAAGCAACAAGAACTTTAGGAGAAAACCCCGCTGAAGACGAAGATCCTCCATCCAGCATCCTGATAGATGCTGGATAGGTCATAACCCCTTACTGCACACTGTTTAAATCCAAATCCCAGTTACATTTGAAAAATGAATAGAATCCCCTTATACTGCCAATTCTATCCAAGTTCTTGTTATAATTGCGGCCAAACTTCCTGTGGTGGGCCAAGGCCATGAGGGCCACCTCCATGTTGAAGCCGTTCAATCCTTGTTACGTAAGTCAGGTCCTCCAAGAGCTACACTGCATCGGTGTTTCCAAATACACCACAATGAATACTGACTAGAATGGCCGGCCATGATAGCTGACACACCTGAAGCCCAATAATTGGACAAACCCACCTCCAGAAGTCTCCTACAATTGGACAAAAGAAAAGATGGTCCATTGTCTCCCTCGACGCCCACATCCTAGAGGGCGGAGATCATGTTGAACAACACCTTTGTTCAGCCAGCCATGTCATAGTGTATACTCCTTCTTGTGTAGACTGATCCAACGAAAGAATTGGATCTTTTTGGAACATAAGGAGGCCCAAGACTTTGTCAATAGACCCTTGGTTTCGCTGATCCAATCCCAACCTCGTCTGCAGTTTTTTCAATGGGGACTGTGGCATTAACAATCCATACAACTTTTGACTTTATATTCTGCCCCATCCCCACACAACCACCTATCTTCTTCCCCTACAATACCGTAGACCGTATTTACATTCTCCATAATTTTCCTAAAGACCTTCCTATCACCTTCCCCAACACCGGAACTATAGCTTTAAACCTTGTCCAAGTAATCCATCTACCATTTTCCCATAACCGCCCAACCTACGAATTCTGCGGCAAAGACGCCATTTAGTAAACACTGGTGGGTGTACAAGTGCAAGAGGGAGCGATCCCTCTCCCAAATCCTAGTGTTCCAAAATATACTCAGCCCCCAAATTTCTCCCAATGAGCATCCGCTATATTAAAGAGACTCAGACATCCGCCAAGCTTCTAATATCTTCCCCATTCTTGGGAAGTACCTGACCCATTGAGAATTCATGAAAGTAGGAGCTAATCTCATCTCTAGGGGTAGAAGGTTTCCCTTTTACCTTACCCCCGCCCAAGAACGCACAAAAGCAATAGCCGGGATGCATCCCTTGAATAGCCCTCCGTACAAACTTAGTCGCTTAACCTTCCCCGGACCATTGGGTCTTTACATCCCAATCCCCCATCCTTCCTACTTCGCACATTTCCTGACCATGCAACCCCAGCCTATCTTGCTTCCCCCGCATGAATTTACGATGATTACTAATAACCGGTCGATATGTACTTCTCAAGCTACAATAGCCGAGGAGTAGTAAATATGAGTCGCGATAAGGATTGCATTGGCATCGCCACTCTCCCCATAGTGGACAAGGACTTACAAGACCGGAGGTTGACCTTTTTCGATCCCGCCTATAATTGGCCCAAAGACCTTTTTAGACTTTCTCCAATGTTAAGGGCATACCCAAGCAGCTTAGTCGCCTCAGAGTCGCTACTATATGATAATTCCATGCCCCGACCCTTGTATCAATGTCTTCTTCAAAGTCCATATTACATCACATTTAGCGTGATTCAGCCCAATCCCATATGGAGTAAAAAGAATTTAGAACCTTGTTGAAAGGCGGGAAAACTCCCATCATCATACCTTAAGAAAAGAAAGGTATCATCCGCGATATTGCATAATAGTCGATTTAGATTGGAACCCGGAAGAAGTAACCCATTCAAAGAATCCCCTCATCATCAAGCTTTTTACCATACAAAGTTAAGAGATATGCCATGATTATAAAAGGTAAGGAGCAAGTGGACACCCCCTTAATCCCCTTCTCGAGCTCAAAGAGACCAAATCCGGTGACCATTAACCGCAATCGTATGTCGATGCCATCTTATTCAAACCCATGACTAACTCTATAAAGTTTATTTCAAAGCCCATATGAGCCATCACACTTTTAGCCCACTCCACCTAAGAGAGTCATAGGCTCTCAATCCAAATCCAGCCTTCAAAGATACACAATTACGGCGAAAGACTTGCACCAATGGAGCCCCTCTAGCGCCGTAGTTGTCCAAAATGTTCCCGCCTCGAGAAAAAGTCGATTGTTCACTTCCAATCAAACGGGTTAAGATTGGCTTCAAGCGATTAGCAATGACCTTCATGACTACTTTGTACAACACATTGGTTAGTGCTATTGGTCTCCATTCATTTAGTACCGGGGCTTATTGACTTTTTGGAATCAAGGAAATAAATCCGGCTTGCTAGGGTCGGGTGAAGGTATCTCGGATCATGCATGCTCCCTTGATTTGCCAAGTGAAGAATGGCCTACATATCCCGCAATTCAACATAGAACTCGAGGGAACCCATCGTCCTCGGGCGACTTACCGTGGCTAAAGAACATAGAGTCTTGTAGATTTCTATATCATGAGGCTCTTGAAGTAGAAGTTTATTTTCTTCATCGGGCCACTATCCGCCTTTGCCTCAAAGAGGGGAGCCACTCGTGAGCATCGACCGTAATAGTCACTTGGGAGGGGATCTTCTTTGAACAAAATGCTCATAGCTATCCCCTAAGAAGGATTTAATTTCTCCCTCCTCTTTAAGAACCACGCTCGATCATTAGTAACCGGAAGTGATACTATTATTCTCTGACAAACCTTTGCTCATGCCAATCTAAATAAACATTTAGAGCTTTCATGATCAACCTCGCATACCATTTGGTCTTAGATCTAATAGCGGCCCCTCGAGCCTCTTCCTCTTCTATCGCTTTTATTCTCGACCTCTAGCTCTTCCTCAAGTGCCCGATTGGCAATATTAAAGGGATCTAGAATCAAACCTTGTTTAACTTGCCGAACTTGGTTGTATAGGTCAGCCTTAGTTTCTAATTTGGTAGCCCGTAGTTTCCCCCACTTTTTATCCAATCCTTCATATCGCCATTTTTCCGATCCAGATTTCATACTAGGAAGACCCTCTTCCTTTGGACCGGGCTAATGTGTATTCTTTTTGAATCCAGATACAAAAGAGATCCTTCCCAAGGAGCCCTGTATTGAATTTAAAGGGGACATTCCCTTTCGGCCAAGCGTAAGGAAGATCTTCAAATACTAGTTTTGTGGGATATGATCCGACTGGGAAAAAAAAGAAAGGTCCCTTCCACATAGCACCGGTCCATAAAAATGGCCATTTGTTAGCCACATAAAATCTGCCTAGCAAACAAGAACTCGGCCCTTCCTCCTTTTGTTTGTTCGACCATGAATAGGGAGTATTCGATGGTGGGAGGAGAACGGCCACGCTTGTTGAGAAGGGAATCCCATGGCCGTCGCCTCCTCCCCCAAGAGGTTTCTATGTAAGCCAATCTTTTGATCCCGCACATCCGGCCATATTGAGGTCACCACCTAGTACCCAGCTGGCCACCTACCGACCGATCACCCAATCCATGATTTCCTTCCATAGAATGGCTCTTTCCGCAGCTTATTTGATGCATAAATATTAATCACTCCCCATTGAATCCCATCTCAGATCAAATTGCACAAATTGCCACCTTCCATCTGTTCCAAAGATATTGCGCCTACTAGTTAGACCCTTCCATAGAGTTCCCGCACCCCCCTTTTAGTGCCCCCCCGGCAAGACAGTAAAAGAGGAGTACGGCTTCCTACCCGTGCACCTAAGGAATCGGCCTCAAGTCGAAGTCTATGTTCCTCAGATAAGTAGGATATTCAAGGCCATCGATCATCTCATTGTCGCTAAAACTCTAGCCCTCTTTAAAGGTCCCTTGATACCTCGAAGGTTCCACGAAATAATCTTCATGATTTTTCTATTTGAGTAACATCATCCCCTATTACGTACCCCTTATCATTTTTGGTGATACCCAAACCCCTCCAATTGTGTACCCTCAAATTACTTCCCAACAGGGTTGAATTCGGCCATACATTAGGAACCATTGTAGCGGCACGAAAACCCTTACTTAGACTTCCCGCGTCAAGGTAGATTCTTCCATAGTTGTGGTCAAAAGCTAGCAAGGGTTTAGATTTTATTTTCTTCCCCTTATTTGAGTAAATATACCCTAGGGAGATACCCATTCCCTTTTGCAATACCCCAATGTTTATAAATTCCACCCCCTCCTGCCCAAAACACTTCCTGGTCAAACATATGGGCCAAAATTTCACTAGCTTGGAACGTGTGAGAGCAACCCACATATCACTAGATAATAACTCTATCCATATGCTAGCCCAATGATGCATATAGAACCTGGTGTTCGATTTCCAAGGTAAATTCAACCTAGTTAATGGGCCATACCCTTATTTGAGTAAATATACCCTAGGAAGATACCCATTCCCCTTTGCAATACCCCCAATGTTTATAAAGTCCGCCCCCCTCGGCCCAAAACACTTCCTAGTCAAACATATGGGCCAAAAATTTCTCCAGCTTGGAGTGTGTGAAGGCAACCAGTTTTTTTTCCAACAAGAATTCCCATACAAACCCCATTCCCCCACTAAAGATTGCCATGCAATTCCCAAAGCCCAATGCCGTAGCCCATAGCCAAAAGTCTTAAATGAGACCAAACCTCAGATTTATCACATACCATCCGTTCTTGAAATGGATAATGGTTAAGCATCTTAAATTCCCATCTTAAGACAATAACGTAAACACATGCAATGTTATACATTCTCAGAAGTTCAAAAGAGATTTGACAAAGAAAAGACAATAATGACCTAGCACATGTAGAGCATCTATTAGGCTCGAACAAAGGCAACCACCTCAACCGCAACTAGCCTCAAACGGAAAATGGGCGATACTCAATAAACCAAGCCCATAAGAAAAATGGGCCAACACCGGGCTCAAAGCCAATACACGAGAGCAAGATTCCCTTGTTACTATAGAACCAAATACCAAGAGAGCTGATCCCTGTTGGAACTACATCCACAACTCGATACAATCTAACACCGGAAGCCTATCCAGTCTAGATTCCTCGCCAGCATTATTCTCGTGATACTTTCCACACTACTGCATCCTATTCCATCACTTCTTCTTAGAGGTGTCATCACCGCTAGAGAACCGCCCATTTGCCTTGCCCTATCCAAGCCTTTCCATTTGTATATCCCCGCCCGGCCAACAACAAGCAAACACCCTTATCTTCAAAATACCCATTACTCGCCAAATTGTATTAGGACCAACCGTAGAATTTACAACATATGTCAACCGCTTATAGGAACTATAGAATGAAGACAAACAAAAGTAATCTGCAGGTGCAAAAACAGAGTCTTCGACCACTCATAAGAAATACGGTTCCCACCAAAATATAATCTGACGCCTTGAAGTAAAGCCCGCCTGTGTTATCAATTTATCCCAAGGATTGAAGGTCGTGCATCTACCGGCCGGTTGAGAGAAATTCCGCGGATACACATACTCACCGTGACAAATAGGAAGAATAGTTCCACCGGACTACATCAATCAAAGCCCAGTGAAACTAGTTCAAAGTCGCAAAACTTCAACGTAGCCTAACCATTGTGACACGAAGTCCTCATAAAATATCCTTCCGAATCAGATGTTTTATAGCCAACCTCATCTTCATCCAAGTTCTTGTTGCTAACACCTTCAAATACTTCTGATCTAATCCTCCAAAGAAACCTGTCAAAGAAGCAACTCCATTCTTCTACACAAAATGGAAGCAATAGCCCCACCGTGACTGTATCTAGGCCACGGGAAGCAAAACCACAGGGACACATAGTCTGCTCTGCAAGTAACGGGGACGGCCATGGCGGCCGCCCAAACCCTAGCCGCTAGAGTTCTCCGCCATTCTTGCCGCAACCAGGGCTTCCCTGACTAGTCTTTCACCTCATTGCTTGCATGTAGCCCTCTTCCTGCACAATCCATTTAAGGAACCCGGACAACCAGTGGCTCGCTTCTCCTTCCTTAATGCCCTGGTTCTCAGGTTTATACGATCAGATTTTACCTGAATGGCTCAAAATTTATGGAAATGTCTTGTAACACCCTAGGATAATCATTGCAAAATGGCATAACATTGGAATTCCACTACCCTTCTCGACCAGTCTGTTCATTCCATTGCCGTCTTCGCGCTCCTGCACAAAAACCACATGCATGAGCAAAAAAAACAAAGGGGTCTTAGAGCCATGATGAAGCTTGGTTCCGCAGCAGGGTTAGAGTTTTATGCAAAGAAACAGGGGATTCGAGTAGTGAAACCACAATTTTATCCAAAAACCACATTCAGTCAAATTCCTGCATTCATCTGTCTCTGCATGTACTCTGCCAATACCTTGCACAACATCCTGCAAATACCAAACACGACCCTGCAAATACCTGGTCCTAGAGTCGAATTTCTTGATATTTTTTGGAATTATAGAGCTTTGCCGGAACATGGCTGTGCCAGAATAGAGCTTCCCTTGCAAGCAGCTTTTCCTAATAGACTAAAAAACTAGAGCTCAAAAATAGGCTCTAAAACTGGAGCTAAAAAATTAGGGCTCGCCCATCGCGGTGGTGGTTTAGTGGTAAGGCCTTGGGTTGGGGTGACCCCCACCAGGGTTCAAAACCCACTAGCTACCATCGGGTGGAAGACGTGGGTGGGTGCAAGTCCCACCAACCTTGCCTTCAAACAAAAAAAAAAATTAGGGCTCAAAAACTAGCTCCAAACACGTGAAGATCCGATAATCTCAGAAGCCTTCTCTGCCAGATTAGGCAGTGAAAACCCTCGAACCTGGGCGTTAATGGCAATAATGTTATGCACATGCACGAGCCATTTTGGCCACTGCCAGGAGTTCTTTACACTTCTTTCATGTTCTTTTGGCGAGGGCCAGGACGTTATCTACACCATAAGGTGGAGATAAGGACCTAACTAGTTTATTTTGTAGTTCTCTATATAGTCTGTCTATCAATATTAGAATCAAATGATTTTTATTCATTAAGAGAATCCATTCAACACATTTCTATACGTTTAGAATATGTGTAGTCCATTCATCCAGCTAATATCTCCACAAGCTACAATCAAAGCTATGAAAACAAGAAAAGTTCAACTCCTATAGGCTATAGGTGACTTAATAAAAAATCTAGTTCCACTTCGTGCATATGCGCTTTAATGGAAGCTTTGCCATGCTACGAAGTTTTCATGAAAAGTGTATACATAGACAGAAGGAAAAGTAGCAATAATCTTTTCTTTTCCAACTAATGTGTAAGCAGCTCCTCTTTATTGGTCAAGGACAAGTTGGCAAAGATGATTTGTTTTATTCGACTTTGTCCTCCAGGTGCATAGCCTCCATGTACTTTGACTAACTTGGCCCCCACCTCCACACATCTGGTGGCTTGCTTGCTTTTCTTTTATTTTCTTTCATTGCTAGATGGAACCAAACCTAATCAAGTGGCCTGCGTTTCTTTTATATTTTCTTTTATTGCTAGATGGAACCAAACCTGATCAAGTACACTGGGAACTAGAAAATTATAGTCGATTAGCCTTAAGTAGACAAGAGTGCGGTGCCAACCAGAGCATCACAACTACACATGTTCGGTATGGTCTTTGTTCAAAGCTGTTTGCTTTTATATTTATTGTAGTCGTTAAATTGTGGGATCCACAGCACTGAGCACTTGCTTCTGGCTTCCTAGAATCTCCGTCACAATCGGATAGTGGAATTGGTAAACTCTTAACCACGATGAGACAACCTTTACCCAACTATGTCATTGAAGAGAAGTTGTAAATGCTCGAGTAGGGCCATGTGTTAGGCTAAAGAGATGTGACATCTAGGAAGCTCGAGTTAAAAAATGAACAAAAGATAACCAGGGAAAAGTATTGACCAAGGGATGAGACATCACGTGGCTTGCAAGTGGGGGCAGAAAATGGTGAATGACACACCACACCGACACTGCAGAGGCCCACACTGAGAGTGTGGAGGGCACTGAGGAGGAGTTGAATGAAAGGCCACCGATTGGAATAACATTTGAGCAGGAGCGAGGAATTGAATAATAAAAGAACATGAAGGAAGTGTAAAGAACAAGAGGTGAGGAAGTAAAGGTCTAAAAAAAAAGGCGAGGAGACAAAGCAAAGAATAATAAGCTTAGGGAGAGTCATGATCGACATCACATGCAAAGAGATAGAGGGGTGCATTCTTTATGTTATATATGTTAGGTTATTTACGAGGAAAACAAACAAAAAATCAACGATACACACCCCCCACATGACTTGCCGGCAGAAGGAGCATAAAAGACGCAAAGCACGTCGGGCGCATATGGTCATGCGGCCAGCTGCGGGGTGGCGGGCCCCGGGTCACCGGCAAGGCGGCGGGGCGCCGGAAGCGTTTTACGGGAAGCCGGCGGTCGAGCGGCGGGCGCCAGCTCAGAATTGGGTGGGGGATGAGGGTGGCGGTGGGGGTAAGGATGCGGGTGAGGCTGAGGGCCGGGGTATTACGGCTATGAGGGTGAGGGTGGTGTATGGTGCGGGCGTAGTTTTGTGCTGGTAAGGGGTCTGTGTGTGTTTCCGGTGACGGGTCCATTTTTTCTGGCACGATGGTGAGGTTCGTCGAGCTTTCGTGGCGTTTGTTGCCGGGTAGCTATGGCCTGCTAAGCTGGCCCCTGCTCGTCTTTCATTCCCATTCCGACGGCTAAATTGAAGCCCGTTTTATCCCCTCCCTTCTTACGCTTCAAATTCATTTCCTCCCCCGTCGATCTGCTCCGGGGTTTTGCAGCGTTTAGTTAACAAATAAGAACCTCGCTCCGCTCCTCCCTTTGAATGCTCCATTTTTGAACCAAAATGGACCACCATAGCCATTCCTCCGTTTTCTTCCTTCCTCGCCATAGCCAGGCTCCCGTTCAGGCTTTTCCTCATGTTATCTCCGAGCCCAAGAAGATTTCCAAACCTCTGGAGTTGGCGGAACCCTGTTCTGGCCTTGTTGATTCTTTCCATATCGATGATTTGCTGGATTTTACGAATGAAGACATTGCCGGACCTATTATGGATGAACCCCAGCCTCTTCAACCACCCAATTCGTTCATAAACCCCTGCCAAATCGTCGAAACCGAGAAACCCAACGACGGATTATCATCTATTTCTGGAGTTGACGACGAAGACGCCAAGGATTTATACTTTCCGGTATGTTTTGGTCGTAAATTGCATCTAGGAGTTTGTTTTCTTTGGGTTCTTGTGAAAGATTATCAAGATTAATGCTCTGTTTTTGGGTTACAGTGTGACGACATAGCAGAACTAGAATGGCTGTCCAATTTCGTGGACGATTCGTTCAGTACAGAGGATGCAGCAATGCCAGGGCTGGCCTCCGTTTGTGTGTCGCTGGATACTACAGAGAGCAAGCATTCTTCGCAGCTTTCATACTCAAGCCAGGACCAATTTCATGTCAGAAGTCCGGTCTCTGTGTTAGAAAGCAGTGCGTCATCCGGCAGAGGAGAAATGGGTAGCCCATCTTTGATTGATATGGCCAGTACTACCAACTGGGCTAAAACGGCGATTCCTGCCAAGGCTAGAAGCAAAAGGACCAGAAACGGTCTCAAGGTTTGGCCCTCCCAAATTCTAACAACTCCGGCGGTTTCAGAGACTCCATCCAGCACAGAAAATTCCCAGCAATCCACCATATCTTGGCTCGATTCCATTGACGGGTCGGTTGGAAATGAAATTAGTGTTGATTCTAAGAAGCAATGCAGGGGATTTAAGAAAGCTGGGCAAGACGGACAGCCCAGAAGATGCTTGCATTGTCTGAGCCAGAAAACTCCGCAATGGCGGGCAGGGCCTTTGGGACCCAAAACTCTGTGCAATGCTTGCGGAGTAAGATACAAGTCCGGCAGGCTTTTTCCCGAGTACAGGCCTGCCCTGAGCCCAACATTTTCCGTCGAAAAACACTCTAATTCTCATCGCAAGGTGTTGGAAATGCGAAAAATGAGAGAATTCGAGCCAGCTTGTGACCAGCCCTTGCTTCTTAATCCTCCACAGCATCAAGAAGTAGGAGCAATTTTGTACTGAGACAGAGGTTTAGGCACCATAGCCAGGGGATATGGAAGAAAGAAAATCCGGGGTAGAAGAATCGATGAAATTTTGTGCAGAGAAGTGATATTAAGCCAATTTTTTACATGAATTCATGTGGGTTTGAGTCGTTACGATTAATTGAAGGGTCCGCTGTGCGGGTGCGGAAGGTATGGAGGAAAAAGAAAGGGCGCCGGAGCCGGAGGTCCGGCGATGGAGGACGTTCTCCACGTTTGCGGGCGGAAGGAAGGGCCCTGCCTGCCTGCTAGAGAGAGGAGAGAGAAAGCCGGTGCGAAACCGCGGTTGCGGCTAAAGCGCACCACGGTTCCAACCCCGCAGCGTAACCCACGCGGGTTTAGCCCCTTTGTTTTTTTCGTGGTTAAGTGGTTAGGTGGCGTTGATGTTGTAACATATTTTTTAGTATTATTGTTGGTTGGCTCATCATGACCACGCCTATGCCTCGCCCATGTGCGCTTTCTTTTCTTTCTGTTTGTATTATTTTTTGGCCTCGCCAAAATGTTTGTATGTTGTTGTTGCTTTGTTTATGGCCTGTTAGTTACGCGTCAGAGCTTGCCTCGCTGTCCCTTGCCCTTATTAATTAGCTTCCACCTTCACATGCACCATTATTTTTTTGTCCCCTTTTGACTCCCGTCTCGCTAACGCTTCTTTCTTTAACATGTGGTGCCGCAGATTTGTTGCTTTATTCTTCGTTGCTGATAATTTCGTTGACTTCGTCCGGACCCGTAACAGGGTAATTTAGAAGCCTTCCGCAATTTGCTGCCCCAGATTGCCTTTAATTTCCCTTTACACGTGGTGTTCCACCTCCTTGCACATGATTCTAACAATAATTTTATAAATTGACTTCCGCCCCCTAGGCTTGTGTATGGGAATATCCTTTTCCTTTGTTGAATTTGTACACGCCGTGTAAGCTTGGGAAAATGTCTACTCGCGTGTGCTCCCCGTCAATTTTGCTACAATTGGCTGTTTCTTCTGGTTGGCCAATTCTTTCCATTTGTGATGTTACATGTGCCAACCGCTAATTATCCACTGATTGTGCCCTCTGTCATGACAATTTCCAACACCCTAAGTTACACGGTTATATTTCTCTATCTCACTTATCTCGCTCCAACAACGTAATGTACTAAAGTCCCACCTTCCTATAGACTTATTGACCAATGTTGGACTCATTTAAGAGCATTTCTATCTCATTGCAAACACTACAATGACTTTTCTCTTCCTTAACGCACCGCCCCTCAAGTTTATAGTGATCCAACGGTTGAGATCAATCTTGGCCAGTGGTTTACTGGAGCCATAACACGCTGCTACTTCATAAAACCCTAGGGTATTATCAAATAGACAATCTAGACCAATTCAAATGGTGATCGGATCGAGGTGGTGTGTTAAGGGCGATAACGTCCCCGCCTGAGAGAGTGTCACTTAAAAAAAAAAAAAAAAACTTGAGGGCCATCAAATTGGTGTGGGTGTGCATGCAGTGTTATCTACGCCATCAACAAATTTAAAGATTAGCTTAGGACTTAGGACAACATTCCAATCCTAGCCTCTGCCTATATTGTCTATCTTCCTATGAGCTATTTACAAAACAACATTATTGCCTTAAAGGTCTTGCCCCCATTCACCTTATGTTACATGTTCCCATGAGGATTCAAACTAGAACTCCATCAGGTGAAGAACCAACCAACTAATAAATCGGAGAAAATTTTAGGATTAGTTATCAACTATACAAATCTTTCACGATTGTCTCCTATCAAAACAAATTGTAACTAAAGTCTTATCTTCCTACACTTCCATTGACTAATGCCTATATTAAGCTAGAAACATATCTCTTCAATATAATAAACACTTCAATCGTAGACTTTCTCTAGTTAAATACCAAAATGTGACAAGACTTTGGACGTTTAGAAGATTGTACAATTGAAAAGTTATCATTTCAAGGCCAACTAATGTGCATAATGCTCCTTTGAGTTGATAGGCATCCCTAGCAAAATCTGTCATATTGCTATATGAAGACGATTATATTAAAATAATGCCCACGTGGCATATCCAGGTGGCATTGCATGCACACTTCATCGATTCAGCCCAAGAGCCACAATCGTGAGTTTTGGTTGTGCTTGCATCCCTCTCTGGGTATGCCTCTTTGAGGCCTATATGTAAGGTTGCGGTGAGGGCTATTCTCATTGGTTCAATCCATCCTATTGTTGTCTATCTCTTCTTATTACTAAACTTGACATGGTATAAGCGCCTACGGGCTATTGAAGATTCTAGAAGCGGATTTGGAGCAGTGATTCAAGCCGTGGGTGCATCCATTTGAGAAAAAAAAAACCAAGGTCTGAAAACTTAAAAAGCTCCTTCTTTTTTCTTAAGTATTCTCGCTTTGCCCAACCAGTCTACGGCTTGCTTTGGCCTTTTGTGCCAACGACCATGTCCTTGGTGGTGGGCCTTGGTGCTTTAAGGATCCGGGTGAAAACTCTTAAGCATGACAAATTTTGGGCAATTCCAAATTATTCGGTTTTATCTCCTTCAACAAAGGGAGAAATTTGATGGTTATAAATTTTATATCTGGAAGATCCGAGTGAATTCCCTACTCTAGGGACATGATTTGGTAACTATCATCAATGGCCAAGAAGCTTAATTTGTTGATTCTCGATGTCGCAATTAAGTGGGAGCAAAAGATACTAGAGTTTGTGCCATACTTCAAAGAATACTTGAGTGATAATATTGCACTAACTATCCTTGCCTTCAAAACCGCTAAAGAGATCCGGGATTTCCTAAAAAATATTGATGGGGCCAAAGGAAACTCTACCATGGTGTTCCTGAACTAAATTATAGGATTTGAGGCTTACAAGCAAAGAATGTTGTTACTTTTATCATTGAAAATAATGCTCGAAAACAACAATTACTAGCCATTGAATCTCCTATATGATAGTGATGAAGGCATAGCTATTCTTCTTAAAGAATTCCCCGAAGGTTTATGATACATTATCTTATAATATTTTTCGAGTAATAATCCTTTAACTCCTCAAGATATGATCCAAGCTCTTCCTCGAGAGGTTGCAAGGCAAAAGACAAAGGAGGAATCTGCAAATTTTGTGGTACAATCTAGAAGAGAAAGAACTTGTTACTATCGCAGAAACCGCATCATCTCATCGCTATGTGTAGAGAAAGACATAAGAAAGAAGTCAAGAGGATGTTGACACTAAGAATAATGGAAGACCGCTTTTAACTGAAAGTGGAATTTCTCAATACTGGATGTTTCTTAGTGGTTAGTGTCGTGATTTAGTACTATTTTTAATATTTCTGTGTAAAGTTCTAGTTTATAGATGTGCATTAATGCAATGGGAGCATTAGAATAATGCCCACGTAGCATATCCAGATGGCACCCGTGCATGCACACCTCATCGATCCAAACCCAAAGAGTCACAATCGACTCTTTGGTCGTGGTTGTGTTCCTTTTTGTGACGCCTTTTGAGGCCTATATGTAAGGCTATAGTGAGGGCTATTCTCACTAGTTCAATCCATCCTATTCTTGTATATCTCTTTCTTTGTTCCTAAACTTGGCGCTTTTATTGCCTATTGCTTGTTAAATCTACGCCTCCTACCAAATTAAATAAATATTACATAAGAGTCTGATAGTTAAAATTGTTCATCAATATATACTAAAATTAAAAACGTCGTGTTACAGAAATCCTAGTCAAGGCTCACAAAAATGGGGCAGATGTGGACAATGGTTGACTTTTATTTATTGCAATGGTTTTGGTATAATTTTATATTATAATGTTTTATCGTCAAAATTTTAAGAACACAAGTAGTCTCCTCTCCCAAAGAGATCAAGCCCAAAAGTTTGATCGACCTGCATTTGACTTAAAAGTTGGACGATCTAGATAGCTCACAATTTTTTTGGCCTTCTTCTCACTCTAATGATTTAGGGTTCTTCGCCATTAGAGATAATATGGAGTCTCCAAAAGACCCTATATGAAAATAGAGAAAATACACATCAACTTTTGGCTCTAGCCAATCAAAAATAAGTGCCCTTGTTTCTAATCCATTCCTACGTGACAACTTACTTTTGGTAGCCACATGTCTTATTTTGACAGGCTCTCTTTTCCTGATGGAGACTACCAAATCTATTACATTTTCTTATGGAGACTCTAGTACCTATTCAAATAATAGATGGAGAGGCTAGCGTGCAAGCAGTTAATTTTCAATGATTTTCCTCGGTTGGTGGAGATTGCTTCGGGTGGATTTTTGGCGCACCAAAACCGCCTCAAAACCACACATTTTGAAACAGCCATGATTTACAATCTAATATTTCCTATTCTTAAGAAGTCGTACTCCTATTGTTGCAACCTCACTCGATTTGGCCGGAGATGTTTTCTGTCTTCATTGTTGGCGAATCTGATTATATTTCCCTCTTCTACTTGATCTGCTAGGCTTCCAAACTAGACTTTTCTAAGGTATCTTGGTTAAAATTTTCTGGCCAAAATAGTATAGAATCTAATTTCGGATCTAAGTTCCAAGCCCATTTTGGATCATCTAAATCCAGCGATAACTCTGTTGGAAGTGCTGGACATGCAAAGTGCCGCCCCTGATATCAGAGGTAACTTAATTTCATTTTTGCATATTGAATACCAGACTACTCGGCTTGTTTTTCCAGATCTGCTTTCTCTAATGACTGCAAAAAATGATATCTTTCACTCCCCAATCTATCGCATATTCAAATGCTCTTCAATACATTGCCACAATTATATCAAGTTTGAGCTCGTTGCTGCACATCTGGCAATACATAAGCAAATTATAGAAACTGCCTATGCATTGCATTGTTAAATGGGTCTTTGTTGACGGATTTTCCCCAAAATCCCCAACAAGTGGCCTCAAGTGGAAAGAATCAAGATTCTAGAATGGAGCTCGCATGAAAACGACAAAAACCTCCCACATAGCAAGAAGGAGAGCATGATGACCGCCATTCGCCATGAACATGAACATCAGTACGTGGAACTCCCTGGGCAGTTATTGCGGATGGAAGAGGAAGATGGCCAACGACGTTGCCTGCGACTATGTGCACGAACAACATCATGCACACTCTCGTATTGCCGCGAGCTGAAAACATCATGGATCAAACAACAAAGAGGTTCAAGGCGAGAGAATGATAAGATGGGTAACGGGTCACATGAGGAGGAAAAAGGAAGGTCTAAATCGATAAGAGGATAAAACTCCATGAGTCACCCATTGCAGGAAAAAAGGGTCGATGAGAGGAATCTTGCTCAAGATAACTAAAGAATTGTGAGCAAATTGAGGCACAATGCAAAACTAGAATGTGTCCAATATAAATCCATGCCATAAAAACTCAATGGATCGGCAAATGCATGACGATAAGGCCAAATATAAAAATGCAAATGATGTAAACCATAAAAAATAACGTCAAGAACACGAAAACAAACTATAATTTGCCAAATAGAACGTACTTTCGACAAAAAATGCAATACAATCCATTTTGAAAATAATATGAAAAAGTTAAATAAAAAGGAAACGACAGTGTTAAATGAAATATCATAAGGAAAATAATATCACATGCCTAAAGCCATGACTAGATGCACCAATATGAATAATACTTTTAAAGAACGAGGAATGAGGTTGAGGTAGAGGTTAAGGAAGGTCAAGTAGGGAAAAGAGATTGAAGTTACATTCGGATCACATCGTGGGTCAAGCAAAGAGAGGCTTATGAAAAAACAAAGAAGGTCGAAGTCTGAGTCTGAAGTCAAAAGTGTGATTAAGGCCAAGGTAAAAGAGGCGATGGGGTCAAGTGCCGACGTCGAGGTGGAGTGCAAGGAGACTAGCCATGCGGCAGAATGAGAAAAAAGGAATAAGTGATTACGCAATGATGTCATATTGTTAGTAAGCTAGCCATACCTATTGTTCGCAATAATAAAACAAAAGATGCCCCATGAATAGATGCCCCAAAATGAATCATACCTAACAAGAATGAGGGAGGAGATTGAGGCAAAATTTGCAGAAATGTGAGCATAAATCCAACATGAAGGACCAGAAAGAAAGAAATAAAGATTGAAGTCAATTGAAGTCAGCAAAAGGTGTACTAGGTCACTGGAATGGTCTGGAATACGAATAGGAGAGCAAAGGTGAAGACAAATACATAATCAGTTTAATATCCGAAGTGAAATGATTAAATGGCAAGTCCATATATACAACATTCAATCATATCCCTCTAAGGTGAAGTAACAGCATAGCGCAGCAAAACTAGAACTCAACAACATAGCACCTTAAGAAAAGACATATCTAACAACACAATTTACAAGTGCATGTTGAAATGTAAATCATAAAAGAACGCATTAATTACGCATCATAGAAGACTGCATGATCTCTACCAGAAAACGTCTAAAACACGATCGCCTCAATAACAACATAAACAATGCTATAATCCCCAAAACCTCATTTGACTATATTCTTACAGAAAGCAGAAAATGAAGAATAATCGAGTTAGCAAGGCAAATTATATGGAAATATAGAAGGGTAATAAACGGGCAAAATAGTGGATGAAGCTCCCCATAACTTAAAAATCAAGGAAAGAATATACAATATGAGAATACTACATGAATTCTAAAACAACTAGGTGAATATGCTTCAAAGGATAAATATGTTTCAAAGGAGCTCTCAAATGCAAAAACATGACAATTTGCAAAAATATGGCATAGAGACGAATGTCAAAGGTTGAACGAGTATTGGAAGGTTAGGGAGGATGAAGAAGGAATATATACCACATCAGAGAGAAAGAGGGAGGGACCGGATGACAAGTGATGCTGGGCCGTTGCGGCAGACGGAAGAGGAAGACCGCCAGCGACTATGGTGACTATGTGCACGTACAACATCTTGCTTGCCCCTTGTATAGTCGCTAGCGAGTGAGGGATGAGGTTAAGGTAGAGGTCGCACACGGAGCACAAAAGTCAAGAAGGGGTTTAAGGACCCATGAATATAAGCTCGAAGACAATAAGTATGACCGAAAACGATAGACACGGGCTATGTTGTTAGACTCGTGTCATGTGAAATGCCCAACCAAATATTGACCAAATATAGGCAAAAACTAAACAAAGTGTATAAGCAAAAGATTACAAAAAAGGAGGGAGGAGTAAAAGTTAGAGGTTGCGCACATATTAGTGCAAAAGTCAAGAGAAAGGTCAAGAAGAAAAATGAGATGGGCATTAAATAGACCCCCAAGCAACGAGGTTCATAAGGTCCGCGGAAATGGTTTGGAACAAGAATAGGAGAGCGAAGGTGAATATTAAGATAGCTAAGGTCCCGACTCGGGCTAGCATAGCGTAAAATGGGTGGTGATGAAACAAATTGAAGACATCAAAACCAGATCAAGCTTGGACAACAAAGCGAAACAGATATGGCAAGGAACATGAATGGCTCATCAAAGTGGAGGTCGATCAAAAGGAAAACACATATAATACTTTCATGAGGCATGCAATTGCCAAATACCCCAAAGAATCAATCCAAATTGAACAATGAAAACCCAAAGGACATATTATCGCTAAAAGCAAGTCCACCGATGCTTGAAACGAAAATCGTCACAAATAAGCCAATGTTATGGGGTCCCATTGGCAAGCCCAAACGAATGTTTTCAATATAAACCTACATAAAAAAGTCAATGTAGTGTCGATCGAGATATACTTCATATTCAAATAAAACTAAATATAAAATGCAAAATTATCAAATGCAGAATTAAAATGCAAAACTCTGGGGGGGATGATCCCATAGGCATATGTCAACTAGAAAATATGTGAAAGTCCTCTAACAAATCTATCCATGATATCATATGATCAACATAAACAATGGTATGGAGTTTAAAGAAAATAACCATTGTGCAGGATAATATAATATCCTCAATGTTTGGTGTGCATCTTAGACCATGTTGCCATCTAGGGATAATGTTGGAACAATAGGTCGAACAAAGAAAAAGACATGAACCAATTTACAAGACCATTAATGCAAAATAGGTCATATCCCTATAAGGTGAAGTGACTTAAATAGCAAGAGCACCAATGCAAAAATAGGTCATATCCCTCTATGGTGAAGTAACTTATGTTTGCAGAAATGATAACTTAGCAACATAGCATCCAAAGAGCAAATACGTCGAGCAACACAATTTACAAGCACATGCTGGAAGTAGAAAAGGCGCATCAAATACGCATCAGAAATAAGAAATCATAGGACCATTGCAATGAAAAGTGTTAAGACGAGAATGCCTAGATAAAACAATGAACTATACCCTAACCCAAAGATCCATTGATTATATCTTTGACAAATGCAGAAAACAAAGAATGGTAAGGTGATACAAAATAAAGGCGCTTAAAACGCGTTACTTTGTTGTCCTTTTTGGAGACATTGCTCCGAGATCTGGCCTTATGTTGGCGATTGTCCTTCATCATGTAACATTGAAACTTGTTGAAGTTGCGTTCTATGTTCTTGGCAGTGGATGACATGTTATGTTGTTAGGTGGGTTTTTTCATTTTTCAGACCCAACACATTTTTTCTTATGATACAACACCAATTTTAATGTATTTGGGTGATTCTTTTACTTAATTCCATGCATAGCTTTACCTACACTATGTCACTTTACATAGTCATGTTGTTGTCATTTAATTTCACATGTCCGTTATCTCTTTTGCTTTATTATTGTAGACCATCTGTACGGCACTAGGTTTACTATTGATGCGCCATTTTATGTAGTCATTATGTTTCACTTGTCCTTTTCTTTTCTCATTGCTCACCTCCTGGCACTCAACCAAGACCTCAAGCATTGTTGACCTTCACTTTCTCCTTTTCCTTGGCTATAACCTCACCTTGACTTCGGCCTCACATTTGACCTAAATTGCTTGTGCATCGCCCTCTTACTTTTCTTCAGACTTAAGCCTCCTTTTTGTTTGATCCATGATGTGATCCAAATTTAACCTCCGTCTTGACCTTCCTCTTGATTTGTCCGACATGTCCGCACTTCTACCTCAACCTCTTCCCTTATTTTTTAACCGCACTATTCGTATTTGCAAATCTACTCATGGCTCTAAGCCCATGGTCTTATTTTCCTATGGCATCTCATTTAACACCCGCCGCTTCTCTTTTATTCCTCATTTTCATATTGTTTTAAAAATGCGTTGCATTGCATTGTTTGTCGCAAACACGTCCTATTTGGCCACTTGTAATTTGGCATCGCGTTCTTGAAGTTGTTCTTATTTTTAGTTTTTTTCGGCACTAGTGCTTCATTTGCATATTTGCTATTTAGCTATATCTAGATATGCCAAATATTGCGTTTGGCACTCCATTGCAATTTTGACATGAGTTTCTATTGGATCATTTTTATTTTTGATGCTTATCTTTATCTAGATGTGGGTATACTCTTTTGTTATTGCATGAGGTATTGTATTGAGCACATTCTAATGTTGTGCATTGTGCTAGTCTTGCATGATTCTAATTGTCTCGGGGAGTCTATTTCTAGCTGGCTATTGAGATCTTTTTGCACGTATATGATGCTTTTCGAGAGTTAATCTTGCCTCATTCATCTAGCTATTTTTGTGATTTCTTATTTGGAGTATTTAGAATATACGTTTTGTTGTGTTGGTTTTGGTCATGGAAATCTTTATCCACTATTTTCTGTTTATTGCTCTTCTATATTTGCACATATTTGCCTATCCTGAATTCCATTTTCTGCTTCTGTACTTCCACTTGTATTTGTATTTTGTTAACAAAACTATTCTATTCTATTCTATTCATTACATATCAGGTGATCTAGGTTCGTTTTTGGATTGCATGCTTCTTTTACATATTTTCTCGAGGTTGGCGAATGTTGGCTTTATTTTTGTATTTGGGCCCAAATCTCCATAGATACATGTCTCGAGTTATCCATTATTGCACCTAGGTTTGTTATTGAATTTATCGTTTATGCTTACATCTTGGTGTGCATGCTCATCATACATCATTTGAGTTTAAACGCATCATTTGAGCTTAAATGCATTATTTGAGCTTTAGGTACTTGCTTTAACTTTATACTGTACATATTTTTCTCATGAAAGTGAGCTTGATATTTGACAGTTGTTTACTCTACCCTCTTAGCGTATTATCAGGGGCCTCACTTGGATCTTACATTTTTCCAAACCGTCGTTAATTAGCTGCATTATTGCCCGCTTCTATTCTGCTAGCTTGACTCCACCTTGCCTACTCTTAATCTCCACCTTCGCTCTCCCATTCTTATTCACGCACATTCCTCGCACTTTGTGAACCTCCTCGTTCGGGAATCTGATTTGCCTTCAATCTCACTTTTCTTCTTGACCTTCCTCTTGACTTTTCACTCTCATGGCTCCACCTTTACCTCAACCTCGTTCCCGTGCTGGTAAGTGCTATTTATATTGGGGCACCTATTCATATGTTTCGGCATGCTATCAAATTTCGTTCTGCCATCTCATCCACAACTACCTTTTCTCTTTTAATTAACATTTTCATATTGCTTTCCAAATGCATTGAACATTTTTGTACAAGTACGTTTTATTTGGCCAATTTTAAGTTTACATTGTATGTCTTGTTGTTGTTTTTTACGTTTTAGGTCAGAAGCCTTACCCCATTATCATATCTTCGCTTCACATCTTTTATACTTGCTTTATGTGCATATGACTTATTTGCATTTGGCACTTCATTGCATTTTGGTGGCATGGGTTTTATATTGGACATATCCTCTTTGGTTCTCTTTTTTTTTTGTTTTGTTATGAAGTATTTGTGTTTGACACTCGCTGCATTTTGTACTACGGGCATGATCTATATAGACACCATCCTTATCATTGACATTTTTACATTCTTATTGCAACCTTGTCCGGATATTCAATTTTGGATCCTTTGTTCTCACTAGCCACACTTTTGTCATATCGTCAACCTCAAGAATTCCGCTCCTTGACACTCTCGCCCTTCATCTCCCCTATATCATTGACCATAACCTTACCCTCACCTTGCACCCTATGGTTATTTCTTTTGTTGCATTTGTTCCCATGCCCAAAGATTCATCCTTTCTCATATTTGGCCTAAGCTTAAATTATATTCGTTTGTTGCCCTTCTTTCCCGTGCAATTGCTCTACAATCATTCATTATATTGGTGCTTGTCATTCATTACCAGAACATTTATGCTTAGAAAAGTTCCCCTTGTATCCTTCGTCATTACCTTTACTTTCTCCTTAGACCCCGATTCCGACCTTATCATCTTGTCTTAGCCTTACACCCACTCTCCTAAGACACTCTACTCGTCGCCAAAGTGATTTCAAAGAGGAGCGGCCCAAGGAGTTTCGCATGATGGTGCTCCCTGCTTAAAATGCATTTGCGGTCCATCTTCTCAATCTTGCTATGTCATTTGGACTCTAACTCAATGTCTTGATGTTTCTCCGGGTAGCTTATATAGAGGAAGTTCTCCTGGTTGTCGGCCGCTTTTGTGTTCTTTAAGAGCCCCCTTACCCGAATAGGGCATCGATCCAGACATCGGATCGGCGATTCTGGAAGGGATGAGCTCCATATATGCACTATTCATTCTTGTGGTTGGTTATCGGCATCTTCTCACAAAGAGCGCCCTTCCTTGCCCATTGCTTCCCTCCCTACCCCCCTTTATATAGTTTTGGGTTTGTTTCGTGTTCATGTTTATTTCCTTTTTGGATACTAACTCCATTATCCTCCACTCATTGGATGTTGCTATGGTGATTATTGTCGTCTATTTTTATATGTTTTTGTTCGATCGACCACCACATTGGGTGATGCTTTTTTTTTCCGACGGGTGATGCAAATTATTTTCCACCTAATCGGGTGATGCTATCTCTATATTTTTCCACCCATTGGTGATGCTAGATGATTTCCACACGATTTGGTGATGCTATATTTTCTTTTTCCACCTCGATTGATGTTTTCTATTTCTATATATGTTTGTTTACTGATTTCTAACGCCTAATGGGTGTTTTTGCTTTCTAAGGACTATTTTCTTAGGGATGGTTGTACCTATTTTATTAACGCGAAACCGGTATTTTCTAGGCATTTCTCCCTTTTCCAAGTTTCGCACATTCCATGGCATTGATGCACATTTGGGCTGGGTTTCACCAATTTCCTACCTTGCTCTTCAAGGCATCCTCGAGGCCGTTATGCGACCATTTCTCATTAGGGGTTTTCCTCGAAAACCCGAAGGGAGGGGTTTTTATCCCGATGAGAAGTTGTCGCCATTGTCCTCTCTTGCCTTTGCATATTTTCTTATTTCATTATGGGGTAGCTAGACATTGTTCCCCGGTCAGCTCCCATTCAGTTTTTACACACATTGTATCTTTAACATTGTGATGAATGACAAGCCTATCTATCTATATAGATAGGCTTCTCATTCATCTCAGCAGGGGTAGGATAGTGGGTAGTCGCCATTACATGAATAACTACCTACACTAAGAAAATAAAGGAATGTCCAATTATATAACTTGGACCCCATGAAATACAATGCTAATAGATGTTTATTTAAAATTCTGTAGAAAGCTTATCACCGGATTAAAACTTCCCACCCTTTCGGTTTTCAAGGAAAACCCTAGTGATAAGCTCGCGGGGCTTGAACAAACGTAAGACTCCAGAATTACGCTCCCAAAACCCACGAATAGAGAAGTCGGCTGCAATACGCTTGCCATGTACCCGCACATCACAAACATGAGAACAAATGTGACAAAACAAACCTCCCAAAGTGGAGCGATCCGCAGCGTGCCGTGACAACAAAACAAAAACCTCTTCAAATAGGGTGCTGGTCCACCGCCGTGCCAAACCGACAAATACATTAAACAATTAAAGGGGGAGGGTGGGTTTCAAAGAATAGAGAATAAGGATGCTATTTGAGAAGAGGAGAGCCCGATAAGGCGTTGATGGAGAACCCGCCTAATATAGCGATCTCCTAACCCGAGAAGGCATGCAATGCATGCATGCAAAGACATGCATGCTCGCTCCCTCTAGAATCTCAATCCAGAGGGCTCGGATAGCATCAATTTTGATAAGGAATGAGAGAAATTCAAAGAGAAATCTTGGGTCCAAAATAATCTTCAAGTAATAAGAATAAGAAAAGAAATACAATGCAATTAGCCATCCATGCCTCAAAACATGGAGGCCTCAGGAGTCCATGATCAAGAAGAGGTCCTAAACCCTCTTAAGAATCGTGGATCAGGAGAGAGGAGGAGCATCTTGCTCCTCATAATATTTATAATTTCCTCAATAAATCTTGGCCTTACACATCAACTTCATCTTGACCTTTGAATGTGCCAAGTCATTAATCCCCCATCAACTTAATTTTTAGTTATAACAAAATTTGTCTTCAAATCTTGGCCCTCCAGTTTTAACAATAAACACAAATAAATAGAGGCGTTAATCTTCACTCCCTCTTTTTAGACCTTTGATGTGTAATTCTTCCATGTTGACCAGATTTGTCAAAATCCGGTCCGATCTTGCCTCAAGTGGCCTTAGTTTGGCTGAGGCTAAGTATATGTGCTTACTTGTCAAGATAAGGGTTTAGGGTGATCTAATACTTGCCGGAGATGATCCTTGGGAGTAAAATCAAAATACCTTATCAAGATCTCTAAAAATTTTTTTGAAGCGGTTTTGCACGTTATCTACGTGGAACTAAATATTACATGCCATTTTTTACACAAGGTTGAATTTCTAGAATAAGAATCAAAATCTTATGATGTGATCGGATGATAAGACTAAGAATTAGAAATCTTATGATGTGATCGTGAGTAAGTTTGTTGGATGCACACCCAATGCAACATATATCTTTACATCCCAGGATTCATTTAAAACCGGAATAAGTTTGTTGGGTGCCTGTTAAGAACATATATCTTTACATGATTCGCAGTTCATCGTAAGTTTATTGGTCGCCTCGTCAAGAACATATATCTTTATATCGATTCTGGGTTCCATATTGGGAATTACTTTTGGCTTTATTTGGAAGACAATAGATGCTTTGAAAATTCATATTGGAAGTTTGAGTTTCCAACTTATGAAGGTAGAGAGATTCATTGCACGCCCTCTTTTATGTTATCTTAATTTAAAATTCTAGCACTTCCTCTTTATGCTCCTCTTGATTGAAAGTTCTTGATCACTCTGTTTCTTTTTATCCTAAGACATGTGATAAAATTATTAAGTTGAAGAAGTCCAATGACCATCTTATATACTATGACTCACCTATATATAAAGATTGGATTTTATGAGGCATATAGATACGGGGATGCAAGGGAAGGAAGGATTTGAGCTTGAAGACCATTGCACAAGAGCAAAGTTTTATTTTGAGCATTTTAAAAGCCTACGGTAATGTTGGAAGAATAGAACAACGTAGGTAAGGCAAACGTTATTACATTCTTGAATGTCTTAAAGGGATGTCCTAACACGGGAGCGCATTAAGTGGAAGGACGACACATAAATGAAAGGATTGTTTGTTGTAGACTACAATTAGATTTGTTTATTTGTTTGTTTCGAGGCAAAGGTTTCTTTAAATCCTAGTAGTACTGATTATACTAGTCCATTGTATGGGTCCCATGGCCTCTTGGTCTTCATGGACGTTAAAAAATCTATTCTATTCTATTCTATGGAAAGTGGCAAGGCATGCCATGCCTTCTATATTTCAAAAATAATATCATGTTTTGAAGTTCGATGATAGGATATGCTCATTTGGTGAAAGCTTTCAGTTTTGCACAATGCTTTGAAAAGATATGGCATGTATGACGCCATAAAACCAAATGAAGTTTCACTCACTAGTATGGTTATGGCTTGCAGACTAGTTGATGAAGGCCGTTGGTATCATAAATCTATAAAAACATGCTGTAATATTAAAACCAACTATTTCTCATTGTAATTGCATATTTATCTATTGAGACATGCAAGATATCTCGATTGAGGTTGATTGCTTACTTAGAACCACTATGCAAACAAATAATGTGGGTTGGTAGATCTTGCTCAATGCATGTAGAATGCTTGGGAACTTTGTGCTAGGAATACGGTGTTTTGACCTAATTGTCCAAATGGAAACTTGCCAGTCTTTGCTAGATACGTGCTTATATCAAAACATATATATTGTTCCCATATAAGCTGAATCTCCATGCAAAATTCTGAATAAAACTTTCCTGCATTTTCTAACCCGTATGGCATGAACTCAAGACATAAAATTTTATTTTGATGAGGGATGAATAAGAGCATATGCTCTGAGTTCAAAATCGCCTCCCAAAAGTGACCCAGAAATGTATACATGATATTTAAATAACTAATTAATAAGAAGCAGGGACATTTTCATAGTTCAAAGTTACTAGGGCAACATAAAGTAGTTATCAAGATAAATCTTTTTAGGTTCAAATATGGCAAGTTTGAACATATAAAGACAAGGCTCAAAAAGGTGGCCATATCACTATGAATAGAATAGAATAGAATAGAATAGAATAGAATAGAATAGAATAGAATAGAATAGAATAGAATAGAATAGAATAGAATAGAATAGAATAGAATAGAATAGAATAGAATAGAATAGAATAGAATAGAATTTTTTAACGCCTCACTGGGACCAATAGGTCATGGGACCCATAAGGCTAGTACAATCATTACTACTAGGATTAAAAAACCCCTTCGAAAAGGTTTTCAAAAGGGAAAAACAACTGCGAATGATGATACTAGACAATCGAGATAATGACTAATGAGGGGCTCGATGAATTGAAGACGGCATCTAGAACCTCAAGTATGTATAATGCCAAGTCATGCCGCAGATGATACTTTCGAGAAGTTGTGGAAGCGTGGAATGGAATGCTAAGGTCAAAAATGATTCCAGGACTATCTCAAAAGCGGGGCAACTTTCGAGGAAGAGTATGGCTTTCATCTTCAATAACTATGAATCGGCAACAGGCACATAGTCTCGCCTCGCTGGCAATTCGGGCGGCGCCCCCATCTACCATCTCAATTACCAGCATGTGGGACCGATGCGAATTGATGCAATAGCTACAAGCTTGTTCTTGGACAATGAAGCAAGCAAATAAGCTTGGGGCCACCGTGCCAAGGTGGGATTTATGTGTGCATGATAATGACCAAGTTTTCTTGGGCAAAGGTAATGTGTCCCATATCTTTTGAGAAAAAACGGCCATTGAGATATTGTTGCAAAAGCTTCGGGATCAGAATCGCAAGCATCGGGCGGTGCTCTTGTTACACAGACCAACGGCAAACCATGTAGTGCAATGCTCTTTCCAACATCGCTTCAAACGCCGAGGAGATTCAGCCATGGCAAGTGCAAGAAATAAGATACCTATCATCATCCATGTGGTGCACCTTGCGGATATAGTGGAGATGGCTTCATGACAGAATGTTGAAGAGGCCAAAACATGTCTCTTGTAAAAGAATAGCATAAGGCACCGTTGTTTTAACTCCGAGGCTGTATGTGAGAAAGGACTTTTTCACCCGGCTCCAAGCTCTCCCAAGCACTAGCACTAATGGCGCCCCCCACACTTGAGAACCATACAAGAAAAGCGTTCTCTACCAAAGTTCGAAATAAGTGGGCTTTCCTTTGGCCAATCATGAATTTCTCTTGCGAAAACAATTGTTTTGCATTGCATAGAGTGCTCTCCATCCAAAGAGCCACCCGGCAGGTAATACACTGCTCCCAAAGTGTGTTCTACGCTGCATTTACACCAAGATACTTGTAGCTATCTACAACTTCAACTTCGGCTATCATATTGCATAGTGGGAACATTGTGACGAAGATTGAACTACCAAAAAGCTTGATCTTTTGGAGATTAACACGCCTGTGTTCTCACAAAAAGCGTGTGAGCATGTGCGGACTGTGTTCTCACAAAAATGCGCGAGCATGTAAATGTTAAGCATACTAGCGGTGATGTGCTAGAAGCGAAACATCATCGGCAGCATACAAGTTGCCCTAATGATATAGTGTGCCAAATGTGGACCTCGCCACATGATTATCAAGCCATTCTTCCAATTGATCAATGTACAAAGCCAAAGAGTGTAGGAGATAAAGGGAACCCCGACGAACTCAATCTTGCTAGTGATTTGTGTACATGATCTTTGGAAATTTAGCAAAACCCTTTCATGAGCCTGATAAACCGCATTTTGAAGATCAAGTGCCTCGCAAGCAACGCCAAAAAGCTCGTGGTGGATGCTTGTATCAAAAGCGAGAAGTAAAATCCACAAAGCATATATAGAGGTCTTGTTTCAAACTTGACTATGTTCAATAAGCATGCGCAATGTGAAAATATGGTCTATTGTAGAATGGCATGACAAAAGCATGCCCGGCCCTACTAAAGACGCATTACACCAGTATGTTCTACCCATGATGTCAATCGCTTCTCGAAGATCGCTAAGAGCTTTGAAAATATGGAACTTACCATGATCATCGCGATAATTAGAAGGGTCATGCTTATCACCGCTTTGTAAATTGAGTGCGACCTTTACCGCAAATGACCCAAATTTCTGCACCTTCTTGCAAAGCTTGATTTAAAAAAGAGTAGTGATGATTGGAAGCAATAGCGGACCCCCCCCCATGTAAGCAATTTTGCGCAAACCTTGAAGATCGTGAGGAGACTTGCCATTAGATAGATGCCAGTCCTTCTTTGACTTCCTCCTCTGTGAATTGAAGAATATCACCTACCAAAGGAGGCACAGAATTAAGGACCCCAGGATGATCATATAAGTGGACCAATCGCTCATCCCATTGCTGCATAGAAATATGTCCAAGAAGATGAAGAATGGAAGAGATGATGGTGTTGAAACAAAATCAATATCCCACGATAAGCAGAAATACAACTTACTCTTCCGGCGGAAATGCGAAAGAGTCAGGGGCCTCGACTTAGCGGGAAAGTTACAATGCTATATGATGAACAGTAGACTGGACTCTCTTTTTTTTTTATAATATAAGAAAGCCTAAGTAAGATAACTTCAAACTTTAGGCTTCAATGGCTTTAGCAAATAGGTGGAAACTTTTGCAATAATGCAGGGATCTAGTATAGCTAAAAAAACCAATAAGGGTTAGGTAACCCTTGGTAAACCCCCTTTTAAAATAATAATAATAATAATAAGGGTAAAACAAATATGGTTTGGATATTATGCATTAGGGTCGTGGCCAGAAAAAATGGCATTTGAAGCATGCGGGACTGGCATGCAAACAAAATATAAAGGGCAAACCGTTATAGCAAAAGCAACCAAAATTTATTGCATGTTGAAGGCAAACGGATGGCAGTATACCATTATCAAGGTAAACTTGTCTTCCTTTTCTTTAAAGTTCTTGTCTTTCCACCAATAGTCAAAGACAGCAAGGCAGGATATATAAGGATCCGGATGTAGAAATCGAGGAGATATACTGGCAGGTGAGTAGCCAGACTTTAAGACTAAGGAATGCACATAGACCTTAGCATTATAACAGAAGAATGGGATATTTTTCTGACCTATCTATCTACCTTCTAGCTCGGTGGAAGAAAGTCCGACTTATGATACAAACAGTGAAACATTGTGGTGCAGCAACACAACAAGATTTGAAGCACTAAATATGGATAGAAGAGGCATTGGTAGAGGATACAACTCTAGGAGAGGCTATAATGATAGCTACAATGCCAAAAGAAGTGGTGGCTCCAACAAAAGGGCTGCTGGATCATACAGAGGGCAAACAGAACAATTTGTTCCCGAAACTCAAATGGATGCGAATGTATCTTCAGAAGATGAAGATATGCAGGTATTTTCTAAAGTAAATTTATTAAGCACAAATGGGTAAATCCAACACAGAGCTCAGCCCTTCTAGGAGGCGTGGAGAAAAAGATGGTCAGAACATGCTTTTAGAGCAAATAGAAATCGGCAAAGCAAAATGTGTATAATCGAAAGATCTAAGCAGAGCATTAAGGCAAGGTAATAGGGAAATGGTTCCCTATGAACAATACAAAACCCAGTAGCTATGAATAAATAGCAGGTCCAATGGTGGATAATCAAACCATAGGGAGGTCATAGAATAAAATGCATATCTTTATTGAATATGTTTTTGGATAAATAGAATGAAATGGTAGATGCTCATATTCTTGTTAAAGAGTTATTACTAATCTTAAGGGCAAAAAGAGTACATTGGGTAAAAGGGCGATAAGCCAAGAAAAACCAATTACCTTTTGGCCCTTGCACCATTACCATTATTGCTAGTAGTGTATTGTTTGGCTGTACATGGTTTTTTCTTTTTCCCAATGTGTTTGCTTTTTGTCGTTATGAAGTGTTTTAGCTCTTAAGGATATGTGGATCTACTAAAACTCAAGGAAATTGGAAAAACAATCCATTGCAATGCGACTGATACTTGGAGGCGATTATAGCATTTTAATGATGCATAAAACTCTATTTAATCTATGGTATTTGTGTTTAGGTTTTGAATCGGATTATGCTTAAGATACAAGCAAGTTTTTAAATACATAAACTGAAAGTTTCAAGTCAGTTTTACTTGGAAACAAGTTGACTGATAAATATAGATCAGAAACATCGATTTTGTAGATGGTTGGTATGAACCACTTTGCATTCTAATACATAGCAAAATATTTGGTCCATGGGCTCTATAACTTTATAACTATAAAATGCATGAAAATATTAAAGTCTTAACCTGAATAGGACTACCAAGAATGGGCTGAAAAATGTAAAAGCATAATAGTTCTGAAGGCATAAGGTTGTCCTTAGGATTAGAATATGGACAAGAAGATCCGAGATATTAGATATACAATAAAGGGCATACAATAAGATCACGAAATGGTGTGGATAATGCAAGTGAAAGACATGATGTCCATAATACCGTAGCATGCACACTAATAGATAAAGGACCAAGAACATGCAGTTGCTAGATAAGTGGCTAGTAGCATACAAAGGAAAAATAAAGAAATAAATAATGTTTTTGGATCTTTCCCCCGTATAAGAAGAGAGAAAGCATGAACAAACGATTTTTGATCTCAAGTCATCCCAATTCTTGAACCATAGTAGGAGGCAACGTCTTTAACTAGCTCGGTTAATGTACGTAATGACAAAAACTACCGGGGATTGACTAAGGTAGTGTGGTTAGCTAAATAGAGTTGTTGCTTGGACTAGTTGTTCCGGGTTTTTAGATATTTCATTCGCGAGAGTCTTATCGCCAAAAGATCCCATCCTGCTGGTATTAATGTGAGCAATACTATGCAAAATACTAAAATGTTTTTTTTAATTCATCCGATTACTACCCGTGAAGATGAAGATACTCAAACCAATGTGGAGTTCATACCACCTGTTTGGAATAGGGACCTCGGACCTATTGGATATGCAGCAAGCAAAATTATGTGCCCAAGCTATGCAGTCCAGACACTTTTATATTGTATTAAGGTACACGTTTTGTTGATTGAGAAGGAAATGTTGAGGAAACCAGACGAGTTATCAGCCATCAATCATCTGGGATTCAGTAATTGGCTTACCTTGATACCGAAATTGAATAAAGCAGGAGCAGATGGGATGAAGCCTTAGTGCTGGTGGAGCAAATATATAATGATTTACCTAACAAAATATACAGTTGGACTATGGAAGAAGACACAGCTAAAACTCAGTTCTTCATTGGAGTCCCAGCATTAGAGAAGGCTAATAAAATCAGAAATCCAAGTCTTAGCAAAGCCAATATGGATAAAGGGATAGGATAATGAAGACGACCCATTTGGAGATAGTCTTCTTTCAGAAGAGGATAAAAAAGCCATGGAAGGAAAGGATGGCTGTGGAAACATTAATGATGACAAAGAGTTCCAATTTACACTTCATCACAAATACTTATTTCCCATTATTAGGAAAGGCTTGTAGAAGGTCATGCAATGTTCAAAGAATCGAGAATATGGCGACTAAGAATTTGGTGCCCTCTCGCACTCCATTAAATTTTATAGCACGGATTATATTAGGGGATATTACACCTTGGAAAAAAAAAAAGGGAGCTCGAATAGCAGCTGAGAAAATGGAAAAAATGATATTCAAGGAAAAGATCAAGTTAAAAGTGGATCACATATTCTTTGATAAGAAATGTGATAAAGATGAATATATCTATATAAGGGGCAAAAGGCCACATGGCATATTCTACCATTCGCGGGATGCATTTTATCTTAAAAGAGTGTGGAGAAGTTTATGCCCGACTTTAAAGTCATGCGTGTGAACCCTAGAGTTAAGGGGAATGAATGCAAGGATAACATGACATGGTTAGACCATGCAGCTTTGGTATATGTTTAATAATTTGGACCGTATCTTTCGGATATGTTAGTGGTAACCTGAGATGGTTTCCATGAGAAAATTCATGAAGACAACCCTTAAAGACAAAGATAATGGCATATTTATCATATCTGAGGTAAGAAATACACTTATTGAAATGACTTTTCTGCAGACCACGGATCCATGGGCAGACCTAAAAATAATATGCCCTAACACTAGGATGGCTATAATATCACGAGAAAGCATCAAACCTATATCATTTATGCTGAATGTAGAAGTAGGTTCGAGCAATAAACAAAGTAAGAAGGCCACAAAGCAAACCCGGATCATTGACTATGAGTATGGGAAAAGGGTAAACTCCACCTCGGTAATGTTAGCCCCGGAGGGCGACTCTAGCATAGCTCAAAATTCAGCAATTGAGCAACTAAGTACACCTAGGACCTTGGATGATTCGATCCCAAACTGTCTCGAACCAAAAATCAAATCTATGGATGGAGTAGATGCAACAACTAATGTATGACAAATAGGTATGACAAAAATTTTGTCTTTTTTAATTGAAGGCTATGAGTATATTAAATTATTTAATTTAAGTGTACAAAATTACTTTTTACAGGAAGTATAACCCATGTTTAGTATAAAAAGATAGATAGATAAGCTCGGTTACGGGAATGTTAGGAAACAGTTAACCTAAAGCATCGGCTTAGGTTCTTAAAAGTGGACTTGAGATTGAAGTTCTTACTACATTTCTGCCTCCCCTTTACCATGACCGAAAGGACGCGAGAAAGTACACATACAATACGCTTTAGCCATGTTGGATCTTCCTTTGTTATCCTTGACCTCCCCACAAGCTGGCCTCTTCATCGCGTCGAGTTTTTGGTATATGGCATCCACAAAAAGCGGGTAAGTGTGCCCTTCTATACGGAGGTCAGAACACCGAATCCATTCTGATTTGTTATCGGGTCCATCTTCTTCCATTTGAGTTTCACGATCAACATAAATATGATGCACAATAAGGATAAAAAGAACCATGTTAGAGGCATTATCGGCGCGGCATTAATCCATTTAATATCATATTAGGTTTGTTTGATGGCGGCCTCGGGGTGAACAATTTCACCTTTGGAAAATGAACTGTTCCTCCTTCCACAATCTCAAAAGAATGATATATATTCTCCAATCTTTGGAAGTCGTTAGGGAAGAAGAAGTACGTATGATTTATAGCATTGAGGTTTGCTCCATCATCCCCCTCGCCGACTCAAGGATCCATTCGACCATAAGCATGTTCTAAATAAATGATCCTCACCTCTTTATGCATGAGGCACAGGACACACATCGAAATCGCCATCCCCGATTTTGTGTCTCTTGTGGTTGGTAGCTAGCGGCTTTGTGCCATAGCCGCCACATAAAAGATTTTATCTTTGGAGGAATCGGGCTCGACCACATAAACTTAAGATTCACAGTGCATCACGTCTTCCCCAATCGCCATTTGTTGTGCATAGTGATTCTATTATCTTTAATCAAGAAATCTATAGGCTGCTTTGACAATAAACCCGGTGTTCCCATTATGATTCCAATTGTGGTCTTCTTCGCCCACTTCCTTGGATGAGCATAATACGAGATATTATTGTCTGAGAAACTCACATCATCATCTTCCTCGACAAAGGAGATTGACCAAGCGGGATAATCCCCGATCATTGAACATATCTTTAATAAAGGTGGACCCTTTATTTCCCCATAATCTAGCCCTGATCGGAAAGTGGCAAGCTAAGCAAAGGGAGGGATCGTTGGTCAAAGGCCCGGATTCGAAAAATAGATTGGTCCATGGCTAAGCCCTCTTTCGGTATACATATTCCTTACCAAATTCCATGCTCACGATCCCTTCTTTAATCAGCAGGAGTGGAATTAGGAGCGTGGAAAGGAAAATAGATAGAATGGGGAAGATTCATCTTGATTTCTCGACCATAGGGATGACATCTAGTCGGTAGTGCACGATAATAATGGAAACGAGGATGATTGATTCTATTATAGGCAGCTTTGAAGAAATACTTAGCTGCCAAAGCTAACCCACCTTTCAATATCAATCACCCCATTATTTTTTTGCTTTTGCCTTGCAACCTTCATGCAAATAGGGTCCGGCATCTCCTATTTTGACCACAAAAATAAATCTCCCAATGATACTCACGGGCTTGGCGAAACTTTCTTGGGAGCAAGGATAATTGAGGACCGATAAACATGAGAGGAAGAAATGACAAAATTGGCTATAATAGCTCTACCACAGCGGATATATACTTGGAGTTAAGACTATCAACCTTCTTTTGGAACCTCTCTATTATCTCAGTCAAATATCAAAAGGGCTCCCTTGAGAGCCATAGGGATCCCTAAAATTTTGGAGGAGTTAGTTGGTGGAATATACTTACCAGCCCATGAGAGCGTAGCTTGCTCTCCTTTTACACGATCCTTAGCCACAATCTTGGATTTGATAGGGTTGATCTTACACCCTGAAGCTACTCCAAATTCTTCTAGTATGGTCTAAGTATTGCTTAGGGAGCGATTCTCCATCGATACAAGCAGGAATGTGTCATCTGCAAAATGCCCATTTAAAATCAGATCCAAGTCCCCATTTACCGGGAGAGTGAGTCCACTGGATCAAGTTAGTACTCTTAGCTTCTTCAAGCTTGCTATGAAGAGCTTCCATCTTGATAAGAAAGCGAAAACGTGCAAGAGGGCACCCTTGTTTAACTCCCCTTTGTAAGGGAAAAAAGGGTCCACACTCCCCATTTTAAAACAGAGGATCTCGAATTGGATAGAATAGCTTTAAAATCAGAATTACCTCATTGGAGAACCCCAGGCCTTGCAACATTTAAAAAGAAAGTTCCACTAACACAAATAGGCTACACAGGGAGGTGCTTATAATTCTCTCAAGAAACCGTCTTTAGCCTTCTAGCAATAGTTCCGGATATCAGGTTTATAAATGACATTAGATAAGGAAATAGGCACATGTCAGAGAATGTAGCGAGGCACCTCTATTTTGGGAATAAAAGTGATTAGGCTCATTATTAATTCGCATCGGACACTTTACGGTCTCTAAACTCATTAGCAAGACATGTAATACAATCCCCAAGAATGTGCCATACTTTAATGAAAAATTCAAGCGGCAATCCGTCAGGGCGAGGGGCTCTTTCCTTTCTCCATATCCTTGGCAATAGAAGCTCGGCATTTGGAAAAGGGCTTATCAATGCTAAGATTCTCTTGAGGGAAACCTTGCTTCGAGATTGATGAAATTATCCATGGTATTCGTTGACAATCTGTTAGTGCCCATAATATTTTTTGAAGTGATCACCAGCCTACTTTAATCGATCTTCATCCACCAACTCATCATCCCCAGACTTTTATCAAAAATATGGTTTCTCTTCAACCTTCCCTTGGCCTTGGCCGAAAAAGAATTTTGAGTAACTCCTCTCATCTTCCGTAATTCTCTGATTTTGGCCTTTAGCCTCCATCCTTACGCAATCTTTATTTCTTCCTTTCTATTTCATTTCGAATGGCATCCTTCTCCTCTTGAGGGCATGAGTTAGCCTAACTCTAAGGTCACGGAAGGAAGGACATCTTCTTAACATGTACTTTTTACCCCACTTTTTGAGCCAGTTTTTAATAGCCTTGGATACTCTAATCCACCAAAACATCCATCCCGTATTCCCCAACAGGCCCTCGGAAATTGGCAAGGATGTCTGTGTAGTCTATCTTCAAACTCTTCATGGTCCAGCAGACTCATGTTAAGTTTAAAAATATGTCTTTCTTTTCCTTGTACCCGTATTGGCCATAATTCTAAGCTGTTGGGGAAAGTGATCCAAGAGGGTGTAGCCTTCGAGATCATGAAGACATAAGGTAGGGCTAGCTCTTTTATCAGTCCAGCTGTAAGAATTAGCCTTGGTTCTGGCCAGAGTAAGATTGTGCCCTCGGATCAAGTCTAGCCAGGCCTCCTTCTCCTGCTTACCTAGAGGCTTGAAGTTCTTGTTCTTCATAAAGCTGTTAGTCACCATATTAATATCACCTCCTAAAATGCACTCATCAAACTCTAAATTATCTAAACTACCCTTCACCTTTTTCCAAACCCCAACCCTTTCCCCAGGACTATTATATGCATAAATGTTAACCAAAGCCAGTCTGATCTTTAGGAAAGTACACAATAAGATCTGCCACCTGCCTTCCCTGTCATTAATCATATATGTATCAGTGATATTGAGCCCATTATTCCAGGCAATAGCTATTCCAGCAGAAGACTCGTTAGCAGGGATCGACCAAAGGCTAAAATTAGGAGGGAGAGTTCTGCTAATAATAGTGTTATGATTCAGATCATGGATCTTATGCTCTTGGATGAATAAAAGATCCGGATAGAGGGAGGATAGACACACTTTCAGTCTGTCCCTTTTAATGAAACTATTAATAGCCTGGAGATTCCAGGTAATACAACTAATATTTCTATCCATCAATATCTATACTTACCAAGCTCCCTGCCCGCCTGGACTGTCTGCTTCCTTGGGCTGACTCTACAGGGTCCGGAATAAAACTTCTTTTTGCCACGACCCTTCCTTTTCTCCACCAAATTCCACCCTTTATCCTCCATGTCCAAGATCTCCTCAATGGCCTGCTGAATATCTGTCTCTGTTTTATATTGCTTATGATTCAATATATCAGGCATGGATATAATAAATTCCCCTGTGTCAATTCTAACCATCATATTTAGGTTCTTAATTAGAACTGTCATATTGTCTTTTATTCCACCCTTGGGAATTCCTCTTGATTATCATCCTGATCTCCCTGATCATGCCTGATTATGAGGTGCTTCTCTTTGACAGAGGTAGCTTGAGGAATTTCCCCATTGTCCTCACTATTGTCCTCCTTTTCAGGGGTAGCACCCTTATCCTTATCCTCTGTTTTCTCTTTAGGGATCCAAGCCTGTTTCATTTTCAGCTCAGGACCCTGTGGGACCATAACTGGCCACTTAGAATAATCAACTCTTATGTCCAGAAATTGGTCGGCCTTGACCCTTGTTTTAATTTTCCTCCTCCAATCTGATTTGATCTTCTTGGATATGCAAACAGAGGGGTAGTTCGTCTGCGGGATGTTTATGTCTATGACCTCCCCCAGACTCAAAATAATATTCAAGTGGGATGGTCCGGTCCGTATATTGGGGTAAATTGGGGAAGGAGACCCAAGTGGTGGTTCTGATCTCCCCCTCAGATCCTGGGATGAAATCAGAGGTCCAATTCATAATATAGAAAGGATTGTTAGCAATAAGATCCAGCTTTCTCCTAAGAATATATCCTACACACACTTCATCCCTACAGACGATTTGGAAAGTCTTACTGTCTAATTTAAGAATAGACATGATTGGAATGTTTTGAGCCTTGGTAATCCAATTCTTAACCTCCATTTGGGTTGGGCATTTCCGCGGGAAATGGATTAAGACAGCTTTCCTGGAAAAAATGTCAGTAGCAGAGAAATCCGGTATGCCAAATAAATCAATGTAATCCCCAACAACCCCACTGTGGCTATCAGAATCATTCGGCTTAACATCCTTGTTACCCAAAAGAACATTTTTATAAGAAGGGGGAGAAACAAGACCTTTTGATTTGTCGTTCTTCCCAATCACCGGAATGGAGTTGGTTATCTTGTTCTCTCCGATCTTTGTTTTTGTGATATTTAGCCCTAAAAGTTTAACCTCTTCACAATTACCACGATCCGCAAGAGTTTACTTCCACCGGGTTAAAAAGCCGCTGGAATCCTTGATTTCAAAAAGTTTTAGCGTACTTCTTTCTCCCGATCTCCGTATACTTCCTGTGGGAGGTAGAAATCCCTTTGCGTTGGATCGATCTGGCATTAAACCGACTTGAACGCTTCGTCCGCGGCTTTCGATCACGTGGTCCTCTGCCTCCTCCCATCTCTTAATCAGTCTGATGCTAGCATAAGAGGTATCCCTGATTCCGTCCCACTGGATAATCAAATTCTTCACCTTCACAACAGCTCATCCATAAAAGCTCAAAAATATTATTTTTTAGTTTTGCAGCAATGGTTTCGTGATGCCCCTGTTTAACCGTAATGAGCACAGAGGGCGCATCCATTTCCCCGCGAACCCAAAAGTATTCCATATCCAAATCCACGCTATTCGCCTCTTCCGGCCACATAATCTTTGTCTATTGCTGACATCTTTTTCTTTGCATGCCGAATTGCTACATCCTCTTGCACGCCCATGCAATGCCGCAAAATTTCTCATTGTTCCCGATTATCTCGATACTCGTATACACTTCTTTGAGAACTTTCCAAGCTTTGTCATTCCTGCTGCCCAACCAAAAGATATGGGTCCACTCCTCATCTTCTTTATCAGATAAGTGCCCCGCACTCACTGCCTTGGTTCTCATGTTGGCCATCAAACGGTGAAGGAAACCGAATAGAAAGGCACCGAGAAAATGAGAGAAAGGAATGGGAACTATGCGTTTGGAATCAACAGTCCTTCTACCTTACCTTTACTCTATTCAAACCTTAATCCAATGATAACTCTTCCCCTTCCCCGAAAATCCCAAGATGTACCTCAAGAGCCCCGACAGCCGCCCTCGAAAACCCCGTAAAGCGATACTAAAAGACACAACTGACCGGCATCCTAGACTAGCCTCAATTTCTAAGCAAGATCTACTAATTTGCTACTAAGAATCTCCAAACTACCACATCCGTGTCTCTAATGTGTTGAGATGGCTCAAGATCAAGAAAGTCGCCAAAGAATATATTGGTTCCACCCCGAATTCCAACGGTGCACTCATCATGAACAAATTACGCTCAAATCTATTCCCGAGGAAGGGTTGTGAGTTGTGGGCTGCCACCCTTAGGGTCTATTCGCACCCATGGTTAAGTTTAGTTAAGTTAACTTTTTACCATTAAGTTAAGTTAACACTAACCGGTGATTGCCTTCACACCAAAGCTAGTTAAAAAATTTAGTTAGGCTAACTTAACGGAAAACCATTTTCGCAGACTCGCTTAGCTAAAAAAAAATTGGTTAAAAAATAACTTAACTAGCTACTAAATGCTTTTGAACATGTCCAGCTAAGTTAGCCAAATGCATAAAAATAATTAGCACATTTAACTAAATTAAAGTGACCTCTATGAGGTCATTTAACTTTTTAGTGCTAATTTTAATTTAGTTAACTTTTAGTTAATTTCGCTAACTTAACTGAAGAAGGTGCGAAGTCAAGTTTAGTTAGTGTTTTTGGTTAAAAAAGTTAACTAAATTCTTAACTATATTTCTTAACTATATGCTAACTTAACTAGTGGTGCGAATGTAAATTTAGTTAAAACCATATTTTAACTTTAACTTAACCCGCAGTGCTAATGTACCCTTAAGGAGCCAGTCCGCCAAAACACAGGATGCACAAGAAAAAAGAGTCGAACCCAAATCCGCAAAATCCTATTCTTGATCTAGTATCAAATGCCCATCTAATCAAGTTCTCGATAACATCTAATGTGTGTAAATCCCAAACCGAGAACAAATTTCAAACAAAGGCTCATCCATCTGGGCCGGGCAAAGCCTCCCGTAATTAGGGAAGTCCTTAGGCGCTGGCGCTTAACGTTCATATTTTTCCTCAAAAATTTTGTCATTTACTACTGTTTTTGAAAAATATAAATCTAGTTTGCAACATTGCATGGATTTAAAAAAATAAAATAAAAGGCTATGACCTATTATAATAAAAAACTTTTTGTTTAAAAAAAAGCTAGGGACTGACCCTAATGGAAAGGGGGACAGTGTAAAGTTTGGAGCTTTTTCCCAATATCAGAGGATTAATCCATATGACAAAGTATAAGCTGGCATGCCATTTGTCCATGCCATGCAAAACAAAGAAGGCATAATCGCCTGCAAAAAAGATCTAACAGTGATCCTAAGAGCTAAGTGACTTGCTGTTTGCAAGAAGATGTTAATGTCCGAGGTTTTTTTTTTAAAAAGAAGAGAGTCTAATGGGTAATGATTTATTGTTCAACAGATATCCAGATCTATCCTTAGAGACTGTCACGGAAGATTGTATCTTTCTGAAGGGGCGGAGAAATGCAAAAAGAAAATAGCGCATTGTTTGTTCTTGTCCAAAATACTGGACAAGGTTTGTATTCCCAAAGTCATACACAGACACATGAAGATGATATTAGGGGAAAGTGGAGAGCAAATTATGGAGGATACCATGTTTGCCTGGAAATATATTGAAAGCCCTCAAAGATATCTCATAAGCCATATTATGTCTTTCCCCAAGAGGAACCTAATTGCCCTTGTTCCAATCCAAATTTAGCAAGTTTCATTGACGAAGAAATAGGACACATTAGGACGACCAACATTGGAATTATGTCTGCAGAGCTCAGAAATACATGTAACTCAATTTTTGAGTTACACAAATATCAGTTTTCATATATTACAGCAATTGAAAAGGAAGAAGTTATCTTGGGAGTTATGGAACAAGTGCGCTTTGGAGATAATCAAGCATATTATAAGGAAAGGAGCACTAAGTTTGTAATGATCACCGGGCTATAAAAACATGGAATGGCTGACCAAAACTTATATATGTCAGGAGTAGACAAAACATTCAATAACCCATGCTTTATCTGCCCAAAGCATATTAGAAACATGGCTTTAAAAAGACTAAGCAGTTCATATTTTCTTCCTATAGAGCAGGAGAAGAATAAACTATGTCTAAACATCCGTAAAGGATACAAGAATGTAACAAAAAACCTAAGTCAATCACACAAACTACCCTATCTGTTAGGGTTATTCAAAGCGCATAAAAAAGAGTACAGATGGATAACTAACGCGCACGGTACCATATATACTGAAATAGCAGAGATTGTTACAGCCATATTTTGCATGGTGATCCGAACCTCACAATTTTCTGTGCGAGCAAGAGCAATTACCACCAGTGGTCTACCTGCAACTTGACAATACTACAAGGAAGAACAAGAATCAAACACTCTTTGCTTATTGTGCCATGCTACTGGAGGTAGGGATCTTCAGAAAAGTAAAGCTCGGATTTTTACAGGCCACACCCATGATCAAATAGACCAGATGTTCAGCAGATTTTTCGTGCGTCTTAGAAGGAAGGAGGCCTTTTTGTCTTCCCCTTTTAGTTCGAATTGAAGTTTCTTACACTCCCATACCAGTTGTTGAGCTTCTAAAAGAGATTGCTGACTTTAGAGAATTTGTTTTCTCCACATGTTCCAGTAGAGATCAAGCTGTCAATAAGTTGAATAATCTCACCTTTCAACACCACATCATGTTTTACTTGAAAAATGGACTTCCTCAAGTGACAGTGAAAGAAGTAAAGGTGATGAGGATGACATAAATGAATATGTGACATGATGGATCCGTCCCTCATCACTCCTCACACCTTTGCACATAATTGAGTCTTAAATAACATCCCCCCCCCCCAAAAAAGAAAAAAAAAAATTGTGGTTCCATCTTTTCGCCGCTCTCCTCCTTCTTGACTCTAAGGCCTTCGAGATACTGCAAGCCAGTCCCAGCTACCAAAGATGGGTGGACTTCTGCAAAGAACACTTAGTGTGAAAGGGGAATTAGACGAGTTGAAAGAACTTTACATTTCTCATCCCTCAAGCACAATCTTGGAGGAGGAACAATGGGGGATGATGCACATCGTGAAATCTATTCGCCATGCTATTGTTTGATATTTAGAGCCATATTCCACTTGAGGATGGCGTGTCATTTAATTTTCAACCAATTTGATAATAGATAGATAGATAGATATTATTTTAACGTTCATTAAGACAACACATGGCCATGGGACGGAACTATATATAGTGTGACTTTGAGGACTCTCGATCTTGATAGTTGTTCAAGGACTAGGGTTCAAAATTTTATGAAAAATGAGGTAAACAAAAATCCTTTTAGTTTTGAGATAAATAGAACATTTCAAATTTCAGAAGGACATGTCGAATCCAATACAAAAATAGTAGGACAAAGTCCAAAATTTCCTTAAAACAAAAAGTTCCTGGCAAAGATAATGAGATCTTATAAAGAAAAATGTAATGTTTTGATTAAACAGAAACTTTCATAATCATTTCATACAAGATGGTCCCACAAGCATTGTATATTTGACGACTTGACATCTTTTTCCAAATTTCAACACTATCCGCTAAGTCAAAATCAGTGTTTGGGGTCTGGTTTCGGGAACTCCTGCAAGACAGCCCTCTGTGAGGACCCTTGGATCTAACAGGAGAATCCGGGGACTATGTCACGCGGGATTTGCAAGAAAAAACAAGAAAGAGAGAAGCGAAAACAAAAGAGAACAATGAGATCACAACAATGAGCTTCCTTGATGTCAATGAAGATACATGAGCTCTCGCAATCGAGAGAAAACTGAAATGAGACAAGACTCAAAACTCATCTAAAAACTCATGTGCTAGCTCTACTCATATATATAGTACAACAATGGCTCTTTGGCCCAATATAGCCACTGACCGATTTCTGCGCCGACTCCCCGAAGGAGGCCTCGATTTGCAGAAATGCCGGGCGGTGCCTCTGAAAAGCCCGGAATCACGCCGACGCCGACGCTGGCGGACGGGCCGTCACTTGTCCGAAAGGCCGCTTTGTTGACGCCAAAGGGGTCTTAGTCTCAAGTGGTCCGCTTTGGTCTTCTGCCGAGCCTTTGACGATCGGGACAAGGCCGATTGTGGGATCCTTGGCCTTGACCGTCCGTCAGATGCATGAATAGTCTTGTACCGTGAGGCATGACTAACACTTCACCAAACAACACTCACCAAGAAAAGGAGGAAGTGCTTCCAGGGCGGAAACCAGCCAGCCTGAAAGTGATCTTCACTCGAATGAGGACGGGCGCCATTATGATAATGGGCAATGAGGTCCCGCGGCGTGTGAAGGGCGCCCAGAGGTTGAGCCTGGGGGCGATCGGCATCAATGAGGAAGTGAGAGCGCACCATGTTCGAGGGCCGCATGGGTCCGGGGGAACAAACCGGCACTCCATGAGAAGACAGGTTCCAGACCGGCGGCAATCGACGCCGGCATTCGGGCAAGAAAAGATTGGACGCCGATTTAAAGAGCTTACCAGATGCACGGAGAGCGACAAAAACCAAATTTTGACGGGAACGGAAGGGTCCGTGAGGTGGCGGCATTCTCGCAAGAAGGTATCAAGGCCATAAAGAGCATCAGCAGGCCGCTGCAACCACGCCATTAGCTTATATAGAGCCAATTCTCAGGTGTCCAAGGTGGCATTATCCTCCCAAATCGAAGGCTCGACAAAATCGATCCCAATCGAGATCCGCCGAGATCCGGAGGCGAGTCGCACTCCACCAGGGCTATCCATGACCTTCGCCCAAAAAAAAGACGCCAAGAAGAGAGGAACCGTGGGCGGAGGGACTCCTAAGGAAGCATATGGAGAGGGAAGCATGCCCGCAGCGGTTGCGCAGCCATATCCCCAATGCGCCGAACAAGATTTCCGATCAAGAGCACGACACCAATGGTCCCACTCAAGTAGAGAGTAATTGATAAACAGGAGGATTTACCCAACCCGTGGGGATGGTCTTGCTTTCCGTTAAGGCCACGCAGCTTGATTGTAGCCTCCCTGCGCCGATATAAATTTGGGCAAACTCAAGATCGCCTGATGCGCCAAATTTTTGTTGACTGTTCTAATGTTTCAGCGCCACAGCAGGTAAGTGCCGAGCAAGTTCGTGCATGTACCTGTTCAAAAGGCCGAGACCGAAAGCAGATCCTTGAAATATGGGTTGGTTGATGATAACAACCAAGTAGCATTGGAGTTGCCTCGAAAAACACAATGGGCCTCATCTCGAATTTATCATGGAGATCCGCCGTAGAAGTCATGAAAACATAAGCCATTGGCTGAACAACACGGAAATGACCAAGTCGGGATCTTCGTATGAGCTGATCAAAGACTAAGAGTGCACAAAATAAACCCCTTGTCTTCTACGTAAAGATCCGCCGGATCCGGCTGAAATCCGCGACTTTTGAGTGGTTGTTGATGAACATTGCCATTGGCCGCGTACCACTTTCAAAAGAAAAGGTGCCGCCGGGGCCACCACATAGTCAAGATAGCCGGAAGGAGTAGAGAAGTCCACGAATGTTGGTAGCAATGTCAATATAGCCCTCCCGCTTGTTTTGGGCTTCTTCAAACAGATTGAATGCCTTTGAAGCCGATGTTCAAGGTCACGATCCGGTTCTCCTTTTCTAACGTAAGACGGACCCATCACGGACCCGCTTAATAGGAAGCGTGGCATGTGAAGAAGATTGCCCAGAGTATTGAGAGATTTAAGCGTGGCAATCTCCGCATCATCGATGACCTTCTATTTCTCGAGCCTCAAAGCGATCCCGGATGGACGTTAGGCGATGGGTCGGCGTGGAAAGCCGAAGCTCGAGGAGGTGAGTCTAGCATCACGCCGGTAAGGTCGTGAACTTGAGTGCGGTAATTGTGAGAAAGCCCGTACAAGGTGTCGAGCTTAGCAATGTCTTTTTCCCTTGTCACCGGGAGGGTATCTTTTGTCTTGTTCTCGCCTCCAACAAGTCCCGAATGGTTGTTTGAGCCGAGCTCGCTGATCTGCAAGCAGGCTGGTCCGATCCTCGGCAGCTTTTGAGATCTACACGACCCAGTAATACACACACACCCCAACATTTGGTCCACAAAAAAAACAACAAGAAAAACAAAATACGAAGTTGTTTTTTTTTTGAAGATTTGAAAAACCCTATAATGTGATTATATGGGGTGTGGTTTTCCAAGGATATCTTTGTAGTTTTTCTTAAGGATATGTAGTTTTTTTTTTAAAGAATGGGTGGTTTCTTAAGGAGGTGTAGTCTCTTATTTAAGGATGTGTTGTTTTCACAGGCGGATGGTTTTTTGAGGGATTTTTTTTTTTTGGTGTTGTTTTTTAAGGTAGTGTTTTTTTTGAGGTGTGGTTTTTTAAGGTTTTCTAAGAACCGTGTATGACCAAATTGTCCATTATGCCATTATCGCCACAAAATGGCAGCATACAAGAGTTATATATGCTTGACACACTTCACTAGCATTTGACTTCAAACATGCTACCTAGGCTCCAACATGCAAGGTGGCTCGGACATGCCAAGGTGTTCCAACATGGCAACTAGGCTTCAATATGCCAAGGTGGTTCAAACATGCCACCTAGGTCTCGGCCAAGGTGGCTCAAACATGACACCTAGGCTCCGGCACATGCCAAGGTGGCTCAAACATGCCAAGGTTTCTCCAACATGGCACCTAGGGTTCCGACATGCCACTTGGCTCAAACATGCCACCTAGGCTCCAACATGCCAAGGTGACTCAAACATGCCATACGAGCTCCAACATGCCACCTAAGCCCAAACATGCCAAGGTGGATCAAACATGCCATGCGAGATCCAACATGCCAAGGTGGCTCCAACATGCCACCTAGGCTCCAACATGCCAAGGTGGCTCCAACATGCCACCTAGGGTACAAACATGCCAAGGTGGTCAAACATGCCACCTAGGCTTCAACATATGCCATGTGGGCTCCAACATGCCACCTAGACTCCAACATGCCACCTAGGCTCCAACGTGCCACCTAGTCTCCAACATGCCAAGATGGCTCAAACATGCCACCTGGGCTCAAACATGCCACCCAATCAAACATGCCAAGGTGGCTCAAACATGCCAGCAGGCTCTAACATGCTAAGGCGGGCTCAAACATGCCAATGTAGGGCTCCAACATGCCACCTAGGGCTCCATCATGCCAAGGTGGCTCAAACATGCCACCTAGGCTCAAACATGCCAAGGTGGATCAAACATGCCACGCAGGCTCCAACATTCCACCTAGGTTCCAACATGCCAAGGTGGCTCAAACATGCCACGCGGGTTTGAACATGCCACCTAGGCTCAAACATGCCATCGCCGCTTCCACGATGCCACCTTGGCTCCAACATGCCAAGGTGGCTCAAACATGCCACATGGGCTCCAACATGCCATGGTGGCTTAAACATGCCGCCTAGGCTCAAACATGCCAAGATGGCTCAAACATGCCACACGGGCTCCAACATGCCACCTAGGCTCAAACATGCCAAGGTGGCTCAAAGATGCCACGTGGGCTCCAACATGCCACCTAGGCTCAAACATGCCAAGGTGGCTCAAACATGCCACGCTGGCTCCAACATGCCAAGGTGGCTCAAACATGCCATGCAGGCTCTAACATGCCACCTAGGCTCCAATATGCCAAGGTGGCTCCAACATGCCACCTAGGCTCCAACGTGCCACCTAGGCTACAAACATGCCAAGGTGGCTCAAACATGCCACGAGGCTCAAACATGCCACTTGGCTCCAACATCCACCTAGGCTCAAACATGCCAAGGTGCCTCAAACATGCCATGCAGCCCAACATGTCAACTAGGCTCAAACATGCCAAGGTGGCTCAAACATGCCACATGGACTCCAACATGCCACCCAGGGTGGCTCAAACATGCCACCTAGGCTCCAACATCCACCTAGCCTCAAACATGTCAAGGTGGCTCAAACATGTCACGGGCTCCAAAATGCCACCTCGCTCCAACATGCCATAGCTCAAACATGCCACCTAGGCTCCAATATCCACCTACGCTTAAACATGCCAAGATGGCTCAAACATGCCACCTAGGCTCAAACATGCCAAGGTGGCTCAAACATGCCACATGGACTCCAACATGCCAAGGTGGCTCAAACATGCCACGGGGCTCCAACATGCCACCGGCTCCAACATGCCACTTTAGGCTTCAACATGCGAGGGTGGCTCAAACATGCCACCCATGTCAAACATGCTAAGGTGGCTCAAACATGCCAAGGTGGCTCAAACATGCCCTCCGGGCTCCAACACGCCAAGATGGCTCAAATATGCCACCTAGGCTCAAACATGCCGTGGTGGTTGAAACATGCCATGTGGGCTCCAACATGCCACCAAGGCTCCAACATGCCAAGGTGGCTCAGGCATGCCACCTAGGCACCAATATGCCACCTAGGCACTCCAAGCGGTGACATGGCATGCCAACTAAGCAAGGCCAAGTTTTGACTAGGCCAAAAATGAAAAGATGTCCATCTTTGGTCATTTCATTGGGTGATGTTGGCAAATTTTGTTGACATGGCTAGATGGTGGTGATGTGGACATGATGACTAGGACTTTATGCAAGAAATATGATAACCTTTAAAAATTTTGGTAGAGGAGTTTGGCAAGGGATAGAATAGAGGGATCTTGAAGAACTTAAACGCTGACACCCTTCCCCAAATCGAACCAGGCCAGGACTTTGCCCAAATTCCCTCACTCACTGGAGGGGAGAGGTCGACCCCGTGAGACGGACCTCAAAAAGGTTGCGAGAGGTAGCCTTTCCTCGCCAACGATCCTCCCGGAAGGCAAATGCCAATGCCCCGCCTCCCGGGCTTCGGTTTCCTATCCGACTATTGAATCCACCATTCAAAGCAACACAATGGGGTTTCTGGAGACCATATCCTAATCAGATTCGACCAGGATCTTGCACAATGTCATCACGTAGAGGGAGGGTGTTGATGCCAGAAGATGGACCCTTAAAACCTTTCAAAAGCAGTTCATCCCAAAGGTTTTCTCCCAAAGGCCCTTGGCCACGGACAGACAACTCTCCCACTCCGAAATTGTAAACTGACCCTGCCAATGGACTCAAAACATCGAGATTACCCTCGGGACCAAGGTTTGTGGGCAGAAGACCACCCTTTCTCCAAGAAGCGCCAAAGTAGCTCATGTCCAATACGTTCCTAGTCAATTGGCGTAAGAGATGGCTGCAGAATATTGTCATGTAGAGGGTTCATGTTTCTTTCGTTGCAAAAAATGACCATATAACTTGGCCCCTAGGGTAATGTCACTATTCCGGATGACATGGCGAAGTCGAATCTCCATTTCGGAGCCTTTGTACTGCTCGAACGACAAAACACTTGGGTTTCTACATGGTTGAGCAGGACGCTTCACGGCTTGATAAGTTTCTCCGGACGGATCTTGGATTTTTTTGAACCTGCTCGAAGCAGGTTACTTGAACGGTGGATTCAACAGTCGGATAGAGAAATTGAGCTCCGAGAGGAAGCCGCACAAAGTTCTGGCCTGGTTCGATTTGGGGAAGGGTGTCAGCGCAAGATCCCTCTATTCTATCCATTGCCAAACTCCTCTACCAAAAATTCCAAAGGTTATCATATTCCTTGCATAAAGTCCTAGTCATCATGTCTATGTCACCATCATCTAGCCATGTCACCCAAAATTTGCCAACATCGCCCAATGAAAAGACCAAAGATGGACATCTTTTCATTTTTGGCCTAGTCAAAACTTGGCCTTGCTTACTTGGCATGCCACGTCACCATTTGGAGTGCCTAGATGGCATGCTTGAGCCTAGGTGGCATGCTTGAGCCACCTTGGCATGTTGGAGCCTAGGTGGCATGTTAGAGCTCATGTGGCATGTTTGAGCCACCTTGGCATGTTGGAGCCCACATGGCATCTTGGAGCCCACGTGGTATGTTTGAGCCACCTTGGCATGTTGGAGCCCACGTGGCATGTTTGAGCCACCTTGACATGTTTGAGCCATCTTGTCATGTTGGAGCCTAGGTGGCATGTTTGAGCCCCGTTGGCATGTTGGAGCGACCTTGGCTCCAACATGAGGAAACTCATCCCCATACCAAGTTGTAAACATGAGAGAACTCGTAACTATACCAAGCTTGCATCGCAAACTAGCCTTAATAAAGCATGCCCCTTAGCTATACACCGCAACCAATAAGGCCGGGTACCATGATAAATAATAATAAAATAGGATATAGCTAAGCACACAATGGGGGGAGTCATACATGCACCATGGAAAATACATAATATCATACAAGGGTCCCCAAAAAAAGAGGACACAAATGGCTCTCCCCTCCTTAATCAAGTCGAAGTTTGAGTCGAAACATACCTATAGTAAGAACATGACCACTAACATGGGGGGACTCGTACCTCCATCAAGTGTGAAATACGTGACAAAGGGTAGGAACCCTTGACCGTCTAGCCTTGGGGCATGCCCCTTAGCTATATGCCACAACCAATAATGTTGGACATTATGCTATAAAAGAAAGAAGAAGGTACCTAAGTATCAAACACAAGGAGGGACTAATACCCCCACCATGTGAAAAAACACATCTATCGTAGAGCTTAAATAATCTCGAATGGCACAACCCTAAGAACACCATCCCTCCCTCTAGATGAGACCAAGAAAGTACCTAAGTATCAGACACAAGGAGGGACTAATAACCCTGTTAGCCTAAAACCTGGAATTTTAGTCTAACCTCAAGGAAGCTCAAACAAAATGGTTAGGACCTCCAGATCACTTAGGGTGATCAATCCTTGACATATGAAGTGAGAAAAGTCATTTTGGAATATTGGTTTTTTCAAAATCACTAAAGTCCCTGAAACTGAAAAAACTGTCAGAGCAAAAAATGGCCTTGCAGACACACCTTGTGAGATTTTTAAGATGTGATTGGTGGTATAGATGATCAACGAGCAAAGGAAACTGGGGGTGGAGATTTGACTTGATTTGAATAGGGGAAGGTTGAGAAAATGTAGGTCAAAATCGGGTCAAAAAGTTGGCCAGTGCCAAACAGAGAGCCAAAATTTGCAGATGGAGTTTGATAAGGAATCTTGAGTTGGGATCTGTGCAGGCAACTTCAAAATAACCCCTAGATCATGTGCATAGGGTTTAAATAGCAAAAAAGAGTTTTGGTTTTCTCTGTAAGTAGCCGAGGCCTCAGGAAAAGAGCAAACTCTGTGACAGTTAGGAAAAAAGGTCTTTTTATGTGTTTTCTTTGAATGTGTAGGTCTCTAAGGTTTTTATGAAGATGAAATGCAACTATCTGAAAAGAATAAAGCTTGGAATAAATATTTTGGGTTTTGTTTTTAGTTTTTAACTTTAAAAAGCACAATGCGATTACAAAAAGATGAATATACAATGGTAACAACAACTTTCCAGGCAAAGACTATGCATTATAGAAATGTAACACAAGAAATTTGATAGTGTTAGCAAGGCATTACCAAATTCAAACATATAACAGTGTTTGAAAAAATCCAGGTCTGTCTGAGCCTTTAGTGAATCTCAGAACTACTAATGAAGCCGAATGAAATGACTTTTTGAGTTGTAGTTGAAGTGCCTCAGCTGTCGAACAAGTCACACTGGGGCAGATCTTTCAATCACGAGCAGAGCAGAGCAAATTTTGAATAGAGCAGAGCAAGATAATATCAGAATATCAAAATGCGCCAAGATCACAGAGGTCTATCTCTGAGGGGACGTGTCGATTTGATCTGGAATGCTGGTTTAAGAACTGTTTTTCTCACAAAGCTAGCTCGGCCGAGTGATTTTAGGCCAAATTTGAGCAATTTCTCACGGATCAAGTGCCACAGAGGGTCCCCAAGGTCTCTAAAAAAGGTTCAGAGTTGATCTCGGGGAAAATTGGGATTCAATCAAATTTAGGCAAATTGCCGGATTTAGCGGTGTTTCCCTATTTCTTAGGGTTCATCGAAAATTCTTAAGGATGATATATCCCACAGTGCCTGAGTGGTTCCGAGGCTCGTGTATATAAGGAAAAGTGCTGACTCAACTATTAACCGTGGCGTGCACGCAGAGGGGACATCCAGCCTGAAACCCCCCCCCCACGCCACGCCGCCACGGGAAAAATTGGGGTGACCGGAACTATGCGTAATTAGATAGGGTAGATAGGCTAGAATAGGTTTTTTTTTTTTTTGGCACGCATCCCAAGAATCCAATTTTGAAGGCCTTCCCAAGGGTTTTTTTCAAATTTAAAAAGGCTATGTTAGCTCTTTTTTGCCAAGCTTTCCATCTAGAAGGTTTCAGTCAAACCGAAATATTTGAATTTTTGTCCATTTTGACCCATGGTCAATGAATATTGCAACATAGGGATGGTGAAAAAGTCATGGGAAAAGATGGGAAAAAGGGTGTAAATAGGCTATACTAGGGTTTAGGAAGATGAAATGAGAATGAGAAAAGAGTTTTCTTGCCTTTGAAGTTTTTCAAGATCATTAGGGGCAATTCTCAATTGAGGGTAGGATCAATAAGAAAATGGGTAGTGAAATGATGGGAAAAGGTCTCAAAAGTGGAAAAAAATGGTGAAAGAAAGGTTATAAAAGGTTCATAGGACATAAAAAGGTGGATATGGAATGAAGACAAGATGGGTACCTCTCAGAGCACTTGATTTCATCTCAGATTGTCTCTAATGCTCAAATCATACCTCATAGTGAAGATACATTTGCTCAAAGCTAAGGGTCTTCCAAACTTCTATAAGGGTCTTCCAAACTTCAAGGCTAGAATAAGAGCACATTTCACTTCCAAGATGGCATCCTTATGTGTGTGACTTCAAACTACTAATGAAACTCAAGCAAGCTTCATAAGGTTGAGCTTTGGTAAAACAACTTGTGCTTCTTTGATAGTCCTGCTATAGCCTTTGCCTGGTCTTCAAATCAAAGGAAAATGTTAAACAAATGGGAATGTGTCTAAAGGTATTTTACCTCAAGGAAAAGATTAGGCTATAAAAGGAGATCCCCAATGCCTTCCAAACTTGGTCAAATGTCTTCCAAACTCTAATGGGATCACAATAGCTTGAAACTTTTCCTTAGAGGAAATATGGATGAAACAAAAGTTTTTGATAATAGATGCTAGTCCATGTTGCCAGAAATGGGCAACATCTCCTCAAAGGAAAGAATAGGCTGGTCCCCTCAGCCTAACAGATGTAAGCTTAGACTGAGGATCTTCAAATCAAAAGTGTGATGACGAATGATGTAGAGTAATGAAATGAGTGGTATGAGCGTGAGATGAACTCTGCTATGGTGGAAATGTGGTGCAGAGCATTGTAGGGAATGAAAATAAAAGGATAGAAGGTTGAAATGGAATGTAGGGCAACTTATAGGCAGATGAAAATGGAGGAGAAAAGAATGAACCTGCATATGACAGTAAATCAAGGTTAGCATGAGTGCCAAGCAAGATGTGGAAAATTATATATGGATAGCACTCTAGAACTCCAATGGAGAAGCAAGGTCTTTATGAAGACTAGGCCAGTTTAGAAGACAGATGAAATGTTTTAACAAATGGTCCTGTCATGACAACATAGAGCCCATTAATAGGTAATAATCAAAGTCTTCATCCCTTGTGGTCACATTCCTGCAGCTAAACAGAAAACACAATATTAAACCTCAAAGGAAATATGCTTAATCAAAAGAAATATTAAAACTTCAACTTTGAAATTATAAACTAACCTATTCTAAGCTAGAACAAATGCTTATATAGAGGTGAAGAGGCTCAAGCAGGCATGCTGAGGCCAATATCTTTTAAGGTGTTGAATATTAATGGGATTTGGCAGCTCTAATCCTGTCAAGATCTCGCCAACCTATAAGATGAGCAACCAAAGATCTCCTAAAATCTGATAGGGGCCTTCCTGTGGATTTTCAAACTTTGAAAGCTTTCCTTCACCTGCAAAGATTCCACTTTAAAACTAATTCCATAGGTGCAAACTTGTCTTGTAGTTTGTGAGCAGCCTTTGAAAGTCAGCCGCACTCTTAGCCTTCTTCAAAGAAGTTGTAATTCTCTCGCAACAAACCTTTCTTCATCTAATTTTAACAGAACTTCATACCTGTGCTTCAAGGCTTCGTAAAACTCCAACTCAAGCTTGAGTGCCATCCTTAAAGAAGGTATCTCTAACTCGATCGAACAACCGCCTCTACTCCATATACTAAACCAAGGGTGAGGCATTAGTAGTCTGCTTTTTAGAAGTAATTCTATGAGCCCAAAGAGCATCATATAATTTCAAGTGCCAATCCCTTTGGTTTTGGCAAACTGTTTTTGCAAAATACCCTTAAGCACTTTGTTAGTAGACTCAGCTTGGCCATTTCCTTTGAGGATAATAGGGCTGAGCTTTTCACATGCTTGATCTTGAGGCTTGAAACAAGGAAATTAATAACTTCATTAATAAAAGTAGAGCCTCTATCAGTCAAAATTTTAAAAAGGAATGCCAAACCTAGAGCAAATATTCTCATGCAAAAATCTAGCAAAGAGTATGGGCATTTGCTTTCCTTAAAGGTGCCGCTTGCCGACCACTTAGTGAATGACCAGTAGCCACAACAATGTATTCATGTTTGGTCGAGGATGGGGATTGATAGGGCCAACATAGTCCAATCCCCAAACTTGAAATGGACCAGGGAGACAATTCCTCAGAAGAGGAGCAGGATGCAAGATTCTTTTGCCAAAAATCCGCATTGATGACAAGTCCTTATAATATCATAACAATCTTTAAATAAATGAGGCCGGAAATAACCGCACCTCAATATTTTCTTGGCGGTTGTGTTCACGCAAAATGACCACCACAAACACCTTTGTGATTTTCAAAGAAGTACCGTGGCGCTTCATCTTCATCAACACATCTTAAGAGTACACCATCTCTATTTACCTTGCACAAGATGTCACCAACCAAAGAGTAAGTCAAACATTTTAACTTAAACTTGTAAGCTTGGCTTTTTGAAAATTCAGAAGGTATCTCCCCGATATCAAGGAACCTCCTAATAGGTTGTTGCCAACCTTGAGCTGGTATAGTTGACAAGTCCTGCTCATTTACAACAAGGTTAGTCATTTCTTCTTCTTGTATCAACTCCTCATGTTCAAAGTAGGCGCAGTGCAAGTATAAACTTCGGGTTGTTCAATACATGAATAACCTTTACCTTTAAATCATAAGATTGAAGCCTACAAGCCCACCTATGAAGCTTAGGTTTTTCTAATTTCTTACCATACAAAAAGGGCATGGGGTTCTCACGCATGTAGATAGTGGCTTGGGATTTTTGTAAAAGATGACCCCGCTCTCGATCAAAAAGATGAGAGCAAACAGCACTCCTTTCTATCTTAGCATACTTCTCTTCAGTTTGAGACCATTGTTTGCTTGCAAAACCAATAGGGTGTCTATCCTGCAAAATGGCAACTCCAGAGCCTTTTTAGTGATAGTGATGTAAACTTTAAATGGTAATGAAAGGTCCGAGTTTTTAAAGTGTAGAATGGCAAATAGCTTCTATGATCTGCAAAAAAGCTTTTTCACACTCATCAGTCCAAACAACAGGCCTATATTTACTTTCTTTTTACTAACTTGGCCTACTCTAGTCAACTTAGAGATAGGACTAATAAGGTGAGAGAAATTAGGCACATACACTCTTAAGAAAGAGGTCATTCCCATAAATCCCTTTGACTTCTTTAATGGTCCCGTGTGTTTGAAGCTTTTTAAAGCTATGATCTTCTCTTCAGCTACTTGAAGGCCTTTAGCGTAAAACCTCATGGCCTAAGAGCTGGCCTTTGATGCCAAAAGATGCACTTCTTTGGGTTTAGATTAACTCCATTTATCCGCACAATGTAAATATCCTTGTTAGCTCAAAATATGATCACTTGTACCAATTACCTAAGCATAAATCATCAAGATAAACTCTGAATTGCTCAGAGTCATGTTTGCAAAGACAAGATCCATAGCTCTCCTAAATGTAGCAGGGGGCATTCATTAAGCCAAAAGGCATCCTTTTCATTGCATAAGTTCCCCATGGAGTAATGAAGGATGTCTTTGGCTGATCTTCCTTTTTGATGCTAATCTGATTAAAACCAGAGAAACCATCCAAAATGAGTACATAGACTTGCCACCACCGTGCATAAAGTATTTCTTCCAAAAAGGCAAAGGGTAACAATCTTTGATGAGAGCTTTATTTAGATCTCGATAATCCACACATATTCTTAGAGAACCATTCTTTTTAGAATCGAACAATACAAGAAACCCAAGAAGGGTTCACAATGTCAACTATCAAACCCTCGACTCCTGCATTTTGAATAATTCCTCGCTTGATAAGATCTAAAAAGTGAGGAATTAATTCTTCTCAATCTCTCATGACAGTTTAGTATCTTCACGAACTTTTATCTCAAACTCACAAATGCTCCTATCAACCCCTTTCAATTCTGAATATTCCCATGCAAAAACATCCACCCAATCTTCAAAGTACTTAATCATTTTACCTTTGCAATCTTCATCATATAGATCTCCCATTTGCAAAGTCCTGACATACCTCCTTTGTGCACTTCAAGTTCTTGGTGTGATTCCTCTTGTGCTAGGTTGATGGTCAAGATAGGATGAAACCGAGAGAGTTCATCTTCATCTAGGACATCTTCCTTGATAGCTCCCTCAGAGAGATGCTCTAAGAGTGTTTTCCCTGCACAAAGAATCAGCCTCAAAGTTTTTAGACCTTGGAATATGATAAATTTCCCAATGATCAAAAAAAAAAAAAAGTTAGCAATTCTCGAGCTTGTGTGTTCAGATCCTCCATATCTTGATGTTTTGTTTGGTATTCTCCCAGAACTGCTTTGCAAACAAGTTGTGAGTCTCCATAGATAACAATATGGGAAATATTCATGAACCTTGCTTCTTGTAGGCCTGCAATGAGGGCCCTATATTCTCTGTAGCATTAGAAGAAATATTAGGATGAATCCTCCCTATCTTAGTCATCACTTAAGATCTCGCATCCTTCGAATAGCAAAGAAAGAAGCAATCCCTAATTTTTTAGACATACCTCCATCAAACCAAAGGTAGGCCTTGTTTTCTTTTGGATCAGGGAACTCTACATGAGCAAAGTTGATAACTTCGCATTTATATCAACATCTAGACCTAAACCAGAACTCCTATCTCTTCTTCCCGCAAAATATCCACATCTATGAATCTAATGTTAGCGTATGGGTCAGTTTGGTTTACCAGTTTAATGGAAGTTGCTCCATTTGAAATAGTGCAAATACCTTCAGACCATATAGGCCTAGCATCTACCAAGCTTTCATCCACCTTCTTCCCAATAATAAATCATAGATGTTAGCATGATTAACATTCTCAAAATCAACAACCACAAATGTAGCTAAGACAATGATTCCCCCAGATAATGCATTACATTTCTCACCACTCCCTTTGGTACTACCTTAGCATTGGAAAAGGATTTTAGAACAATAGAAGTGTTGTCTTCTACTTTGAGATTCAAGTGTTTTCATAACATGATAAGGCATGACATTTAGGAGGAACCTCCATCCAACAAAACCTTATCTAAATGGGAGGTACCTATAGTAGCACTACAAATAAAAGCACCCGGATCTTCAAGGTGTGCTTTCGTAAGGCTACAGTAAATGTTGTTGCAAGTTTCAAAGAAATTTCTTCAACATTTTGGGTATTCTTGATAAGCTTTTCCCTCGTATGATGGTGCAATCCTTAATAAAGTTAGTAAGTCTACAAAGAACCTTGGAGTTTTTCATAAGCAATTCAAATTCATCAAGCTCAAAATCTTTCTCGCTTATACCTTTGAAATGGGGAGGAACTATATCCCGAGGATTTGGCTGAAATGTTACCTTAGGAGCTACAATTGGTGGGACAGAACTTGATATATACCTGAATGGAGCCTAGCACGTGTTTGCACAACCATAACATCTTGTTCTTCTTGTTCTTCCGTACAAGTCTCAATAAAACTAATATTGGACACTGTTTACCTTTTTCTTGCTTTGCAAGGTAATTCTTGACACCGCAAAAACTTCTCTTCATGACCTATCTCTTTGCAAAAAGAACAAACAGACATTCTCTACCAAAATGGCCCCTTTTGTGGCATTTAGGACAAGATCTTGCAAAGCAATTTTCAGCCCTATGATAGGGTTTACCACAGGTTGTGCATTCTGTGTATGGCAGAGCTAGAAGAAGGAGCATTATTACTATTTTTTAACTCCATGAGTTGTTTGGTAACTTCTAAGAGAGCTTCAGATACCTTACTTATCTCGTGATTTCATTTCAAAACCTGAGGGTCTAGCTCTTCAGCTTTTGGCTTCTTCTTTTCCTTCCGAATCGCATATACAAGGGCAGATTAGCATAGTGTAACTCGTGGCTCAAGATCATGATGAGGAGGGTAGAATGGATCTCTCGATTTCATCATCAGGCGATAACTTAGCATTTCTACTAAATCTACAGCCTTTTACAAATGTCTTATGGATTGAATCTAGCTCACCAAACTTTTGAAGTTTTAATAACTTTCTATAAATCTTAGGCCCGGACATCAAACCTCCGATAAAGGAAGCAAACCAGATGCAAAGTTGGGTGGGAAACATGGTTCCTATTACACACCAAAGAAATAAGAGTTAAATCTTTCCACATAATCGTTTTCACACTTTCACCAGATTTAATAGAAAAGGAATTGAGCTCAAAAACAAGGTCCTGGGGGGTGAAGTAGTCTTACCAAACCTTGATGTAAACCTTTGTTCCAATTCATCCCACTTAGTACCTATTGGCAGCCTTCAAATCCAACCAGATCCGGGCCTCATCACCTTTCATGCATTTGATAAACTCAAGAAATCTCGGTACCTTTCTTCTTCCCATGCTCCTCATAATATTCTTCAAAATTCTTCAAGAAATTGTTAGCATTCATGGAAGAATCATAACAAGGGGAAGAAAACAGTATAGTGAGCTCAAATTGGTAAGGAGCTTGTGGAGGAAAAGGCAAAGCGTAAACATTTGTAACATTTGCCGTGGAACCGGTAGCCACTTTCATGCTTACCCCTACTAGATCTGGTTGACTGTTACCTCAGGTTGCTCAAGAAAGCTCAAGAGTCTTTCTTGGTGCCATGGAGTTCAACTTCCAGTGAAAATCTCTAGGACCTCCAAAATGTTAGCCTAAAACCTCGAATTTTAGTCTAACCTCAAGGAAGCTCAAACAAAATGGTTAGGACCTCCAGATCACTTAGGGTGATCAATCCTTGACATATGAAGTGAGAAAAGTCATTTTGGAATATTGGTTTTTCAAAATCACTAAAGTCCCCGAAACCTAAAAAACCGGCGAGCAAAAATGGCCTTGCGACACACCATGTGAGATTTTTAAGATGTGATTGGTGGTATAGATGATCAACGAGCAAAGGAAACCGGGGTGGAGATTTGACTTGATTTGAATAGGGGAAGGTTGAGAAAATGTAGGGTCAAAATCGGTCAAAAAGTTGGCCGGTGCCAAAACAGAGAGCCAAAATTTGCGTGATGGAGTTTGATAAGGAATCTTGAGTTGGGATCTGTGCAGTAACTTCAAAATAACCCCTAGATCATGTGCATAGGGTTTAAATAGCAAAAAAGAGTTTTGGTTTTCTCTGTAAGTAGCCGAGGCCTCAGGAAAAGAGCAAACTCTGTGACAGTTAGGAAAAAAGGTCTTTTTATGTGTTTTCTTTGAATGTGTAGGTCTCTAAGGTTTTTATGAAGATGAAATGCAACTATCTGAAAAGAATAAAGCTTGGAATAAATATTTTGGGTTTTGTTTTTAGTTTTTTAACTTTAAAAGCACAATGCAGGATTACAAAAGATGAATATACAATGGTAACAACAACTTTCCAGGCAAAGACTATGCATTATAGAAATGTAACACAAGAAATTTGATAGTGTTAGCAAGGCATTACCAAATTCAAACATATAACAGTGTTTGAAAAAATCCAGGTCTGTCTGAGCCTTTAGTGAATCTCAGAACTACTAATGAAGCCGAATGAAATGACTTTTTGAGTTGTAGTTGAAGTGCCTCAGCTGTCGAACAAGTCACACTGGGACAGATCTTTCAATCACGAGCAGAGCAGAGCAAATTTTGAATAGAGCAGAGCAAGATAATATCAGAATATCAAAATGCGCCAAGATCACAGAGGTCTATCTCCTCCGGGGGGATGGTCGATTTGATCTGGAATGCTGGTTTAAGAACTGTTTTTCTCACAAAGCTAGCTCGGCCGAGTGATTTTAGGCCAAATTTGAGCAATTTCTCACGGATCAAGTGCCACAGAGGGTCCCCAAGGTCTCGGAAAAGGTTCAGGAGTTGATCTCGGGGGAAAATTGGCGGGATTCAATCAAATTTAGGCACGAATTGGCCGGATTTAGCAGGTTCCCCTATTTCTTAGGGTTCATCGAAAATTCTTAAGGATGATATATCCCACAGGCCGGAGTGGTTCTGGAGGCTCAGGTATATAAGGAAAAGTGCTGACTCAACTATTAATGCATGCGTTGCCGCAGAGGGGGGACACCCACCAGGTGTCGGCCCCCACGCCCTGCTGCCACGTGGAAAAATTGGGGTGACCTGAACTATGCAGAATTAGATAGGGTAGATAGGCTAGAATAGGTTTTTTTTTTTTTTTGGCACGCATCCCAAGAATCCAATTTTGAAGGCCTTCCCAAGGGTTTTTTTCAAATTTAAAAAGGCTATGTTAGCTCTTTTTTGCCAAGCTTTCCATCTAGAAGGTTTCAGGTCAAACTGAAATATTTGAATTTTTGTCCATTTTGACCCATGGTCAATGAATATTGCAACATAGGGATGGTGAAAAAGTCATGGGAAAAGATGGGAAAAAGGGTGTAAATAGGCTATACTAGGGTTTAGGAAGATGAAATGAGAATGAGAAAAGAGTTTTCTTGCCTTTGAAGTTTTTCAAGATCATTAGGGGGCAATTCTCAATTGAGGGTAGGATCAATAAGAAAATGGGTAGTGAAATGATGGGAAAAGGTCTCAAAAGTGGAAAAAATGGTGAAAGAAAGGTTATAAAAGGTTCATAGGACATAAAAAGGTGGATATGGAATGAAGACAAGATGGGTACCTCTCAGAGCACTTGATTTCATCTCAGATTGTCTCTAATGCTCAAATCATACCTCATAGTGAAGATACATTTGCTCAAAGCCTAAGGGTCTTCCAAACTTCTATAAGGGTCTTCCAAACTTCAAGGCTAGAATAAGAGCACATTTCACTTCCAAGATGGCATCCTTATGTGTGTGACTTCAAACTACTAATGAAACTCAAGCAAGCTTCATAAGGTTGAGCTTTGGTAAAACAACTTGTGCTTCTTTGATAGTCCTGCTATAGCCTTTGCCTGGTCTTCAAATCAAAGGAAAATGTTAAACAAATGGGAATGTGTCTAAAGGTATTTTACCTCAAGGAAAAGATTAGGCTATAAAAGGAGATCCCCAATGCCTTCCAAACTTGGTCAAATGTCTTCCAAACTCTAATGGGATCACAATAGCCTGAAACTTTTCCTTAGAGGAAATATGGATGAAACAAAAGTTTTTGATAATAGATGCTAGTCCATGTTGCCAGAAATGGGCAACAAACCCCACCATGTGAAAAAACACATCTATCATAGAGCTTAAATAATCTCGAATGGCACACTAAGAACACCATCCCTCCTTCTAGATGAGACCAAGCGAACCTCATCTCCAAATAGACATACAAGCAAACAAGGGGGACTCATGCATCCAACATGAGCTCAATACAATATGAGAATTCGAACTCTTGATCTCACATCCCAGGAAGAAACTCTAAACTTAACATCGTGACCATGAGAGCTAAGCTCAACAACCATAAATGAATATCTTCCCATAGGAAATATCACCAACATAAGGAAGGCTCTTACTTTGCTACTTATTGAAATCAGTGTGAATCAACTCCATACAACATCGGGATATTGAAACTACAAAGTATGGATTTATTGGCATAGGGTGTTCTTGAGCAGTAGCAAGAAATACCTTGGCTACATCATGAAGTTTTTGTGATTTGAGTTGTGTGATATTATACCTAAACTTTAGGTGCTTATAGTACTTGGCTTATAGTACTAGAAGGAAGCAAATTAATGTACTGTCAAATCCCAAAGGCATTTATGGACTTTTCAAAAAAAGGATTCAAGGCAAATGCAACTTATATGAGAAATAGTTGACATATGCCAATGACTTAGCAAATTGTTGTGATGACATGGCAAAAGTGGCATGATGATTTGGCAAAGTGTTATTCTTGCAATTTCTACAAGATAAGTGGAAGAAATAAAAATTTACAAAAGTTGACACGAAATATGATGACATGGCACTCCAAGTAGGTGACATGTCATGCAAAGTAAGCAAGGGCAAACAAGAATGAAGTACAATCTTGGTCTTTCATGGGGTGGTGTGGCAATGTTTGGGCGATATATCAAGATAAGATGATGTGAACATGATGACTAAGCATTTTTACAAGAAATATGACAACTTTTAACGTTTCATAAAGGAATTGGCAAGGGAATTTAGGGGCACTAAGAAAAACCTCTTATCTCAATAAAAAACCCCTTTTCAAAAAATTGGCCTAGTCATTTTCTATCTAAAGTGCATAAAATGCTTGGTCATCATGTGACATGTCACACCATCCAAAAAAATGCCATGTCACCATGGAGAAATATGTTTTTTAAAAAGTTGTCAATTTGTCTATGCACATTCTTCATTTTTCTACACCTTCATATTTTGCCATCTCATCACTCATCTTTGCCACCTCATCATACTCATGCCATGTCATCACCCATTGCATATAGTCACTTTCTCCCAAAAAAAAAGTTTGCTTGCTCTTTTTTATGCCACCTCATTATTTCTAGTGCCATATCATTGCCATGTCACCTTGTGTGCCACTATTCCACTGCACCAACGAAGCAGATTTTAACAACCTCCCCAAACCTAAGGCAACGTTGGATTCGACCAGGAATTGGGCACCATGTCATCACGTTTGGGTTTTTTTTTTTTTTTGGGGCATTAACATATGACCTTATGGAATATCAAAACCTATAGGTGCTAAAAAGAAGCTATTACCTTAAGCATGACATCTCGGTGTATCCAAAACTCAAAGCAAAAATTTGACTAGATGCCATAAGGTTTCCACTACACGCGTTTTCATCCGTTTTTTAAAGGTTGAGAAGGGTTTTAATATTCTAGGTAGTTTCAAAGGTTTATTTTGGAAAGTCCATGCGTCACATGGGCTTCCTTTTGACCAAAACATTTTTCTTAGCAAAGGCGACGTTGATAACCTGGATTCCATGGCCGAGGGGGGCTTTGTTGAAGAGGAGCGATGGTGGTGAATTTGTTCTCTATAGGTTTTGGCAAATTCAATGCTAGAAAAATTAGTTTGAAAAACAAAATGATTTTTAAAGCAAGCATAAGCGATAAACATTCAAGAACTTGAATTCAAATTATCCCGCCCCCCATGCAACAAAGGGGATAAATTTGAAATGCATATAGCCCAAATTGTCTTTATTCTTCAAACCCTTATTCGAAACCCTATTCTTCATGTTGAAACCCTATTCTCCACGTCCACTCCAGCGTCCAACTCCGACCTCTTGGCGGATCCAACTCCGGCCTCCTCGATACCGGCTGCTCCCACATTGGAAAAAGATCCGCTTTGGATACAAGATGAAGATTCCGGTATCTCCCGTCCCCGCTTGTATAACTTCTGTTCCAATCCATCTTCTTTTCAACCATTTCTATTTGTATAACTGCGGGCAAATATGCTAAATGCGATCTTCGGAGACGGATCCGCCTTTTCCTCCGGTAAAGATCTTGGCTTCTAAGATTATTCCATAAACTGCGGATTTAGCTTCGATGGAGGTTGAGGTAATGCGCTCTGCTAGTTCACAAAAGCCCGAGCTAGAGATTGACGTGTAAAAAGCGGTGTAAAGAACCGAAGCTATCTTTAGTTGTACAAGGGATCAAACATCCGGAAAATACATATGAACAAAACACGTTTCATTTGAATTACCGTCGCTTCATAGACCATTCTCCATGTGCTGTCTTTGCAAAAGCTGAGCGTCGAGACTGCAGCTACATTTCTGTAAGTATTTGTTATTTGCTTGAGGATGTGGGTAAAGGATTTGCACCTCTGCCTGAACTTCAGGTTGTCTTATTTATTTTTAGCTCCATATAAAGCATAGATCTATTATTATCGATTATAATATTGTTTTTGCGGGTTGTGCTTATGCGTGTTTTGGTAGGCTTACGTAGGTTGGAATCTTTGTAGCATAGTTGGGCCTGCAAGGATTGTCTAAATAATCTCTAACACCCAAACAAAATACACTTGTTTTCCAGTTTTTATTTATCTTTTTGCTCTATTTTTCTAACCCGAGTTTGTTTTTGTTTTGTTACAGCTGTTGTATCTTGTTGAATCTTTTAAATCCCAACTATAGAATAGATAAACGTGTTGGCGGTATACTGGATCTCGAATAGCCCTTCCCCGGTGTCGATTTATCTCTTTATGCTATATTTTTACACCCTAATGTTGTAAAGGTTACACAATAGTGGTAAGGTTACCACGGCCGAGATTCTTTGCGATTTATTTTTTTTTCTAATCTTCTCTCTCGCTATCAAAGAGACGATCCGCGCTTAAAGATGGAACAAAGATGATCCGGCAATAAAGACGGAAGGGAGAAGTGATCGATTTTAGCAAGCTGAAAATATTAAGTAATGTGTCACTATGACGACATCCTTCAAGTTGAATGCAATTAAGAACAATATGACCCACATTACCTGTTTTACCGTCAATTTCATGGAGATCCGCCACAAAATGCATGTGGTGGGTTGCAAACTTTGCAAGCATCACGAAAAAATGTTTACTTTTCATTCAATAATACCAAGAATGATCATCTTATTTTTCTCAATGCCTTTGTTTACAATCAAGAATTCAAAATATTTAAAATGTACAAAGTTGTATAGGAAATAAAATATGAATGTATTGACTATTCAATAACATGTTAACCTTTTCTTGATGACAACTGAAAACAACGTTGTTCTTAAGTTTTATATATTTGTTGTTTTGTTTAAATTCACACATTGTTTAAAACTACACTAGAAAAAAAAAACGTGTTATTATATAAAAAAAACAATGCATGGTTGCACTTCAAACAATGAAAACAACACGTGGACATATGAATGAAACCCATGCTAAAAAGTCTTACAAATGAAGACCATGCATTGTTTTTATGTGAATACCACACCTAAAAATCATGTGCAGTTTTTGTTTTTGAGCAAAAATCACACATAGAATTTACATGTTGTTTTTCTTGAGAACCATGGCAAAAACTACACATAAAAATTACGGGTCGTTTTTGTCTAAAAACCACGCATGAAAACTACACGTTCTTTTTGTGTGAGAAACACACTAAAAACTACACATTGTTTCTAGCATTTTCGGAACATTACTATGGGTGATTTTTAAGTGTTGTTTTTTTGTAAAAAAGACAGCAAAAAACAACACATAGAGCCAACTTTGGGGTTATAGTGATAGAGCCTCGTGCTTTTCTTGAAGTTTGGCCTCCAGAGTCTGAATTTGTGCAGTGGCAGCTTGAAGGTCCCTTGAATCAGATCCGAAGCCTCGTGGACGCCAACACCATTTATGAGAGCGCCCCACAGTGATGCTTGTAATCGCACCTGGCGGGCAGCTTGAACATCCCCGCCGAATTGGTATAGAAGCCGGGCGATTGGGAGGTGCAGGCCCTCCGCTTTGTCTGAGATTGTTGGGAGGCATGACGGGAAGTGGAAGGCGTGGCTTCCGTGGAGGAAGAGGAGACAGTAACATGAGTGGTCTGGTTTTGAACATGACTGGGGAAGTCTCAATGAAGGTACAACCCGTTGGGTTTACGCGGGAAGGCGTAGATTGCCGAAATGGAGGCATGAGAAGTGGAAGGGTCTCGTGAACAGAAGATAATGACGATGAGTGCCCTAAGATGGCCACCCAACGAGGCTTCATGTCTAGAGGAGGGGCAGCCCACGCGTCAACTTCATGAAGGAGGCTAGTAAAAACATCCGGGGCCAATCAATATGGAGATTGGAGGCGGATGGCGATCACCATATTATAGAACGGCTTTATTGATAACGGGTGTTCTTGATACAATACCAAGCAATTTATACCACGAAACTTCACAAAAGTATCATGTGACTTGGCAATATTTGTGAGGCGATCTTGGTTGGTTTGGATAAAAGCGAGCAACCAACCGAAAGTGACGCCCATGTCCTGTAAAAGCATTAAGATACGTAAAGTTTTTGCAAGGGAATACGAGAATACCTCGAAAATCAAAGGTCATGTGTAAGCAAAATAGTGGTGCCATCGACCACCGTAAAGTCCTTCCAACACTGTTGGCGATGTGAGCGATAAAGCGCTTCAATTGTTCGATTGGGGCAGGGAGCTCCATGTGCGAAAATTCGAAAGCTTGTGGCGTTCGCTACTTCCCGACTTCGACCAACAAGGGCCTCACGAAGGTGGGCGTCGAGAAAGACACTTAAAAAGAGTCGCATCCCCGGAGCGGCTTGAAGTGTAGGAAATTTGGTGCAGCCATGGCGAAAGCTGCCGAAACGTGGGAACCGGCCGAGGAGGCTGGAGAGCAGAGAACGTAAGACGGCGCGCAGATAGATCGTAAAAGGTTGTAGGGCTGCAAGTGTAGGCATGGGCATGATGAGGGCTTAACCGCAACCGCTGATGATGCCAAAGCTGCATGATGGCGGCGTATTGAGAGGCAAAATTTTGGCTAAGTCCCCAAACGGAAAGGGAGAAGCAAGGAACGTGGAGATGAGACGGAGAGAATGATCGATGGGACACCGGGCTAAAGGACGACATTAATGTTCGACGGGCGAAAAGAAGGAATGTCATTTAATGTCGCAACCTCGGCGGGATATCATTAAAACGGCGGTGTCGTAGGTACCATGGCTAGGTATGCGCGGGAGAAAAGATTCCCATTTAGTAACAAATTTTGCATTGCAAACCACGCTGGCAAAATTTCCTGATTGGGCCACGCCGACAGGGAGGTCCCCTGGCTGGCTATATAAGACGCCAAGGCTGAAGCCGAGACACCCGATGGCGCCAAGATGTGCAACTGGCGGACTGCATCGACAAGTGCACTATGCCTTCCAAAGCGCCTTTGAGTGGATTACCTGCAAGATGGATTGCTTGGATCTCTGGCGGTGCCACAACCGTGGCATTGCTATGGACGGGTGGTGTGCCGGGATGGCGGAGCATCCCCACCCCCTGACTAACGGGATGGAGGTGGTGATTCACCTGCGCTGGGATCCGGAGCAGAATTACTACCACATCCTGCGTATCACCTCTGCTCCGAACCCGGAGTAGAGGGTTTTTCTCCTTAGTACTTAGTAGATAGGGCGCTCAGCCCGTTTTTGTAAATAGGGCTCTGCCCATAGCGGAAATAGATGGGCTCTGCTCACATTTTATAAAAATTTCACCTCTATAATACAAATATGCCATATTAGTCACTATCTGTTGTGTCTGTGTCTGGAACAGCATCTTGTGGATGATTTTGACGTTCTATTGTATGAAATTGTTTGAGGCGAAAGCCATTAACTAGAGTAGGTAATGGAGTGCCATCTAATTCGGCCAGCTTGAAAACGCTGGGTTGCACTACTTGGACAATTTGATAGGGACCAAGCCATCGAAACTTTAACTTGCCCGGAAATTTTTTGTAACGGGAATCATAAAGAAGAACCAAATCTCCTTCTTTGAATGTTTTTGTCTTAAGTCGTTTGTCATGCAATGATTTCTGCAACTGTTGGCCATGAAGAATAAGCATCACGCCGAAGTTTATCCAACTGTTCCAATTGATAAACCCTTTCCTTGAGTGCAGCAGATGGATTATGGGCTGTAGCAAGTTGAAAACAGAGAGTTGGAAGAATGTATTCAAAAGGCATGAGAGCTTCTTGACCATAAACCAGTTTGAAAGGAGTGTGACCAGTAGCTATTTTGAAACTAGTGTTGTAAGCCCAAAGAACAGTAGGCAACTTTTCCCCAACACCGTGAGAAGCGTCTAAATTTTCTTGAGAACTGTGATGAGTGTTTTGTTGGTACTTTCAGCCAAGCCATTTCCTTGAGGATAATAGGGTGTACTCTTCTGTGTTGGATGTGAAGATAATCCGTCGCCTCCTTAATGGTATGGTTGACAAAATGCATACGATCACTAACAAGTTCCGTGGGACAACCAAAAACGCGTGTGATGATATCGCGTAGAGGACCTTTCATTGTCTTTGGCGGCGGTGTTGTCCTGAAGTGCACAAGCTTCCGCCCATTTGGTAGCATAATCCGTGATGACCAAAATATAGCGGCACGGGTGTGCCGCTACCGGTGGTCCATGGGCCCCACAAAATCCATTCCCCATTTTTGAAGGGATATGGCGTGGCGTGGCGTCAATGGAAGAGCATCACGGGCGTGGTTTTCCCACACGCGGCCCAACAACGTCGCAGCATAAGCGTGGGCATCTTTGAAGAGCGTGGGCGAAGTAGCATCCTACCAAAAGAATTTTTGCGGCTGCCGTGGCGTCACCACTAAAATGACCACCACCAAGCCCGGCCGCGTGAGCTTGGTGAACAATATCGCACCCTCGTGAGGGGAGGACGTCCGAGGACCATGTCTTTGCCGCGTCGTACAAAATGGCCCGCAACCATGGTATAGTCACGGACCTCACCGGAGAAACCGACGGCGGGGGAGCCGAAGCTTTTCGGAGAGAGTGTCTCGTCGGGCGGAGGAAGAGCACCGGTGAGAAGATATTGCCGAAAAGTTGTGAAACCAATGGGGCGCGGTCGTGACTGATCAACAATTGAGCGTCTGGAAAGGTATCCGAAACACCCGTGGACGGATCATCCGTGTGGATGCGTGAAAGATAATCAGGCACCACATGAGATTTGCCTGCCTTATGAACAATTTCGAAGGGAGCGAACTCTTGCAGAAGAAGGACCCAGCGAGCAATGCGTCCCGTGGGCGTGGCTTTGTTGATCAAATAAAGAAGAGCTTGATGATCAACAAAGCACTTGATCTGGCTGCCCAACAGATAATGTCGGAAACGTTGGACACAAAAGACTAAGCCCAAGGCTTCCCGTTCCGTGGCAGAGTAGTTGCGCTCAGCAGGATTGAGTTTCCGGCTGGCATAGCGGATTGGTTTATCCGTGGTTTCATCATAGGCCTGAGAGAGAACAGCACCAATTGCAAAGGCAGAGACATCAACATGAACATGGAAAGGCCTGTCCCATTGAGGAGGAACAAGGACCGGGGCCTGAGTAATAACGACTTCAACTTCGGAGCGGCGTCGCTTGGGAATTCCAAGCCAAAGTGGATTCATCACCCGTGAGTTTATGAATGGGGTCAGCTATAGGCTGCAAGTCCAGAATGAAGGTGGAATAGTAATTTACCTTACCCAGAAAGAGCGTATCTCTTTGATATTAGATCGTGCTTGAGCTTTCCGATTACCAAGCCCGATTTTAGCGGGATCCGTGGTGATGCCTTCTTCTATCACACATGACCCAACAGCGCTGAGGTGACGCTGTGGTGCACTTCTTCGGGATTGAGACTAATGCCGATTCATCACATTTTTTAAAGACAAGCTCCAATTTGTCCAAGTGATCATCTATGGAGTCAGAGGCGTAAAAAATCATCTTGGAAGATCTCAAGAAAAGGTTGACCCTTCATAAAGTCGTGAAAAGCGCGAGCATGATCTTGTGAAAGGTTGAAGGAGAGTTTGACAAGCCAAAAGGGACCACCTTGTAGGCAAAAGTGCCCCACGGGGTGGTGAAGGTGGTTTTGAGTTGATCTTCGTGCTTGATAGAAATTTGATTGTACCCAGAAAAACCATCCATGAAAGAGTACATCTCATGATCAGCAACTTCTTCAAGAACCTGGTCAGTGAAGGGAAGCGGAAAGTGATCACGCCCCGTGGCTTGATTGCGTTTTCTATAATCCACGCAAACGCGGATCTTACCATTGTGTTTGAGAGCAATGACTATGGGGCTCACCCATTCAGAATGTTTGACCTCATAAATCAGGCCAGCAGCCAAGAGTTTGTCAATTTCAGCCTTGACGCGGTCACGGTAATTTGGGTTGAGCCTGTACTGGGCGGGCATCGGGTTTGGTAGGAATGGTGAGTTCCCCCAATTCTTTTTTTTATACCTCGAAGGTCTTTATAGCTCCAAGCAAAAATATGTTTGAATTTCTTGAACAGCGTCACAGCGCGTGCTTTATAAGGAGGTGGACGTTTAGCAGCTAAGCGGACTGGTTGATTGTTTTCAATGTCCACGATTTCCACTTCTGGAGTTTGAATGTGAGGAACAACCTTCGTGTCCTGAACCTGATGAGAGGAGGCTGAAGCATGACGGGAGGAACAGCATTTTGCGTGGTGAAGAAAAGAGGCTGCTGAGCGTCATCAAGCAAGGGTTGCGGCATGACAGCATGAACATCAACTGTTTTGGAAGAAGGAATTGGGTCAGAAAAATGATCTAGACATTGAATGCGATTGCAGGAAGCCAGGTAAGGGTCCAAAAGAGCGGCCACAGCCTGGTCCTGGTCGAGCGTCATGTCACCCCAAGGATCAGCATACTCAGGGTAAGATGAGAGAGGGAGACCCGCTGGAGGAGCTTGAACATGATAAATGTTTTGTGCTTCTTCCGAGTCAGTGTCGGAGATGGAAGGTTCAGCATTTTCGACAGAGATCAATTGGCCCGTTTCCAGATCCATGGTGGCATTGAGATGGCCATCGGTGATAACAAGTTGATCTGTGGCCCAGTAATGAATACTCTTGGCCTGTCGGAGAAAAGGTCGTCCAACCAGCATTTCATAGTCACCAGGATCCTCTCCAGCTTTCCAAACACCAAATTCCAAAGGGAATTTAAGATCACCAATGCGGATGTGGAGAAGAGGAGTGACGCCTTGAGGACGCGTGATATGGCCATTTGCCAATTTGATGTCATAAGGGGCACGGTATAATTGTTTGATGCCCAATTGCTTTCTGAGTTTATCAGTAATGAGATTGACAGCACTACCACCATCAATTTGGACATGATGGATATGTTGATTGCCCACCGTGGCATGCACCGGTGGATGTTGAAGTTGCAAATGCTCCAACGAGAACCGTGGGAAGAGGTAACGATCTTTGAGAGCCGGACGAGTTTCAAAATGGTGGCCGAGCTCAAAGGAATCTTGATCTTGGCAAGTTCTTCCCCGAAGTTCCAAAGGAACATGTGAAAAAAGGGATCCATGAGGGTCCAATGGAGAGGGATCGTGGTAAAGAAGCGTAGACTTCTTTGAGAAGCTTCGACCTCAGCAACAATATTTGGATATGGTCGGCGTGCACTTGTGGATGATGATGGTGTCGCCTGACGCCGAGCTCTCATTGTGACATGAACATTTGCCGAGTGTTCGACCTTCCGCAGCACCGCATGAGTTTCGAGAATACTTTGTCTCACTTTAGGCATGACGTGAGGCATCGGTTTTATCCAAGATCAGGTCGCGGCGAACTTTTTATCATCTTCATTAGGGACCGGTGTCCACAAAGAAAAGCGAGGTTGGGTGTCCCGAGGAATGATGGTCAAAGGGCGCCCGTGTGCGAGACAAGACCAACCCAATTGGATCATTGGACAGAGGGTTGAGAGCCCGATAAATCTCTCCCCGAGCTTGTTGATCCATAGGATTGGAAGTAGACGCGAAATTTGCCGAGGTCGCCGCTTGTTGAGGGCGGCCGAGGGGCTCCCTCAAAACAGACGAGGGCCCCTGCTTACCGCTGGCCACCCGTAGTTGATAAGCCGTGGAGGCTGATGAAGTCGGTTGATTTGAACCCTAAGTTGAACTTGAACTTGAGGAAGTTGAAGACATGCCGCGGGTGGTGTGACCCCATTCATGGCAATGATAACATTGAGCTTTGGGGATCAAAGGGAGGGTGGTTGCCTTGTCCCCGCGGGTCTTTGAGATTGTCATTTCCAAGTTGATACCGCTGTCGTTGTTGTGTTGGATATTGCTGAGGCTGATATGATCACAAGAGTTGAGGGGTGGTCCGACTTGAAAGACCATTTTATTACTTAAAAGGTGTAGGATGAGATCGCGTGCATTCTTGGCATGATTGCACATATTACATCTTTACAATGAGGAGGTCCATTGAGGCGTTGCATTCATTTGCCGATGACCTTGATATTTACAAATAGTACACACCGATGTGAGCCGTTGTGGATTTGTTTTCTTTGAGGTTGAACGAGTTACGAGGAACCATGACGGGGGTATGAGCGGGGAGTTCCCGCAGAGCAACACCCTAGAAGAAACATTGACCGAAAGTGATTGACGGTTCAATGGCACGCGAGAGACTTGGGGCGCTTGGTATTCTATCATGAGTCGAATGGCGAGGAAGGCCCCCACAAAACCGGCGAGGATCTGGCTTTATGTGGGGTACTCACGGAGTTCTGGCCGACGAGAATGTGAAGACGGTCCGCAAAATCCCTGGCGGACTCCGTGGGCTCTTGTTGAAGGTCATTGAGTTGCTTAAGAAGTAACTGATCATCGTCCGTGGTGCCATAATGAGACAGAAAGGCAGTTTTCATTTCTTGCCAACTCTGTTTCCAGTGACTTTTGTTGGCCATTAACCACTGATGAGGGGCGCCTCTGAGCGTGGTCGAAAAGATATGAAATTTGAGTTGGGGTTGAGCATGACCATTCAGAATGGCCAAGGCTTCAAATTCCTCCATGTGTGCCGAAGCACTCTGATCCAGAGGTTTGCCTTTGGTGTTGCCAAAAGTGGGATAAGTCAGCTTCAAATTATGAGTAGGAGATGAAGACGGAACTTGAGCATAGACAGGTGGATTTGGTTGAGGATATGCAGAAGCATAGAGAGGTGGAATTGCCTGAGACTGAGTGCAAGGTGGTGGGGCTAAAAAACCCGGTGGTCCATAAAAAGTAGCATCTGGTGGGGAAGGGCCTTGAGAGCCATCCTCATTGGGCTTGAGATCCGTGGTTTGATAAACAGGAAGAGCGTGCTGAAAAGATGGAGAAGTTGGTAGGAAGGGCCAAAGGTGACATGATGGTAGCCCATTCCAGCAGGAGGAGAATATGGTTGAGACGGGAGAGGTGTGTGGCCTGAAGGAATATTGATATAGGTACTGTCAGGAGTCTGGAAATAGTGAGGCGTGGGCTGAACAGGGGTATGTTGTGGAGATTGCGGTTGGGAACAATGACGATGCATTGTGGGAGACCCCCGGTCGAGAATGAGCACGAGGGGTAGGAGGTGCCGACTGAGCGCGGGAGCGGATACGACCTCCCTCAATGTCATAAGCAGTGTCATACATATCCCGAACAGCCTCGCGTCGTTGATGGCGCTCCAGTCGAGCCGCCGTTTGGCAAAGAAGTTCTTCAGGAGTGAAACCTCGAGCAGACATGATGGAAAGAAAAGAAAGATCGTAACCGGCAGCGGCGACGTTGTTTGGGGTCGGGTTCGAACTCTCCAAGACAGCCCTCCGTGAGGACCCTTGATCTAATCAGAGAATCCGGGGACTATGTCACGCCGATTTGCAAGAAAAAAACAAGAAAGAGAGAAGCGAAAACAAAAGAGAACAATGAGCTTCCTTGATGTCAATGAAGATACATGAGCTCTCGAAATGAGACAAGACTCAAAACTCATCTAAAAACTCATGTGCTAACTCTACTCATCTATATAGTACAATGGCCTTTTGGCCCAATATAGACACTCTGACCGATTTCGGTGCCAATTCACGGAAGGAGGCCCGATTCTGAAATGCCGGCGGTTAATCACGCCGACGCTGGGCGGTGACGGGCGGTCCGTCACTTGTATGGCCCGCCTCTTGTTGGCGCTTGGCGTGGTCTTAGTCTCTGCGGGTTCCGCTTGGTCTTCTTCTGGGCCTTTGACGACTGACCCGCGCCTGATTGTGGATCCTTGGCCTTAACCTGGTCCGTCGTATGCATGAATAGTCCTGTACCAGGAGGCACAAGACTAACAATCAGCACAATCCTCAGGGCCATTTATAGTAACGCTCAGCCTTGCATCCAATATTTTGCTTTCCATCCTGTTCGCAAACTTATCTTTTATAGCAGTATTACTTGTGCATTGAACAAGCGCAACCTGTATCAATCTCAACACATTACTAGAAGAGTTGGCATGCACCATGCAATAGCAACTCCTAACTCTTCAAGTTTCATGTGTGGCCAATTTGCTTGAACATGCAATTTAAGCTTGTCCGTCAACCAAAGCTAAAACAATTTCTTTATTCTTTCCTTTTCCAACCTTTTCTGATGTTCCATAGAATGATATTAAATCAGCCAACTCTTGCTCGCCAAATCTTTTGCAACTGTTAGCACTTTTAGGCATATGCAAAGGAGAAAAAATTCTGAGAGGGTCCAATCCAAAATGAAAAAGTTGAATTTATTTATTTAATTTAAAAGCAAAGGTAATTTAACTTTTTTATTTGGTTAATATTTTAATAAAGGTGAATTTCTATGTATATCTAAGATAAGTTACATCAAATAAAATATACATACTAAAAAAAATCCTTCTTCACTTAAAAAGAGTAGGACAAAATCCTTCTCTTCAAAAACTAGTAGGACAAAGTCCAATTCAATCACAGGTTGATGTGCCTATTTGGATATGTGATGCACGTGTTAAGCCAGAAAAATTTGTTTCTTCCACGTATAAGCTGCTTTTGGATTGTGAGCCTCTCTTCCCATCCCGACAGTGGGATCTTCAAGTTCCCCAACCACAGTGGAAAAGTGTTTGGATGTGAACATGGGATAAACTGCTCCACCCTAAAGTGTTAGCCTTGCGATGGAAAATTCTCCATAGATGTGTTCGAGTGAATATTTTGGTTCACAAGATGAATCCTAAAGTCTTAGATCATTGCCCTCTCTGTGGCCAATGTGTTGAAATTATTGAACACTGCTTCTTCTTGTGCGATCATCTACGACCTGCTTGGGCATGGTCATTCACTCTTTTCAGTGTTTCTCTCACTAGCCAGGAGATCCTACTTGCACTTTATCCCCCTGTTTGGCCTAACTTGCATTTGACGGTGATAAATGGAAAGAAGCTATGGTTGAGGAAATGAGATCTTTTGACAGAACATCTACCTATGAAATAAGCGGGCATGTCATCTTGCTATCTGGCAGAGGTGACGTTTGTGTATTTTAGCTCCCATATTCCATTCAGAAAAGACATTGTCATTTTGATCCCTTTTCCAACCCTTCACAGTGACGAGATTCTCCATAGCAAAAGCAAGCTTCTCCAAATCTTTTAGAACATAAGACGCCAAGTAAATTTAACATCAAAGATAAGGTGAACATCAAAGTAACACAACCGTTAAAATTTACCATCTAATATTTAAAAAGTCTCTAAATGTTAGAATGTGCTCTACACATTAATGTTTAAAAGTCATCATTGATCTGATTAACATTAGAATTCATCATTAGACCGTACTTCAAAAATAAATTAAAAACTTTCAAAAAAGCAAATAAAAAACATTTCCATATCCCATCAAAACCAAAATGTTACACTATTGCGTATGGCTCCATTGGATGCGTTGATTTATTAGATGCATAGGAATATTGCGAATGCGAATATTTTGGTTTTGTCAAACAAAGGAATATATTTATTTTTGTCGAACCGAATGTCAGAACCTGGTCAACTTTGGCCGAACAGAAGCTGAAGACAAGGGGAGACGGCCAGTCGACGCCGACTAGCCTGTGGCGATTGCATCTTAAAGGATGAGTTACTTTTTAATATGCATCTTAGAACTGAGTCAGCGCCGACTAGCCTGTGGGGCGATTGCGTTCTTGAGGGTGAGTTTCGTTTTAAAATAGAATATGCATCTTATGCATCTGAACTGGTCGGCGCCGACTGGCTTAGAATGGAAATGTCTGTTCATCAGCAAATGCCTCTGCCTATCATCAGCAAATGCTGCTTAAAATGCCTCTGCTTAGAATCTGCAAATCCATTTGTTTAGAATGCCTTTGCCTGTGTATATTTTAACCCTTGACCTTGAGTGTGGCGGGTCTAAGGCCCTCCACTGGACCACGCTCTGAAGGACTCTAGTGAACATTCGTATCTATATTCGGGATTCCATTAAAGATGAAGAAGTTAGGTACTAATGGCTTGATTTCGAGATAGACAACGTTTGAGGACGATCTCAATGAACAGATGTTCTCCATTAATTGTCAACACTTATTTAATTACTTATATCATAATCTAGATCATTTATATGTAAATATGAATAGTATGAACGTTTGCCATCCTTCCTCTAGATTCGACGTAGATTAATATGGAGTAGTCATATATGAAAATTCAATCTTATTGAAATTTACACACAAAAATGAAAGATGGTAATTTTATTTGCTTAAATTTTGTTGTCACAATCGCGACTATGTGTTGTTTAGGATATTGACAAAGAGCCGATATCGCTTGGACAAAATGTTCAAAGACTATGCCCTTGACACAATTCTTGACACAAAAGAAATGACTTGTGTCAAGATAGTAGCATTTATTACAATATTGTCACTACTCTTATGTCTTGACACAAGCTTCAAGATTATAAACATATCCCTCTTGTAGTGGCAAATCATTAGTACTTTGATGAGAAGAAAGATAGAGAAAATCGAACGAGCTTACTTATATCACACTCCTCTATTTGCCGAGGCATCATGATGACATCACCCCTTTTTCCCCTTTTTTTATAAATAACATCCCCTTCCCCCCTTCCCCCCTCCCCAAAAAAAAAAAAAAAAAAAAAATTGTGGTTCCATTTTTTTGCCTCTCCTCCTTGACTCTAAGGCCTTCGAGATACCTTGCAGCAAAGCCAGCTACCAAAAAGATGGGTGGACTTCAAAGAACACTTAGTGTAAAAGGGGAATTAGACGAGTTAAAAGAACTTTACAATGGGGGATGATGCACATCGTGAAATCTATTTGCCATGCTATTGCTTGATATTTAGAGCCATATTCCACTTGAGGATGGCGTGTAGATAGATATTATTCTAACGTTCATGGAGACAACACATGGCCATGGGATGGAACTATATATAGTGTGACTTTGAGGACTCTCGATCTTGATAGTTGTTCTAGGACTAGGGTTCAATTTTTTTTTTTTTTTTTTTTTATAAATATACTGATATATGCGCATTTGAGGAGTATTGTTTCTCAAACGAACCATGGATGGATAACCTAGATAATACTTGGAAGGCCTGTTGATATTCAAGATCTTATGCCTAGTGTTTACTTATATACATTGTAAGGGCAAATATTGCATGTTGGCATGTACAAGGTCTCCTTGCCCAAAGGTTTGGGCTTGGGCATGAGTACAAAGTTTGTCGTGCAAATAATAGTTTTTTTAAAACATAGCCTTATTTTTACGTTGAAACATTGTATTGCAAATGCATGCAACCTTTGGGTGCATGCAAGGCACTTGTCACATGCTTGAACAAAAAAGTTTTTGCATGGGGTTATTATTTGCATGTGGTTATTATATGCACGTTTGCATGAACTTGAATAACCAAGGCACATGAAAACAAAAATAAACACTTGTGGCTACGGATTGTTTCACTTTAGGGTTCCTGATATCCGTAAATTTAGGGTTCCTACCGATACATACAAAGTAGAAGATGGAGAAGCACGCTTCTCCCGCAAGAGAAGTAAAAGGAAAAAAAAAAAAGATAATGGTATTTGAAACTTTGGATAATATTTACGAGATACCTAGGTACACGACCGGAAGTGGTAAATCCTTACTAAGGACAGGGGAGGTAGAATAAAATGTGGCGATGGGGCATCCGCTGATAATCGATTCCGCCCCTACGGATAGATGCTAAGAGTTGGGCATTCCGGAAGGCTATGAAACAATCGCTAAATCAGTTGAAGAGCTAGAAATTTCTAAGGTAGCGGTTGGGAATGATGAGAATGTAGAAGGTAGCATAGCCATAGCGAGAAATAAGAGCTTCTAGCCAAGTTCAAGGAAAATGAAGATATCCTTGCTGACAATGGTGGTCACACAAAGGACGGTCACTCGCAAATATAGCAAAGAAAGAAAAACAACTCAAAGGGATTGCCCTCGAGCTTAATATCATTCAAGTTAATGCTAACCTATTTGCATTCATGCAGAATTTTGTAATGAGAATGCTAAGATATGAAAAATTCTTGGCAAGCGGTCTTGAGTAGAATCATAGAGATTATGTAGATTGCTTAAATGCAATAGATGGAAAGATAGAATAAAGGGACTTGTATGGTTTCATGTTTGAAGAAATTATAGATAAAATGCTAGATCCGGTGCTTACATGAATATGAAAGGGGCATGAGCCTTTGAGGATGGAGACTACAAATAATGGTGCTAAAATGAACCGGCCACAACTAATATTAAGGCAAGATGGAGTAAATCCACTACAATATACATGATATAAGATGCTTTAGATAGAAGAAAATGGTAGATTAGGAAAATACACCATTTGGTCTTTGTTTTTTCGCTTTAAATATGTTATGTCTAGTGTCGGGTACTTTTCGATTCTATGGATAGATCTACTATGGAATTTTGGATCATATGGGCGATATAATCTATTCTTTGGATAGATAATGCATTTGCTTGTTGAAAATTTAAAATAATAGGTCCGTGATAGCGGTATACAATGATGTTTATCTTGATACAATTGCATAAGAAGTTACGAATTGCACTTCACTTCTTTGCACTAATGATGTATGTGTAATGCCGGAAATTTTAATGATTAGTTGGGCTTCAGATATGACCCAAGGTAAGGGAGCACCGCCCCGACTATCTTTGGATAGTTATGACTATATGCTAGGCGAATCTGGCGGGTAATTATGACCATATGCTAGTATGCCGCATATAAGTCCCGGAAAATCGAAGTTTTGCTCAATGTTTACATACCCACACTAGTACCATTAAAGTCATGGTGAAGGGGAATACCAAAGAAACCCACGCACTGTTAGTAGCTTAGGCTCTTACCCCGATTAAGGCTAACTGTCCTTTGGTTCTCTTTGGTAAACGTGTTTCTTGCTCCATGCTTTGATGTATCTATCGTTCTAAGTCGATGGTTCAAAACAAGACTTCAAGTAAGATATTTCCATTGGGAAATCAAAGGGACATATTTTGAACTTCGAATTATTGTTTTAAGATTGTAAGTTTGATTGGGATGAGTAACTCTTTTACAATTTAGAAATACTTATAGTATTCACAAAGAAACTATTGTATTGATGTTGTACTTGGAATATAGGATTTTCTATTGGAAAAATATGGTACATTTATAATTGTCTAGTATTTTGTCCTTATCCGGCCTAGAAAAATTGTTCCCGTCAATTTTCTAGGGTCGCTAAAGGCGAACTTGTATTTCCAAATGGGAATATCAAGGATGGAAGTCCCAAAACAGATTTGAAGGTTTTTTAGTTAAATTAGGTTTTCTAGTTATACTAGAAACCGGGTTTGGGCAAATATTACAGGAAAAACTTATTCTAATGCATTTGCTTATGTTTATAGGATGAAAAAATAGATGGAGGAACGGTATATTTCAAATAACATGGACATGTTAGTGGCACCCAAATCAGCCGTTAAGTCATCTTATCATGTGGCTGCGACATAACTAAGAAAGGCATTCGCCAATGAGATAAATCACGTTCCAGATTTTGGCATTTGCCATATGGTTAAATCATATCCCTGATTTTGACTTTTGCCATGGGCGTAAATTCTACTAGAAACCAGGGTTTGGGTATTTATTACAAAAAAACTTATTCTAATGCATTTGCTTATGATTGTAGGATGATGCCAGGAAAGATGAACATAAATTATATCCACAAAGGCTTGATGCTATTTGCTTAAAGCATATGCAGAAATCCAAACTGGAACAATATGTGGAGCCAACAATTGGACAAAATAGAGCAACGGGTCTGGGAATTTCCACAATACATAACTAGAAAGGCATTTGCCAAGAGGATTAAAACATATCCCATTTTGTGGCTTTAGCATTCAAGGTATCATTGTGGATCTAGAAAGCAAGGTTTCTTGAGGCATTTGCCATGCTCGGATTGAGTATGCATGAAAAAAAAGATGACCCAATCGAACATACCGCTGGGAAAGAAAAAAGACCATATGCGTAAAAATGCTTTAAGAAAAAGAAATATATACGAATTGTCCTAAGATACTTGAACAAGGAACAATCCTCTTGATTATTGTATAATCATGGAAGATAGGGTGCGTAACTTAAAGATTATGGCATAAATCATGGAGTTCTTAAGAAGACGTGGTAACAATAAAGTGTGAATGCAAAAGCAGTTAAAGGCATTGTGAGGGCGGGGCGCTATTATCGTCTGACAAGACTCTTTGCTGTATATATTGCTGTTAAATGTTTTGTAAGTAAAACTAGCAATAGCCCCACCCGAACAACGGTTGGAGGAAGGATTTTTTATTATAAATATACTGATATATGCGCATTTGACTCAAACGAACCATGGATGGATAACCTAGATAATACTTGGAAGGCCTGTTGGTATTCAAGATCTTATGCCTAGTGTTTACTTATATATACATTGTAAGGGCAAATATTGCATGTTGGCATGTGAAGGGTCTCCTTGCCCAAAGGTTTGGGCTTGGGCATGAGTACAAAGTTTGTCGTGCAAATAATAGTTTTTTAAAACATAGCCTTATTTTTTTACGTTGAAACATTGTATTGCAAATGCATGCAACCTTTGGGTGCATGCAAAGGCACTTGTCACATGCTTGAACAAAAAGTTTTGCATGGGGTTATTATTTGCATGTGGTTATTATATGCACGTTTGCATGAACTTGAATAACCAAGGCACATGAAAACAAAAATAAACACTTGTGGCTACTGGATTGTTTCACTTTTAGGTTCCTGGATATCCTGTGAACTTAGGGTTCCGGTGATACATACAAGGTAGAAGATGGAGAAGTACGCTTCTCTGGCAAGAGAAGTAGCTGGAAAAGAAAAAGATAATGGTATTTGAAACTTTGGATAATATTTACAGATACCTAGGTACACGACTAGTGTGGTAAATCCTTGCTAAGGACAGGGAGGCGAGAATAAAATGTGGCGATGGGGCATCCGCTTGATAACGATTCGGCCCCTACAGATAGTTGCTAAGAGTTGGGCATTCCGAAGGCTATGAAACACCTGCTAAATCAGGTTGAAGAGCTAGAAATTTCTAAGGTAGCGGTTGGGAATGATGAGAATGTAGAAGGTAGCATAGCTATAGCGGAGAAATAAGAGCTTCTAGCCAAGTTCAAGGAAAATGAAGATATCCTTGTCGACAATGGTGGTCACACAAAGGACGATTCGAAATATAGCAGCAGAAAAACAACTCAAGGGATTGCCCTCCTGAGCGAATATCATTCGGGTTAATGCTAACCTATTTGCATTCATCTGCGAAATTTTGCATTAGAATGCTAAGATATGAAAAATATTGCTAGGCGGTCTCGGGTAGAATCATAGAGATTATGTAGATTGCTTAAATGCAATAGATGGAAAGATAGAATAAAGGGACTTGTATGGTTTCATGTTTGAAGAAATTATAGATAAAATGCTAGATCTGGTGCTTACATGAATATGAAAGGGGCATGAGCCTTTGAGGATGGAGACTACAAATAATGGTGCTAAAATGAACCGTCACAACTAATATTAAGGCAGTAATGGAGTAAATCCACTACAATATACATGATATAAGATGCTTTAGATAGAAGAAAATGGTAGATTAGGAAAATACACCATGTGGTGCCGCTTTTTGCTTTAAATATGTTATGTCCGTGTTTGGTACTTCGTGATCTATGGATAGATCTATCTGCTGGAATTTGCTTGGATCATATGGGCGGATATAATCTATTCTTTGGATAGACAATGCATTTCTTTGTTGAAAATTTAAAAATAACAGTCCGTGATAGCGAGTATACAATGATGTTTATGCCGATACAATTGCATAAGAAGTTCGAATTAATTGCACTTCACTTGGCGCACTAATGATGTATGTGTACAGTAAATTTTAATGATTAGTTGGGCTTCGATATGACTCCAAGGTAGGGAGTACCGGGTCGACTATATCTTTGGATAGTTATGACTATATGCTAGGCGTGAATTCTATTTGGTAATTATGACCATATGCTAGTATCTTTACATAAGTCCCTGAAATCGAAGTTTTGCTCAATGTTTACATACTGACACTAGTACCATTAAAGTCATGGTGAAGGGGAATACCCAAGAAACCCTCCACCACTGTTAGTAGCTTTTAGCTCTTACCCCGATTAAGGCTAATCGTCCTTGGTTCTAATCGGTAAAACGGGTTTCTTGCTCCATGCTTTGATGTATCTATCGTTCTAAGTTTGATGGTTCAAAACAAGACTTCAAGTAAAGATATTTCCATTGGGAAATCAAGGGACATATTTTGAACTCAGAATTATTGTTTTAAGATTGTAAGCTTGATTGGGATGAGTAACTCTTTTACAATTTAGAAATACTTATAGTATTCACAAAGAAACTATTGTATTGATGTTGTACTTGGAATATAGGATTTTCTATTGGAAAAATATGGTACATTTATAATTGTCTAGTATTTTGTCCTTATCCTGGCCTAGAAAATTGTTCCCTCGCAATTTTCTAGGGTCGCAAAGAGGAACTTGGTATTTCCAAATGAATATCAAGGATGGAAGTCCGAAAACAGATTTGAAGGTTTTTTTAGTTAAATTCAGTTTTCTAGTTATACTAGAAACCAGGTTTGGGCAAATATTACAGGAAAAACTTATTCTAATGCATTTGCCTATGTTTATAGGATGAAAAAATAGATGGAGGAACGGGTATATTTCAAATAACATGGACATGTTAGTGGCAGCCCAACTGGCCAGTATAAGTCATCTTATCATGTGGTCGCACATAACTAAGAAAGGCATTCGGCCAATGAGATAAATCACGTTCAGATTTTGGCATTTGCCATATGGTTAAATCATATCCCCGATTTTGACTTTTGCCATGGGCGAATTCTACTAGAAACCAGGGTTTGGGTATTTATTACAAAAAAACTTATTCTAATGCATTTGCTTATGATTGTAGGATGATGCCAGGAAAGATGAACATAAATTATATCCACAAAGGCTTGATGCTATTTGCTTAAAGCATATGCAGAAATCAAACCGAACAATATGTGGAGCCAACAATTGGACAAAATAGAGCAACGGTCCGGGAATTTCCACAATACATAACTAGAAAGGCATTTGCCAAGAGGATTAAAAACATATCCCATTTTGTGGCTTTAGCATTCAAGGTATCATTGTGGATCTAGAAAGCAAGGTTTCTTGAGGCATTTGCCATGCTCAGTTGGAGTATGCATGAAAAAAAATGACGACCTTAACAACATGCTAGGAAAGAAAAAAAGACCATATGCGTAAAAATGCTTTGGCGTAAAAAGAAATATACTGAAATTGTCCTAAGATACTTGAACAAGGAACAATCCTCTTGATTATTGTATAATCATGGAAGATAGGGTGCGTAACTTAAAGATTATGGCATAACCCATTGGAGTTCTTAAGAAGACGTGTAACAATAAAGTCTGAGCGTGAATGCAAAAAAGCGCTAAAGGCATTGTGAGGGCAGGGTTATCGCGTCAAAACAGGCCCCACTCCTTTGGTCAGATATATTGTTTGTAAATGTTTTGTAAGTAAAACTAGCAATAGCCCCACCAACAAATCCGTTGGAGGAAGGATTTTTATTATAAATATATTGATATATATGCATTTGAGGAGTATTGTTTCTCAAACGAACCATGGATGGATAACCTAGATAATACTTGGAAGGCCTGTTGGTATTCAAGATCTTATGCCTAGTGTTTACTTATATACATTGTAAGGGGCAAATATTGCATGTTGGCATGTACAAGGTCTCCTTGCCCAAAGGTTTGGGCTTGGGCATGAGTACAAAGTTTGTCGTGCAAATAATAGTTTTTAAAACATAGCCTTATTTTTACGTTGAAACATTAGGGATTGCAAATGCATGCAACCTTTGGGTGCATGCAAGGCACTTGTCACATGCTTGAACAAAAAAGTTTTTGCATGGGGTTATTATTTGCATGTGGTTATTATATGCACGTTTGCATGAACTTGAATAACCAAGGCACATGAAAACAAAAATAAACACTTGTGGCTACGGATTGTTTTCACTTTAGGGTTCCGGATATCCTCAGAACTTAGGGTTGGTGATACATACAAAGTAGAAGATGGAGAAGCACGCTTCTCGGCAAGAGAAGTAGCCGAAAAAAAAAGATAATGGTATTTGAAACTTTGGATAATATTTACAGATACCTAGGGTACACGACCGATGTGGTAAATCCTGCTAAGGACAGTGGAGAATAAAATGTGGCGATGGGGCATCCGCTTGATAATCGATTCGCCCCTACAGATAGATGCTAAGAGTTGGGCATTCGGAAGGCTATGAAACACATCAAGTAAATCGTTGAAGAGCTAGAAATTTCTAAGGTAGCTGCGGTTGGGAATGATGAGAATGTAGAAGGTAGCATAGCTATAAGCGGAGAAATAAGAGCTTCTAGCCAAGTTCAAGAAAATGAAGATATCCTTGTCGACAATGGTGGTCACACAAAGGACGATTCCCGCAAATATAGCAGCAAAGAAAACAACTCAAGGGATTGCCCTCCGAGCGAATATCATTCGTGTTAATGCTAACCTATTTGCATTCATCACGAAATTTTGTATGTGAATGCTAAGATATGAAAAAAAAATATTGCTAGGCAAAAAGTAAAAATAGAATCATAGAGATTATGTAGATTGCTTAAATGCAATAGATGGAAAGATAGAATAAAGGGACTTGTATGGTTTCATGTTTGAAGAAATTATAGATAAAATGCTAGATCTGGTGCTTACATGAATATGAAAGGGGCATGAGCCTTTGAGGATGGAGACTACAAATAATGGTGCTAAAATGAACCGGCCACAACTAATATTAAAGGCAAATGGAGTAAATCCACTACAATATACATGATATAAGATGCTTTAGATAGAAGAAAATGGTAGATTAGGAAAATACACCATGTGGTCTTGTTTTGTTGCTTTAAATATGTTATGTCCAGTAAGCCGGGTACTTTTTCAGGATCTATGGATAGATCTACTTTGGAATTTGCTGGATCATATGGGCAGGATATAATCTATTGCTGGATAGATAATGCATTTGCTGTTGAAAATTTAAAATAACAGGTCTGTGATAGCAGAGTATACAATGATGTTTATGCTGATACAATTGCATAAGAAGTTACGAATTGCACTTCACTTGCTGCACTAATGATGTATGTGTACAGTAAATTTTAATGATTAGTTGGGCTTCAGATATGACTCCAAGGTAAGGGAGTACCGTCTGACTATATGCTGGATAGTTATGACTATATGCTAGGCAGAATCTGCTGGGTAATTATGACCATATGCTAGTATGCTGTACATAAATCTGGAAATGAAGTTTTGCTCAATGTTTACATACGACACTAGTACCATTAAAGTCATGGTGAAGGGAATACCCAAGAAACCCCTTACCTGTTAGTAGCTAGGCTCTTACCCCGATTAAGGCTAACTGTCCTTTGGTTCTACTGCAGGTAACCAGGTTTCTTGCTCCATGCTTTGATGTATCTATCGTTCTAAGCTGATGGTTCAAAAACAAGACTTCAAGTAAGATATTTCCATTGGGAAATCAAGGGACATATTTTGAACTCAGAATTATTGTTTTAAGATTGTAAGCTTGATTGGGATGAGTAACTCTTTTTTTGCAATTTAGAAATACTTATAGTATTCACAAAGAAACTATTGTATTGATGTTGTACTTGGAATATAGGATTTTCTATTGGAAAAATATGGTACATTTATAATTGTCTAGTATTTTGTCCCTTATCCTCGCCTAGAAAATTGTTCTGTCAATTTTTCTAGGAACAGTGCGAACTTGGTATTTCGGTCGAAATATCAAGGATGGAAGTCCTAAAACAGATTTGAAGGTTTTTTTAGTTAAATTCAGGTTTTCTAGTTATACTAGAAACCGGTTTGGGCAAATATTACAGGGAAAAACTTATTCTAATGCATTTGCCTATGTTTATAGGATGAAAAAATAGATGGAGAGCGCGGTGTATATTTCAAATAACATGGACATGTTAGTGGCAGCCCAAATCTGGGTGTATAAGTCATCTTATCATGTGGCTGCACATAACTAAGAAAGGCATTCAAATGAGATAAATCACGTTCAGTTTTTGGCATTTGCCATATGGTTAAATCATATCCCCGATTTTGACTTTTGCCATGGGCGCGAATTCTACTAGAAACCGGGGGTTTGGGTATTTATTACAAAAAACTTATTCTAATGCATTTGCTTATGATTGTGGGATGATGCCGGAAAGATGAACATAAATTATATCCACAAAGGCTTGATGCTATTTGCTTAAAGCATATCTGCCAAACCTGGAACAATATGTGGAGCCAACAATTGGACAAAATAGAGCAACGGTCCGGGAATTTCCACAATACATAACTAGAAAGGCATTTGCCAAGAGGATTAAAACATATCCCATTTTGTGGCTTTAGCATTCAAGGTATCATTGTGGATCTAGAAAGCAAGGTTTCTTGAGGCATTTGCCATGCTCAGTTGGGTATGCATGAAAAAATGACTGGCCCGAACATCATCCGCTAGGAAAGAAAAAGACCATATCGCGAAAAATGCTTTGGCGGAAAAGAAATATCAAATTGTCCTAAGATACTTGAACAAGGAACAATCCTCTTGATTATTGTATAATCATGGAAGATAGGGTCGTAACAAAGATTATGGCATAACCTGTTGGAGTTCTTAAGAAGGCGATGTAACAATAAAGTCGTGAGAATGCAAAAAGCGCTTAAAGGCATTGTGAGGGGGCCTATTTGCGACAAAGGCCTCCCGCACTCCTATGTATATATTGGTGTTAAATGTTTTGTAAGTAAAACTAGCAATAGCCCCACCCGGTTTCTTGGTTGGAGGAAGGATTTTTATTATAAATATAATGATATATGCGCATTTGAGGAGTATTGTTTCTCAAACGAACCATGGATGGATAACCTAGATAATACTTGGAAGGCCTGTTGGTATTCAAGATCTTATGCCTAGTGTTTACTTATATACATTGTAAGGGCAAATATTGCATGTTGGCATGTACAAGTCTCCTTGCCCAAAGGTTTGGGCTTGGGCATGAGTACAAAGTTTGTCGTGCAAATAATAGTTTTTTAAAACATAGCCTTATTTTTACGTTGAAACATTAGATTGCAAATGCATGCAACCTTTGGGTGCATGCAAGGCACTTGTCACATGCTTGAACAAAAAGTTTTTGCATGGGGTTATTATTTGCATGTGGTTATTATATGCACGTTTGCATGAACTTGAATAACCAAGGCACATGAAAACAAAAATAAACACTTGTGGCTACGGATTGTTTCACTTTTTAGGTTCCTGGATATCCAGAACTTAGGGTTCCTACCGACATACAAAGGTAGAAGATGGAGAAGCACTTCTACGGCAAGAGAAGTAGGCTGGAAAAGAAAAGATAATGGTATTTGAAACTTTGGATAATATTTACACATACCTAGGTACCGACCACCGCTGTGGTAAATCCTTGCTAAGGACACGGGGAGGCGAATAAAATGTGGCGATGGGGCATCTGCTTGATACTGATTCCGGCCCCTACAGATAGATGCTAAGAGTTGGGCATTCTGGAAGGCTATGAAACACTGTTAAATCAGTTGAAGAGCTAGAAATTTCTAAGGTAGCGGTTGGGAATGATGAGAATGTAGAAGGTAGCATAGCTATAGCGGAGAAATAAGAGCTTCTAGCCAAGTTCAAGGAAAATGAAGATATCCTTGCTGACAATGGTGGTCACACAAAGGACGATTCTGCAAATATAGCAGCAGCAAAACAACTCAAGGGATTGCCCTCTGGAGCGAATATCATTCAGGTTAATGCTAACCTATTTGCATTCATGCAGAATTTTGTACGTAGAATGCTAAGATATGAAAAATATTGCTGGGCGAAAAGCGAGTAGAATCATAGAGATTATGTAGATTGCTTAAATGCAATAGATGGAAAGATAGAATAAAAGGGACTTGTATGTTTTCATGTTTGAAGAAATTATAGATAAAAATGCTAGATCTGGTGCTTACATGAATATGAAAGGGGCATGAGCCTTTGAGGATGGAGACTACAAATAATGGTGCTAAAATGAACCGTCACAACTAATATTAAGGCAGTAATGGAGTAAATCCACTACAATATACATGATATAAGATGCTTTAGATAGAAGAAAATGGTAGATTAGGAAAATACACCATTTGGTGCTGTTTGCTGCTTTAAATATGTTATGTCCGGTGTCGGGTACTGGATCTATGGATAGATCTCTACTGCTGGAATTTGCCGGATCATATGGGCGGGATATAATCTATTCTTTGGATAGATAATGCATTTGCCGTTGAAAATTTAAAATAACAGTCCTCCGTGATAGCGAGTATACAATGATGTTTATGCCGATACAATTGCATAAGAAGTTACTTAATTGCACTTCACTTGCCGCACTAATGATGTATGTGTACAAGAATTTTAATGATTAGTTGGGCTTGATATGACTCCAAGGTAAGGGAGTACCGCCGACTACTATATTTGGATAGTTATGACTATATGCTAGGCGACCTGGGGTAATTATGACCATATGCTAGTATCTTTGCATAAAGTCCCGAAATCTGAAGTTTTGCTCAATGTTTACATCGCGACACTAGTACCATTAAAGTCATGGTGAAGGGGAATACCAAGAAACCCTCATCTGTTAGTAGCTTAGGCTCTTACCCCCGATTAAGGCTAACCTCCTTTGGTTCCTCACCGCAGTAACCGTTTCTTGCTCCATGCTTTGATGTATCTATCGTTCTAAAGTCGATGGTTCAAAACAAGACTTCAAGTAAGATATTTCCATTGGGAAATCAAGGGACATATTTTGAACTTCGAATTATTGTTTTAAGATTGTAAGCTTGATTGGGATGAGTAATTCTTTTTTACAATTTAGAAATACTTATAGTATTCACAAAGAAACTATTGTATTGATGTTGTACTTGGAATATAGGATTTTCTATTGGAAAAATATGGTACATTTATAATTGTCTAGTATTTTGTCCTTATCCCGCCTAGAAAATTGTTCCTCAATTTTCTAGGGCTGCCAAAGGCGGACTTGGTATTTCCAAATGGAATATCAAGGATGGAAGTCCGAAACAGATTTGAAGGTTTTTAGTTAAATTCAGTTTTCTAGTTATACTAGAAACCGGGTTTGGGCAAATATTACAGGGAAAAACTTATTCTAATGCATTTGCCTATGTTTATAGGATGAAAAATAGATGGAGGAACGGTATATTTCAAATAACATGGACATGTTAGTGGCATTAAATCAGGTCAGATAAGTCATCTTATCATGTGGCTGCACATAACTAAGAAAGGCATTCGCCAATGAGATAAATCACGTTCCGTTTTGGCATTTGCCATATGGTTAAATCATATCCCTTTATTTTGACTTTTGCCATGGGCGAATTCTACTAGAAACCGGGGTTTGGGTATTTATTACAAAAAAACTTATTCTAATGCATTTGCTTATGATTGTAGGATGATGCCAGGAAAGATGAACATAAATTATATCCACAAAGGCTTGATGCTATTTGCTTAAAAGCATATGCGAAATCAAACCGAACAATATGTGGAGCCAACAATTGGACAAAATAGAGCAACGGTGCGGGAATTTCCACAATACATAACTAGAAAGGCATTTGCCAAGAGGATTAAAACATATCCCATTTTGTGGCTTTAGCATTCAAGGTATCATTGTGGATCTAGAAAGCAAGGTTTCTTGAGGCATTTGCCATGCTCCAGATTGGAGTATGCATGAAAAAGATGACTGACACTGAACATACTGCTAGGAAAGAAAAAGACCATATGCAGAAAAATGCTTTGGCAGAAAAGAAATATACAGAATTGTCCTAAGATACTTGAACAAGGAACAATCCTCTTGATTATTGTATAATCATGGAAGATAGGGTGCGTAACTTAAAGATTATGGCATAACTGTTGGAGTTCTTAAGAAGACGTGTAACAATAAAGTGCAGGAATGCAAAAAGCAGTTAAAGGCATTGTGAGGGCAGGGCCTATGCGTACAGCAAGGCCCTGCACTCCTTGCTGTATATATTGCTGTTAAATGTTTTGTAAGTAAAACTAGCAATAGCCCCACCCGAACAACGGTTGGAGGAAGGATTTTTTATTATAAATATACTGATATATGCGCATTTGACTCAAACGAACCATGGATGGATAACCTAGATAATACTTGGAAGGCCTGTTGGTATTCAAGATCTTATGCCTAGTGTTTACTTATATACATTGTAAGGGCAAATATTGCATGTTGGCATGTACAAGGTCTCCTTGCCCAAAGGTTTGGGCTTGGGCATGAGTACAAAGTTTGTCGTGCAAATAATAGTTTTTTTAAAACATAGCCTTATTTTTACGTTGAAACATTGTATTGCAAATGCATGCAACCTTTGGGTGCATGCAAGGCACTTGTCACATGCTTGAACAAAAAAGTTTTTGCATGGGGTTATTATTTGCATGTGGTTATTATATGCACGTTTGCATGAACTTGAATAACCAAGGCACATGAAAACAAAAATAAACACTTGTGGCTACGGATTGTTTCACTTTAGGGTTCCGGATATCTGTAACTTAGGGTTCCGGCTGATACATACAGTGTAGAAGATGGAGAAGTACGCTTCTCTGGCAAGAGAAGTAGCTGGAAAAGAAAAAGATAATGGTATTTGAAACTTTGGATAATATTTACACATACCTAGGTACACCCACCGTGGTAAATCCTTGCTAAGGACGGAGGCGTAATAAAATGTGGCGATGGGGCATCTGCTTGATACTGATTCCGGCCCCTACAGATAGATGCTAAGAGTTGGGCATTCTGGAAGGCTATGGAACACTGTTAAATCAAATCAGTTGAAGAGCTAGAAATTTCTAAGGTAGCGGTTGGGAATGATGAGAATGTAGAAGGTAGCATAGCTATAGCGAGAAAATAAGAGCTTCTAGCCAAGTTCAAGGAAAATGAAGATATCCTTGCTGACAATGGTGGTCACACAAAGGACGATTCTCAAAATATAGCAAAGAAAAGAAAACAACTCAAGGGATTGCCCTCCGAGCGAATATCATTCAGGTTAATGCTAACCTATTTGCATTCATGCAATTTTTAATGAGAATGCTAAGATATGAAAAATATTGGTTGGGGCAAAGCGCAGTAGAATCATAGAGATTATGTAGATTGCTTAAATGCAATAGATGGAAAGATAGAATAAAGGGACTTGTATGGTTTCATGTTTGAAGAAATTATAGATAAAATGCTAGATCCGGTGCTTACATGAATATGAAAGGGGGCATGAGCCTTTGAGGATGGAGACTACAAATAATGGTGCTAAAATGAACCGGCCACAACTAATATTAAGGCAAGAATGGAGTAAATCCACTACAATATACATGATATAAGATGCTTTAGATAGAAGAAAATGGTAGATTAGGAAAATACACCATTTGGTCGTTTGTTTCTTTCGCTTTAAATATGTTATGTCCGGTGTCGGGTACTTCGGATCTATGGATAGATCTACCGCTGGAATTTGGTTGGATCATATGGGCGTGGATATAATCTATTGCTTTGGATAGATAATGCATTTGTTTAAAAGTACTGAAAATTTAAAATAACATGTCCGGAGTGATAGCGAGTATACAATGATGTTTATGCCGATACAATTGCATAAGAAGTTTACATCCATTTTAATTGCACTTCACTTGCTATAGATTGAATGATGTATGTGTACAAATTTTGAATTTTAATGATTAGTTGGGCTTGGATATGACTCCAAGGTAAGGGAGTACCGCCCTCACTATATCTTTGGATAGTTATGACTATATGCTAGGCGTAATCTGTGACGGGTAATTATGACCATATGCTAGTATCTTTGTACATAAGTCCCCGAAATCTGAAGTTTTGCTCAATGTTTTACATAATGACACTAGTACCATTAAAGTCATGGTGAAGGGGAATACCCAAGAAACCCACTGCTTACCCGCCGTTAGTAGCTTAGGCTCTTACCCTGATTAAGGCTAACTGTCCTTTGGTTCTACTGCAGGTAACCAGGTTTCTTGCTCCATGCAACAACTACCATTAACAATCAACACACAACTACCATTAACATTATTAGCACAAACCATTGCATTTAACACATTTTAAGTAAAATCCCCCTTAAACCCCCTTTGGTTTGGGTGCATATTCACACTAAGGTTACTCCGCATCGAGAACCGCTTGATGGGCATATTTTCCCTTTATTCCTCAATCTGGACCGTACATAGCAATCCTCGTTTGTGGGGTATGCCTGTACAAGTTTTTGTACACTGTATACTAAGGTTTGCAAAATACTATAAGGTTTAAGAGAATGTACTCAATGGTGTTAATTTTATACATGTATTGTAAATATATTTTTGGGGCTCTCGCTGCCCTACGTAACCCCCGTGTGAATATGCACCCAAACCAAAGGGGGTTTAAGGGGGATTTTACTTAAAATGTGTTAAATGCAATGGTTTGTGCTAATAATGTTAATGGTAGTTGTGTGTTGATTGTTATATTAAAAAAAAATTTGGGCCCTTCGGGCCCTTCTAAAGCCCTTCGGTCACCTCAGGCAGTAAGAATGGCATAAATATGTGTAACAATTTTAAAAACACTTGTGCATGTCAACCAATTACCTAGAGAAATAAAACTGCCTTGTTTTAATATAAATGCAATGATGTGCAATGGTTGCATGATGGGATGCTGCTACGAGCAAACACAATCATACAAATGGCATATGCTGAATTATATGTTCCGAAGCCTATGAATGAAATTATCCACCAATATCCATGGGAGAATAGTCGTGAATTGTGTTCATTTGTTTGGAGAAATAGTAAAGAGAACATATGCAAGAGACAATACTATTTCAATCTCCATATGATTTGATTATCAGTGACAATAAGCTTATGATCAGCATTTCGTCCTCTATGCAGGAATTTCAAAGTGCTATCCATACAAACAAGCCATATATGTTGCCAATCTCTGCATGAAGATCCACAAAACCATAAGGTGTCATTTAGCTGCATCTATCACTGTCATCAAAAACTTAGAGAATTAGGCTGAGTTTCCCCAATTCGTCTGGATACAGCATGCTTCCTAAAAGGAGGTTATCAAGGATGATGCACTGAAGAAACCAATGCTCGTTAACTGCAGAGAACCGGAGCTATATATGGCAGTACATTCTACACATAAAGCATCGTATATAAAGTATCATACTAGGTTCCTCAATGACATGAAATGAATGCAGGATACTTTCCTCAAACTTGGCCTTTTGTAGCCGCGTGAGCTTACATGAGTTAAGCTTATATCATCAGCAACAAGGATGCCATCTTTGAAATCAACTTTTTAATCTGACTTCAACTTTAAGTCTGCCTTGCCTTTCACCTGCATTAGTCTTCACATTGAAGTAGCTTCTGCAGTTTCCACCATCAAGCAAATATAAATTAGAATGCAAGTGATAATAATGATCTTTACCACAGACATTCATTCTTTTTTTGCCTTGAAATACATGCACGCAATAATCCACCACCACATCAAAATGATCTTACCACATCAAAGATGCACAAACAATAGTTTGATCTGCTGATCTTCCCAAATAGAACATGTTTAATGCAACCTGCATTCAGAACAATAGAACATTTTTAATGCAACCTGCACCGAGTCCCAAATAGAACATTTTTAATGCAACCTGCATTGAGTTCAATAGGGACTTAAACCTTCCACACAGAATTACAATTAAAAATTAAAGCATTGCTTTTGTCAATGTTACCCTTTATGACTTCATGCGTAGCTTGTTCAAGTTTTCATGATATTTCCATAGGAATGAAGAAGCTCTCCCAAAGATAATTGCCATAAATGGCAAGGACATGCCATCAACAATCGCCCTATTGTTCCAATTATCATGTAGATGATATCCGGACTCAAAAATTGAAATAGCTTATGAAAAGGACAATATTTCTTTCATCTTTCTAGCCATTTTGGGCGGGAGAAGATCTTCCTTTTTATCCTTTTCCTCGGGTACAGAAACCTCCTTTTCATCTGATACATTCTTTTCCCTTTCTGATCCCTGAATAATTTCTATTTGTTGTGGAACAGAGTAATCCATTTCTCTGAGTAAATCCCTGAATGGCGGTATTTCAAGACCTGCAAAAACAAATCAGTACAAGAATCTTTAAGAAGTCCTCGTAGTATCAAAAAAGTTTCAAGGCAGATCGAGGGGCTTTCGTGTAATTTCATGGCGGATTAGAAAGAAAGCCGGCAAGTAGCATGTGCAAAATCTTTGAGAAAGTTATAAGAATGCATACTCTGGATTAAAAAACGGACCTGCAGCTTGGAATACCAATGCGGACAAGAAGACAGATCTGTACTAGCGACATGCAAGATGAACGTCCACACAGGGCTCCTCTGTAAGGCCCAAGATATGGCTAAGAACGTCCTCCTCTTCGAACGGATCTCGCCATAGCTGATCCACAGATTCCTCCACAGACCCTTCTTCGCTTTCTTCCTTCAAAATCGCCCCTTGAGACCCATCTGTGGTGCTCGAATCTGGACTGCAGCATTCTTCCGACCCCATAGCTTCTTCTGCAGACCACATAGAAAAATTTTGGAAACTCCCAGAACCTACTGGGATGTACAATCCGGAATCCATCGAGTTGCACAAAAAAAATCATGAGATGTGGCTCTTTGCCTTTGCCTTCCCGAGCCCTGAAAGAAGAAAACGTCGAAAGAAACTCCAAAAAACCCTAAAATACCTTTGTTCTCCAAAAAACCCTAAAATACCTTTGTTCGATGCCTGCATGTTTGATTTTCAGATATGTAGAGAAATCATAGGTATCACCATTGAAAAATGCCACTAAATTTGGAGTGACAGTATGTGCACTCTAGATATACCGATTAGTATGTCTCACAAAATACTATCATCAAATCATATAAAAACCATTGGAAAAAAAGTATAAAAATACAAAAGAAACCCCCTGTTATTATGCTACATATTCGTTCTAAGCTGATGGTTCAAAAACAAGACTTCAAGTAAGATATTTCCATTGGGAAATCAAGGGACATATTTTGAACTCAGAATTATTGTTTTAAGATTGTAAGCTTGATTGGGATGAGTAACTCTTTTACAATTTAGAAATACTTATAGTATTCACAAAGAAACTATTGTATTGATGTTGTACTTGGAATATAGGATTTTCTATTGGAAAAATATGGTACATTTATAATTGTCTAGTATTTTGTCCTTATCCTGGCCTAGAAAATTGTTCCTGTCAATTTTCTAGGGCTGCCAAAGGCAGACTTGGTATTTCCAGTCGGGAATATCAAGGATGGAAGTCTGAAAACAGATTTGAAGGTTTTTTTTTTTTTTTTTTTTTTGAGAGAACGAAATTTTTTGTATTTATATATAAGAAAAGTACAATGCTTCAGCACAATAAGAGAATTACTACAGGAGCATACTCAACATCTTCATTCTCTTATGTGTAGAAACTTATTTCCTGCTATGCTCTGATAGCTGATAATAAACATTAGGCATAAAAAATCTCTCCACATCGAAACCAAGGTTTACCAGATGATCCAAAGAGCAACAGTCTTCCAAAAAGAATCTTATTCCGAACAACACACGATAACCCGAATCATCGAAAATATACGGAAGTTGCATGACTCCCCGGTCTATATGACAACATCCAAGTAGAATATAAATCGCATATCGGACTGATGAAGCATTACACTCAAACATGGCGATTTGAGCAACCAAATCCATCAGATGCTATGAAGATATTTTGGCATCAGTACCAAAATGTCACTCAATTTTCAGTAATTGAGTGGCATTCTCAAGCATAATAGTACTTGAAAATGCAACGAAGATGCTTCAAAGATAGTGCTAGAGCATCCAGTTTATATTGAATGCTGTCATACATTCTATTGTCTCTACTGCTTCAGCATAAGATTAATAAATCAAGACTCACCTGTATATTTCCTCTAACAAGAATCTTTCTGATCATCACTTGTAAAACCTGGATCTTTCTGCTAGTAAGAAAGATTGGAAAGAGATAGGCCATAGATGGATCGCATTTCCAGAAATCAGATTATAATATCGCCTATAGATGGAATAACAGAAACTTCTCTACCTGATCTTGCAGCTTTCGTCTTCACCTTATAGGTCGGCATCCGTTATGGATCTACCATTTCGGTGTGTCTAAATCCAAAGAAATAGCCATAGTGCAAAAGCATCAAAGATAACAACCGCGTTAGTGGATACCTTAGCAAGATTTGCCGCCGAAAAGAAGAATCGATATAACATCCATCAGATCTTGTGTTCCAATTCTGAAAAGTCTAACCAGCATGCCGTGCTAGCATCAAATCCTCTTCGATTTTCCTCAAGAGATTCCGCTGTGATGGCCTAGGCAAAGAGACAGGGTGGCCGCTGCCCTAGCCCGCCAAGAATAGCGCCTGCGCCAAGAACGACATTCTTTCTCCGGGTTCAAAATTTTATGAAAAATGAGGTAAACAAAAATCCTTTTAGTTTTGAGATAAATAGGACATCTCAAATTTCAGAAGGACATGTCCAATCCAATACAAAAAGTCCAATTTCCTTAAAACAAAAAGTTTCTGGCAAAGATAATGAGATCTTATAAAGAAAAATGTAATGTTTTGATTAAGCAGAAACTTTCATAACCATTTCATGCAAGATGGTCCTGCGCAGCATTGTATATTTGACGACTTGACATCTTTTTCCAAATTTCAACACTATCCGCTAAGTCAAAATCAGCACAATCCTCAGGGCCATTTATAGTAATGCTCAGCCTTGCATCCAATATTTTGCTTTCCATCATGTTCGCGAACTTATCTTTTATAGCAGTATTACTTGTGCATTGAACAAGCGCAACTTGTATCAATTTCAACACATTACTAGAAGTGTTGGCATGCACCTCCTTACATGCAATAGCAGCTCCTAACTCTTCAAGTTTCATGTGCGGCCAATTTGCTTGAACATGCAATTTAAGCTTGTCTGTCAACCAAAGCTAAAACAATTTCTTTATTCTTTCTTTTCCAACCTTTTCTGGAATGATATTAAATCAGCTAACTCTTGCTCACCAAATCTTTTGCAACTGTTAGCACTTTTAGGCATATGCAAAGGAGAAAAAATTCTGAGAGGGTCCAATCCAAAATGAAAAAGTTGAATTTATTTAATTTAAAAGCAAAGGTAATTTAACTTTTTTTATTTGGTTAATATTTTAATAAAGGTGAATTTTTATGTATATCTAAGATACGTTACATCAAATAAAATATACGTACTAAAAAAAATCCTTCTTCACTTAAAAAGAGTAGGACAAAATCCTTCTCTTCAAAAACTAGTAGGACAAAGTCCAATTCAATCACAGGCTGATGTGCCTATTTAGATATGTTAAGCAAGCTTCTCCAAATCTTTTAGAACATAAGACGCGTTAAGCTGAACATCAACGATAAGGTGAACATCAAAGTAACACACCCGTTAAAATTTACCATCTAATATTTAAAAAGTCTCTAAACGTTAAGAATGTGCTCTACACATTAACGTTTAAAAGTCATAATTGATCTGATTAACATTAGAATTCATCATTAGACCGTATTTCAAAAATAAATTAAAAACTTTCAAAAAAGAAAATAAAGAACACTTCCATATCCCATCAAAACCAAAATGTTACACTATTGCGTATGGCTCCATTGGATGCGTTGGTTTATTGGATGCATAGGAATATTGCTAATGCGATTATTTTGGAATATTTTGGTTTTGTCAAAACAAAGGAATATATTTATTTTTGTCGAACCGAATGTCAGAACCTGGTCAACTTTGGCCTAATGTGTTTAAGACAAGGGAGATCGGCCAAATCGATGCCGATCGGCTCGTGGCGATTGCATCTTAAAGGATGAGTTACTTTTAATATGCATCTTAGAACCGAAGTCAAATTGACTTAGCCCGTGGGCGGCATTGTGTTCTTGAGGGTGAGTTTTGTTTTAAAATAGAATATGCATCTTACGATCCGAACCGGCCTAAGGCCGACCGGCTTAGAAATGGAAATGTTCATTCATCATCGAAATACCTTTTGCCTATCATCAAAAATGTTTGCTTAAAATGCCTCTCATTTAGAATTTGCAAATCCATTTGTTTTGCCCGGTATATTTTTAACCCTTGACCTTGAGTGTGGCGGGTTTAAGGCCCTCCACTGGACCACGCTCCGAAGGACTCTAGTGAACATTCCTATCTATATTCGGGATTCCATTAAAGATGAAGAAGTTAGGTACTAATGGCTTGATTTCGAGATAGACAACGTTTGAGGATGATCTCAATGAACAAATGTTCTCCATTAGTTGTCAACACTTATTTAATTACTTATATCATAATCTAGATCATTTATATGTAAGTATGAATAGTATGAATGTTTGCCATCCTTCCTCTATATTCGACGTAGATTAATATGGAGTAGTCATATATGAAAATTCAATCTTATTGAAATTTACACACAAAAATGAAAGATGGTAATTTTATTTGCTTAAATTTTGTTGTCACAATGCGACTATGTGTTGTTAATGATATTGACAAAGAGCAGATACTGCTTGGACAAAATGTTCAACGCTATGCCCTTGACACAATTCTTGACACAAAGAAATGACTTGTGTCAAGATAGTACTCTTATATCTTGACACAAGCTTCAAGATTATAAACTTATCCTCTTGTAGTGGCAAATCATTAGATACTTACTTTGATGAGAAGAAAGATAGAGAAAATCAAACAGAGCGACTTGTATATCACACTCCTCTATTTCCGACATCATGATGACATCACCCCTTTTCCTTTTTTTTTTTTTTTAAAATAACATCCCCCCCCCCAAAAAAATAAAAATAAAAATAAAATTGTGGTTCCATCTTTTGCCTCTCTCCTCCTTCTTGACTCTAAGGCCTTCGAGATAATCGCAGAAGCCGGTCCCACCTACCAAAGATGGGTGGACTTCTCAGAAAGAACACTTAGTGTGAAAGAGGAATTAGACGAAGTTGAAAGAACTTTACATTTCCCATCCCTCAAGCATCATCTTGGAGGAGGAACAATGGGGGATGATGCACATCGTGAAATCTATTTGCCATGCTATTGTTTTGATATTTAGAGCTATATTCCACTTGAGGATGGCGTGTCATTTAATCTTCAACCAATTTGATAATAGATAGATATTATTTTAACGCTCATGGAGACAACACATGGCCATGGGACTAAACTATATATAGTGTGACTTTGAGGACTCTCGATCTTGATAGTTGTTCTAGGACTAGGGTTCAAAATTTTATGAAAAATGAGGTAAACAAAAATCCTTTTAGTTTTGAGATAAATAGGACATCTCAAATTTCAGAAGGACATGTCCAATCCAATACAAAAATAGTAGGACAAAGTCCAATTTCCTTAAAATAAAAAGTTCCTGGCAAAGATAATGAGATCTAATAAAGAAAAACGTAATGTTTTGATTAAGCAGAAACTTTCATAACCATTTCATACAAGATGGTCCTCAAGAAGATTGTATATTTGACGACTTGACATCTTTTTCCAAATTTCAACACTATCCGCTAAGTCAAAATCAAAGACAATCCTCGTGGCTATTTATAGTAATGCTCACCTTTGCATCCAATATTTTGCTTTCCATCCCTGTTCACGAACTTATCTTTTTATAGCAAGATATTTGTGCATTGAACAAGCGCCAACTCAGATCAATTTCAACACATTACTAGAAGAGTTGGCATGCACCTCACTACATGCAATAGCAGCTCCTAACTCTTCAAGTTTCATGTGGCCAATTTGCTTGAACATGCAATTTAAGCTTGTCCACAACCAAAGCTAAAACAATTTCTTTATTCTTTCCTTTTCCAACCTTTTCTCGATGTTCCATAGAATGATGATATTAAATCACCCAACTCTTGCTCACCAAATCTTTTTGCATCAAGTATCACTTTTAGGCATATGCAAAGGAGAAAAATTCTCGAGAGGGTCCAATCCAAAATGAAAAAGTTGAATTTATTTATTTAATTTAAAAAGCAAAGGTAATTTAACTTTTTATTTGGTTAATATTTTAATAAAGGTGAATTTTTATGTATATCTAAGATAAGTTACATCAAATAAAATATACATACTAAAAAATCCTCCTTCACTTAAAAAAAAAGAGTAGGACAAAATCCTTCTCTTCAAAAACTAGTAGGACAAAGTCCAATTCAATCACAGATGTGCCTATTTGATATGTGATGCAATGCGTTAAGCCGTAAAAGTTCGCTTCTTCCACGTATAAGTCGCTTTTGGATTGTGAGTCTGTCTCCGCCGCTGGCATGTTCAAGTTCCCCAACCACGGGAAAAGTGTTTGATGTGAACATGGGATAAACCGCCCACCCTAAAGTGTTAGCCTTGGCGGCAAATTCTCCATAGATGTGTTCGAGTGAATGTTTTGGTTCACAAGATGAACCCTAAAGTCTCGTGATCGTTGCCCTCTCTGTGGCCAATGTGTTGAAACTATTGAACACTGCTTCTTCTTGTGCGATCATCTACGACCTGCTTGGGCATGGTTGTTCACTCTTTTCAGTGTTTCTCTCACTAGCCAGGAGATCCTACTTGCACTTTATCCCCCTGTTTGGCCTAACTTGTGTAAGCGGGCATTTCATCTTGCTTCTAGTTGGATTTTGTGGTCTATCTGGCAGAGGTGATGTTTGTGTATTTTCCAAGGTGCACACATCTCGGATCAGCAGCTTCTTCGTTGTGCTCAACAGAAGATCACTAAAGCTTATCGTTGCTCATCTCTAGCCGATGATAAAAAGGGGATAATTTGGCAGACGTATTTACGGTGTTCCTCTTATGCATAGACGGGTATTTGTGCCTAGTTGGGTCGGCCTATTTGTTCCTGTATGTGCATTGCGTATTGCGCCTTTGTTCTTGCAGATGAGATTGTTCTTCAGTGGGTGCAAAATAAAATTGTTATGACTTACAATTGTTCTTCTCTTGATCAAGAGAAGAAAGTACTGATCTGGCATACTTACCTTCAGATTCATTCTTTTGCATAGGCAGGTGGTTGTGCTCAGTTGGATCGGTTTGTCCACTAGGGTTATAATCCTGTCTTTGCATTTTATGTTGCTCTAGTTTTTAGTTGGTGAATAAAGCTTGTCGTCCTTAAAAAAAAAATAAAAAAATAAAAAAAAATGTCCTACTCATGTCAACAACATCTGGACATTGGCAAATTTTATAGGACAAAATGTAAGGTTAACCTTACTTTTTTTGAACCCTGGCACGTATGTCACGGTGTCATAAGTAGATGCTAATTGGACTCAGACTAGAACATGTGGCTGTTATCTACTACAATAGTTGGCAATGGCATCCTTAACATATGGGTGGTTCACATGGAGAAAGAAGGCTCTGCGCTGAGTTCTAGCGGAGTCAGCACTGATAAAAAAATTCAGAGCTGTGTCAGCTACGCAAATTAGATCTTGTGAGGGCTGATTTTTTTGCCTCACCCCTTTTAAGCCAGCCCTTTGTACTTCGTCCATGTGAACCCAGCAATAATTTAGGACTAGTGTGTCATAAGTAGATGCTAATTCTAGACTTTACTAGAACATGTGGCTGTTATCCACTACAACATTTGGCAATGGCATTCTTAACATAACTCCTTCCCAAATTCCCCGACCTTTAAGAGCATCAGATTTTTCTACTCTTCCGAAATTTGGTCGGTATTTTGTCAATCGTCAACCCAATACTGTCCATTCATTACGTGGCACGTACGTGGCAGTTTACATACAAGTGATTAGGTTATGTGAGTGTCGACGGAACTGGAAGATGGGTCGGGAGGAGGAGGGAGGAGGCAAGGACCTTTCTGCGGGCAAGAGAGCAGGAGACAAGAACGCAAGTAAGGATAAACATTCGCATGATTATGAAAGAAAACACAAACGACCTAGGGACCCCTCAGAAGAAAGAAAGAGATCTCAAAAGAAGGCTAAGAAATCAGATAAGGATCATTCTTCAAAGCATAGGAGAAGGGAAAAAATAGATTCAGCAGATCCGGAGAAGCAGAAAACAGATTTTGCCACCTCAAATGAGAAAAAGAGAATAGACGAAACAGATTCTACGGCCTTGAACCACAAAAATGCGAAGCATCATACTGATTCCACAGTCTTGAAGCATAAAATAAAGGAAAAATCTGATTTGGAACCTGTTAATCACAAACGCAAAGAAGCTATTGATGATAGAAGGCAAGAAGGCGAATTGAGAAACAATAACAGAGATGAATACAAATCATTGGACGAAAAGGGCACTAAACGGGAGGATGTTCAAGCTAAGGTCTCCAATAAGTATTCAGATGAAAAGAGTAAAAGAAAGGAGGATGCTCAATTCAAAGACTCTGATGATAAGCATATGGACGAAAAGAACAGGAAAAAGGAAGATGTCCAATCTAAGGACTCTTATAAGCACTCTGATGAAAGGAGTAGAAAAAGAGAGTCAGATGAAAAGAGTAGAGCCAAGGAGGATACTCAGAGTAAGCATTTGGATGAAAAGACCAGGAAAAGGGAGGATGGTCAATCTAATAAGTATTCAGATGAAAAGAGTAGAAAAAGGGATGATCCCCCAGTTGGAAAAAGTAGGAAAAAGGAAGCTGAATCGAAGGACACTGATAGGCATGATAGATGGGAAGGTGGCGATAGATCTCATCATCGTGATGAGAAGCATAAGAGTTCATCCAGGTCTTCAGCATTGAACCAACGCAAGAAAGAGGACAACACAAAGGCAAAGGCGAAGGAAAGATCAGCATCTCCACATCATAGAGGAAGGCCTGACAGAGAAAAAGATGGTAAACATGGTCCCCAATTTGAAAGTGATAGTGAACTTACACAGTTTGATTCTGAAAGTCGATACCGGAGGTTTGGTGCAGGAAAAAGTGGACTTGGTGGATATTCACCACGCCGGCGGAGATCAGAAGCAGCAATCAAGACACCGTCTCCACCTCCAAGATCTCCAGACAGAAGGAAATCACGGGCCTGGGACCTAGTACCTCCTGGGGTGGACAATAACATGGTTGCGGCAATGGCTGTAGCCCAGCAACAAGCTGCGGCAGTAAATGCATTGACTGTGGCTGTACTTTCAGCAGCACAAGGACAAATTCAACTTTCAACACCTTCAGCGATGCCAAACCTTGTTTCTTCAATTATCCAACATATAAATCCTGCGGCATCAACAGTAACTCTCACCCAGGCTACACGGCCATTAAGGAGGTTATATATTGGGAATATCCCATCCACAGTGTCGGATGTAGAGCTCCAAGAATTTATGAATTCAGCAATGCTTTCTGCTAAGGCAAACCACTTACCAGGAACAAAGCCCTGCATTGGTTGTTCGGTAATCACATTTTTTTTTTTGTTAATGAGTTTAGCCGCCGCAGACTTATTCTTCTCATTAGGCCATTATAAATACAGGTCAATGTGGAGAAGGGCTACGCATTTGCAGAATTTTTGACTTCTGAAGATGCAGCAGCTGCTATAGCCTTTGATGGTGTGACATTACACGGAACGACACTAAAGATAAGGCGTCCAAAGGATTTCATTCCACCAGCAGTAAGCTAATGATGTTTGAGTAATTGATATTTTAGAGTTGCATAGGATTTTAGGTGCATAATATGAGCATTAATCTAAAATGGTCTTTTCCATACCATTCAAGTAGACACTAGTTTTGTCGTTGCTTGGTGAACTTTCCATGTTGGATTTATTTACATGGAAAATAGTTAAAGGTCTGTAGGAAGGTCAGAAATTTGTTTGATATCTAGAGCCTAGAGAAAGCAATAGCAAAGCATCCTAGAGGTTGCAAAAAAGACTTCAGTATAAAGGACAATTGTTAAATCAATAGCAGCTAATCTTGTTCAAATTTATGAAATTGAATATTCCAAGAAAGCCAGCTAGAGTGACTGAGCTTTAGGGAAAGTACGTTTACCAAGCATATCTACACCATATGATGCTTGTAGATATGGAGCTCCACCTGAAACTTGCCTTCCTCTACCTGCTCTAAATATATTCTATTGCCAGGTCAAGTGAAGCTTTCCAGCTGTGCAATATAATCGGCATTTCAGAGATAGGGGAAAAGGGGCTTTACCATTTGAAACTCACATCTGGATTTCTCGTTATTAAAAGTGGTACAGACATGAAAACCTGGCGGCAGTCCAAGTAATGCACTTTCATTGTAGGCCTGTTCTAGATGTTAATAAAATGTTCTTTTTCTTGTACAATCTAGTGGCAGTTGAAAGTGGATATGGAGATCAAATTACTTGCCATGCTTATTATTCTCTGCCATAGTCTGCTGAAAGCAGGCTCAGCATCGTCTATTTGATCAAAGAAGGGCTAGAAATCTATTAAATGCAAACTAATGTTTATGAAACAAGGCAGTTGCCATCTTGGATCCCTGAAGTAAATTATGTCTCACATAAGTAGAATCAGTTTTGATTTCTAAGGTACAACAACTATGGAACAGGGTTTTGGATTCAGACTATCAGCATTGTGGTGCAGAATGGGGGAGGAGAAGGTGCATTGCCCGCGACTCGAATGGTCTCAGATATTGTGATTGATTCCCCTAATAAAGTAAGCTCGCTTGCTGCGTTATCACATTTCTTCCTGTTGCATGTGGCCCTGCATGAAAGTAATTATTATGCGTAAAATGTAGTAATTCTAACCATGTTGAAATTATTTACCTTCTGGTCTTATCTTAACCTTCTGATATCTTTGGAAGGCACATTCAAGTGGGATTATTACCTCTAACAGTTTATCTTGTCTGCTGGATATTGCATATGATAAAAGGCATAGTGGTTCACAACATGTTGTTGGACAAGAACATGCTGTTTTGAGTCGTAAATAGTAAATCTGTCGTCACTTTTGCCTCATCTTTTTCTAGTTCATTACATAGTAAATGCTTAGAGAAAAAGGAACTTGCTAGTATGATTTTGCATTCCTTCTTTCCCATCAATACTATATGCTTGCAAGAATATGGATCATCTCATCACCTCTATCAACGGGTCAATGCCACCAGGTTAAATGTCAATCCTACTTGCAGGCAATTTTAGGTAATGTTTTTCATTGAGTTTAATCACTTGGTTGTAAATATTTTTACTCTTGCTGTTATGATGTTATTTAGACCCTTCCGTCCTGTAATAGAGTAATGGAATTGTTGATAATGTTAAGCAATTTTGATAATTCTTTCAGTTTAACTGCTTGGCTGTAAATATTTGTATCACAATTTTTCAAAAAAATTCTATGTTTTTGTCGTATATCTGAACTTGATCTATTGCGTATGAATGAATGGCATATTGTACACCAGCCATCTTTTTTCACGTTGACCTTTTTCTCCGTCTTCTATCTTTGAGTAACATTACATAAGAAGAGGGATTGAACTGTTTGATACTTCACCCATTGCACAACATGAAGAATCTCTCTTTTGTGCCTGGGATCTACATTTATTGAGGAATGTTCCCGATTCTAATATTTTGGAAGTAATTTTGCAAAGCATGTACTCTTGACCATTCCACTGATTTAAGTATTTTAATTAACCTAGACCATTGCATAAGGCACAGCAACATTTCTAGTTTTTACTACTTAGAAGGAGATTCATACATGAAAGTAATCTGTACGTTCAATAGTGTGTGATACATGCGATATGGGAGGTAAAGTCAAGGGATACAAAGGCATACACATGTTCTGAAGGTGTCATTTTGCAGTAGATTTTGGGAAGTTGATGTCTATATGAGGTTTTCGATTTTTCTCTTCTCATCAGTTAGAGATCCAGATTGTAAAGACCTATTTCGTCGGACAGAAAGGGACCAAATGCTGATATCATAACTCATTTTACAATGACTTAATAGCTTTTAAGCGTATCCCTGCAGATCTGATTCTATATATTTTCTATTGTTGTCTAATATAGTTAATATTAGTTACTGAGGAGGATGTCCTCCTACCGGGCCTAAAATTCTGTTATCTATCACGTCTCACAGGCCCTATAGATGTCAGTAAATTCTTTTTTCTCTTTCTTTCTTTCTTTCTAGTACATTAGTAAAATTCCCTCTTGCTTGACCCTGTATGTATTTTTATCACTTATTTATCTGTCTGGCTGTTCTAGTTTCGTGAGGAACGGCTTGCCTTTTATCTTGGTCAAGGCATATCAGGGCCATGAAGCATTAACATACCGGAGGTAAATTTGTGAAGAGAAAGATGATTAGAAATTATAAGATGAGAAACTTCAGGTGAGCGATTAGAAATGGGATGCCTTACCACTTGCGGTTGATCGCGTGGCATCGGAAACATAACGCAACATAATAACACTTTATCGTGCTTGATTTTACAAATGACTTGGCAGAAACGGAAACCTCTGATGTTTAAGGAGTCATGTGGAAATGGAGATGTGATTTCAAGCTCTATATGTGATGGGCCATTGCATCCTAGAATTCCTTTTGCTCTTATGTGTTATTTTCTATATAAATATGGTCGTTTCGATAGGTGAACTTTGTGTTCTTTTCATGTGCCACTTGTAAACTGCAATGTCTCGCTGTGGGAGGATAAGGAATAATGACAGAAACCAAGGGAAGAATTGGGATTGGTTATGACATAGTCCCTGTATTTTATATGGCAAATTTTGCTTTTAAGTGAATGTGATGTCTTGGTTCTGTAAAGAAGCATGTGTTTGATGTTTTGTTGTAAACGTTGAACTGTGATATCAGGTATTTGTCGGAGGGATTTCATCGTTGTTGACTTCTGACAAGGTTTGCTCATGATTTTAATATTTTTCTTAAGAAAATTTGGAATTTTATGTCTGTTTTGTTTAACTTCACATTGCTCAGGTGAAAGAGATTGTCACCTCTTTTGGTCAATTAAAAGCTTATCATTGGGAGGTTGATACAAGGAAGCAACCTCGAGAAGCATATGCATTCTTGGAGGTAAGAAATTTTAGCCATGCTTACTTGAGCCTCTTTCTGTTTGCCATAATTATCAGTGCAGCAAATAGTGACGGTTAGGAAATCGATCACTAGAGGACGTATGTCAGATTGCTGGAAATTCTAAGATCTAATCTACTAGAAACCTTTAGTAAATGGCTTTTATGCTCTACATTGCTTATCTGCTGTCTATGTCAGAAGTAGCATAGATGCTACCATATTTGATTGCTCAAGTAATTACATAATGACAACATTTATTTTGCATTTCAAAATCTTCAGTATGAAGAGGCTCCCTAATGTTTTGCATGGATTTCAGTATGAACGAGGCTCACTGATGTTTTTGAATGGATTAAGTCATTTGTTCGTGCAAAGCAGTCATTAAAAAAAAGGCACATTAAGCAGCTCTACATTTGCTTGCGAGTAGGAGCTTGTTCTAGTCATGTTTAAGGAATGAGAAAAAAATTGCAATTAGTTCATAACCATCACGACATTGCCAAGATTTTCTTGTAATGTGATGTTTCTGTGCTCTTGTTAATTCCTATAGCATTGAAATTCTTAGCTAATAACACATTCTACCTCTCTGAACCAGATGCATATTTCAGTTTAGTAAGACCCTGAATATTTACTTCTTTATGTGGAAAATATAGTATTTACTATACAAGTTGAAGGCCGCAAAAGCCAATATGCACTGATGTGTTGCTTCTTACTCTGATCAGTACCTTGATCCATCCGTAACAATAAAAGCATGTGCTGGACTAAGTGGAATGAAGCTTGGAGATAGGATTTTGACGGTTGTTCAAGCAACACCGACTGTAAAATCTGAGGTATGTCTTCCTGCAGCTCATTTTCAATTTATTTGTTTGCCATGTATGGGCTTATCAGTACAATAATAGCATAGATGTGAAGTTGCTGATGTATCTTATCATTGGACTTGTTAATTTTGATTGATGACTTTGTTTGATTTCACAGAATTCAATCAGAAGACGTCCATTCTATGGGGTTCCTGAACATGCACGAGCATTGCTAAAATCACCAACATGCATATTACAACTAGAAAATATGGTAAAGAGGAGGCTGATAAAATTATATGTTTGCACTGCTGCTAACAAATTAAACCTGATTCAGGTAACCAAAATGGAGCTTCTGTCTACATCAGAGCAAG